>CM070496.1:13492470-13500428 GCA_036324585.1 Champsocephalus esox | reverse complement strand
GACGAAGTGAAAGAACAACACGCAGTGAGGATCGAAAGAGAGGAATGAGAAAAAAGAGAGAGTAGAAAAAGAGAAGGAACACGAGGCAAGAAGTATAAGAAAGAATGAGCAGCGAGGAGAAAGATATATGAATATAGGGAAGAGTGACAGATCAGGAGGGGGAGTGAGGATTGACGAAAAGCGATATGACCGAACAGAGGGGGAAGAGATTCACCATCGAAGACACACCCAAAGAACAAGAAAGCAAGCATGACAGAAAGAAGAAAGACAGCATAAGTGAATCGATGAACGAAATGAGAGAGATCTGTGCAGTAGGAACTCGAGAATGAAGAGGTACTATATCGAGAAGAGTACAAACCGAGTGATATAGAGAAACAGAAAAAAACGGGAGAAGACATAGACACTGTAAGAGAAAAAACAAGAAACATAATGAACTGAAAGCAAGCGAAGGCTTCGGTGGAAGTGAAGAGAAAAAATGGAGAGTGGGAGAATGCACAGAGCAAATAAACCAGATAACAGAAGGAGGAGAAGAAAGAAGAGAGAAAGGGAAAGACGAGTGGACGAAAGAAGACCGAGGCAGCAGAGATAGAAGTGAGAAAACAGAGTAAAGGATCGAAGATGACGAGATGAACCCATTGCGAGAGACGAACGAGAAGAAATGAGGAGCAAAGACCAGTGCAGGAGAGAGACAAAACAAATATATATCGGTGCAGAAAATGGAGAGATAAACACCCGAACAGGAGATTGGGAGAAACGAACCCATGAGGGGGAAACTAAGAGAACGCCGTGGAGAGCGGCAAGACGCTGACTGGAAGAGCAGGAAGAGGAGCAGAGAGAGGAGTGTCGGGAGGACAGAGAAAAGTAGGGGCGGGAGAGAGAGAACTGATGAGAGATAAGAAAGGACGAAAACAACGGAATCTAGCAAGCTCAACAGGAGGAGGCGGGGACAAGAATACACTGCGAGAACGAGAAAGTGGAACCGACGAGAAGTTAAACCGTCATTGTACGTAAAGGAAAGATATAAGTGAGCGAAGCAAAAAAAAGTAGAAGAATAGAACAAGAGGGGACGAACGTCAGAAGAGCACCGAGACCGGAAAGGCGGGGGATTCGTCGGTGAGGAAGAAGAGCCGCACCGAACGAAGATGGAGGAGAGAGCAGAGAAAAAGAAGGAGACACGCTGTACGCGATGATCAGAAGATGTGGGAAGAGGCGGAACGAAGAGAAAAAGATGATAGAACGCTGTTATCGGACGGAAGGGAAAGATCGAGCGCCAGAACAAGAAGAGACAAACGAACAAGAGGAAAGATGAGAGAGTAATGAATGAGAGGAGAACATGACAGAGGAAGCGAGAATAGAAAGGATCTACTCGAGAAGCGGAGACAGAAAGAGAGAAACGAAAGAGAGAGAAGAGAGGAAAGAGAGGGGAAAGAAGAGAAGAAGAAAGAGGAGGACGATAGTGAAGGAAGCGCCCCCCCCCCCCCCCCCCCCCCGAGAGGGGGGAGAGAGAAGAAAGAGAAGATAGAAGAGAAAAGTATAGGGAGAAGAGAGGGGGGGAGAAGGAAGAGAGCGAGGGAGAAGAGAGAGAAATGTGACGGAGGATCATATGACGAGATGAGAAGTTGCTAGGGAGAGAGAGGACAGGAGGGGCAGAGAGGATCGCGACAGATAAGAAAGCAGAGAGCTGTGAGACCGTAAACGGGAGAGAGACGACACAAAGGCAGGACAAGACCGAGAGGACGACGAGAGAGAAAGAGGGAGAGGAGAAAAGGGGCGAGCGTAAAGAGAGAAGGCTGCAGATAAATGAGAAGAAGGAGATAGAAAGAGAAAATGAATGAGAATGCAAGGTGACAATGGAGATAGAAAAGAAGAATAGGGACTTGGGAGGAGACGAGGAATAGGAGACGAGTGAGAGAAGGGGAGAAAGAGAAGAAGCCAAGAGGAAAAGAGGACAGCCCCTCGGAGAGAAATGCAGAGTAGCGAGAAGAGACGAGGAGACAGGAGGAGAGATGCAGAAAGGCATGAGAAGAAGTCGTGAGGAAACCGATGAAGGAGGAACGAGGAGGGAGAGAGAGACGAAGCTAGTAACATGAGAAGCAACAAGAGAGCAGAGAGAACAAAAGAAAGGATAGAGAAGGAGGAAAGAGAGAGAAGAGAGAGGAAACAGAAGAACAAGAAGGAAAGAGTAGTGAGAGGAGAAAAGAGAAAGAGAAAAGCTGCAGCAAGCGATAGAAACGAAGAAGACAAGAAAGGAAGACGAAGTAGCGAAAGGAGGAGACAGAAGGACAGAAGACAGAGGAATGAGTGACGAGAGAGACGACGAGTTGAGGGAGGGAGAGAGAGACGACAGAGGGGGAACGAGAGAAAGGACAGAACAGAGGATGAGAAGCAGAAAAGAAAAAGAGGAGAAGAGAGAAAAGGTCACGAGGAGACAGACCCCAACGTGAAGCCGGCAGACAGAAGACGAGGAGGCAGGAAAACAGCGAATCCGAGATAAGAGGCGGAGAGGGTAAGAAGATATGCAGAGAAGGCAGGAGCAGAAGAGTACGAAGATGGAAATCGAGCAAGAGAGAAGTTGAGAAAGGCGAGAAGGAATGAGATCAGGATAGCAGACGAAGAGTACGAGACGAGGAAGAGACTGAGAGCCGGACAGATAGAAGAGGAATGAGAACGAGAGGAAGAAGAAGGCACGTAGAGACAGAAGAAGCATGGAAGAGAATCAAGAGAAGACAAAGAAGCCGACGCTAATCCCCACGAGCGAGTGAGGAAAAAAAAGGAGAAAAGAGAGGGACCGAAAAGGAGAAGAAGACCCGCGACGCGAAGGAGAGACGGGATGAACCGAAGGGAGAAAAAAAGCAGAGAGGGAGAAACGAGAAGGGGCGGGAGAGAAAGAAGGAAGAAAGCAGAAAAGGAAGAACAACTGTGAGGAATAAGGAGAAGAGCCAAAGAAGGCAGCACGCAGGAGGAGAACGAGGGAAGAGAGGATAGAGAGGATCCCCAAAGAGCAGGAGCAGAGAAGCATAGTGGAAGAGAAAAGGAATGGCCAGAGCCGAAAGAGAGAAGAGGTAGATAAAAGAGGAAAGGGAACAGACCACCACAAGTAACAAAGGACCGAAGAGGCAAAAAAGGAGAAAACTAAATGAAGAAATAGGGAGACAAGAAGCACGAGCTGGAGAGAGAGGGAGGGAAAAATATGGAGGGAGATAGATGAGAAAAGAGAAAAGAATAGAAAGACAGGCAAGAGAGAGGTCAGAGATAGAAGAAGGAAGAGGAAGAAGAGAGAAGGATGAGAAGAAGAAGGAGAAGAAGGAAGAAGAAAAACATAGAAAGACTCGGAAAGAATTAATCGAAGAGGGGGGACAAAAAAGAAAACCCCGGGAACAAAAGAATCGAGAAGAGATAGCCAGAGATAACGGAGGAGAGAGAGGGGATCTGTGATAGCAGGTTGGATGTGAGTGAGAGTGAGTAGGCCAGTTTAAACAGGTGGGTTTTGAGGTGGGGTTTTGAACGTCGTGATGGAGTCAGACTGTTCGATGTGTGGAGGCAGAGAGTTCCAGAGCCTGGGCGCGGTGCAGCTCAAAGCCCTGGCTCCCATGGTGCTGAGGCGGGAGCTGGGGACGGTCAGGAGTCCGGCTGAGGATGAGCGCAGGGTGAGCGGGGAGGGGGTGTATTCCTGGAGGAGGTTTGAGAGAGAGGTGGGGGTGAGGCTGCTGAGGGCTTTGTATGTAAGCAGAAGGTTTTTGTAGTCACTCCGGTGCTGAACAGGAGCCAGTGGAGCTGGATGAGGGTGGGGGTGATGTGGTCAGACGATTTGGTACGGGTAATGATCCGGGCAGCCGAGTTCTGAATGATTTGGAGTCTGTTGAGTAGTTGTGTGGGTAAGCCAGAGAGGATAGCATTACAGTGGTCCATCCGGGATGTGACAAATGCCTTAACCAGGAGTTCGGTGCTGGGTTGTGGAAGGGATGGGCGGAGTCTGGAAATGTTGCGGATATGGAAGAAGGCAGTCCGGGTGATGTTTTTTATGTGGGGTGCAAAGGAAAGGGTGCTGTCCAGGATGACGTCAAGGCTTTTGACTTGGCTGGTGAAGGATGCGGGGAAGCCGTCGATCATGATGCTTGGGGGGGGGTGGTTAGGATTTTGGAGAGGGTGTCTTTTGAGCCGATGAGCAGGGCCTCAGTTTTACTACCATTTAGCTTCAGGAAGTTCCTGCTCATCCAGCTCCTGATGTCCTGGAGGCAGGTGGTGAGGGAGGTGGGCGGGAGGGGCGGTGTTGGGTTTGGTTGAGATATAGACTTGCGTGTCGTCAGCAGAGCAGTGAAAGTGGATGCCATGGTGACGGAGGATTGTGCCTAGTGGGAGGAGGAAAATGATGAATAGGAGTGGACCCAATACTGACCCCTGGGGGACACCCAGTGAAACAGGAGAACACCCTGACCTGTGGTTCCCCAGCTGGACAAACTGTTGTCTGATGATGATGATGATGATGATGATGATGATGATGATGATGATGATGATGATGATGATGATGATGATGATGATGATGATGATGATGATGATGATGATGATGATGATGATGATGGTGATGATGATGGTGGTGGTGGTGATGGTGATGAAGATGATGATGATGGTCTCTTCTTCTTCCCCATTGAATCCACATGGAGATTTGATGCATTATGAAACACCTGCTGAGGATTAAACAGACTGCTGTAGCTGCGTCTCGATACTCATCATCAGGAAGTGAGAACACAATGGGAACACACACGTATGCAGCAGAATGTGTGTGTGTGTGTGTGTGTGTGTGTGCCCCTCCGGCCTGCTGCCTGCTAATTAGCAGCAAAGCTCTCTGACGCTAAATTGATTTTTAATTGTTCAGGCCCTGCATCCATCCAGGTGGCCCACGCCCCCACTCAATCTGTGTGAGTGGGTGTGTGTAGGGTCAGTGCGTGTCTGTGTGTGTGTGTGTGTGTGTGTGTGTGTGTGTGTGTGTGTGTGGTCTAGCATTACTATACTTGTGGGGACCTACATCTGTTTACATAGTCACGTGTGGGGACTGGCTTCCCTTATGGGGACAACTTAGACGTAATGCTAGACCACACACACACACACACACACACTGTTAGTGACGCATGTGGCTATGTTCAGAGAAACACACACACATCTATTCACACATAGGGTTGGGTATCGTTTGAATTTCCACGATTCTGATTCAGATTCAGATTCCACTTCTCGATTCCGGTTCTTTGAGGGGTAACAAAACGATACTTGCTTCTTCCACCAACAGAATTACATTTATTCGAGAAACCTTTCCACAGGTTAGTTTCCAGTAACATCCACATGAAGCAGTTTATGTCCCCTGCTCTGTAGCTGCACCCTGAACCACTGAAGCTGCAGCAGGGCAGCTCTTAAACACAGTTCTTGTTGAGAAACACCAGCATCTGCCTCTCAGGCGCACGGGAAGAAAGGTTTGAATCTGGTGCTCTTTGAGCAGAATGACCAGAGACCTGATCCAGGGGTTCACAAACACCCAGATGAAGAAGATCGGGTTACATTTGAATAATGAAATAAGTATGAGCATAATCAGTAACCCATAGCAACAACAAATACATGGAACGTGTTTTAGTTTTGTTGTTCATTCAGATCTTATTTCACTATTTTATTTATGCATTTTTGTATCTCTCCAGTTTAAACGATATGTCTGGTTCCCTGTCCTCTAGTTTCCACTGGAATGATTTCAAACCTGTTTCATCCCAATCATTACAAAGAGAGCCTTGGAAATATGTGTTTACGTAACTTGAGATCAAACCGTTTGAGACCCACTGAGATAACTGAGACTGAAGTGAACCATCTGACCTCTCAGAGTCCTTCCCTCACTGAGCTGCAGCTAGCAGCCTCAGTCTGACTGGAGAGGACTCTCCTCCACAGCATCTTCTTCTTCCGTTAGCGCAGCTAGCACCAGATGCTAATAACAACAGCGCGTACCGGTGCACTCTCCTTTCTCCCTCGCTCACTCACTCCCTCGCTCCCTTTCTCCCTCGCTCACTCGCACGTTGGCTGTGAGCTGCGGGCGCCAGATAAGCCAACATCCCCCATTTTCTCATCACATTACATCGAGCTGGCGCTTTTATCCAAAGAGACTCACAATAAGTGCGTTCGACCAACAAAATAAAAACTTGAAGAAAACAGAATCATAAAGTACATCAGGTTTCATAGAGCCAAACATTTCAAGTGCTACTCAGCTGGCTTTAGAGGAGCCAGTCCTTTGTTAGTATATAAGCCCTTTGTTAGTATATAAGTGCTTTGTTAGTATATAAGTGCTTTGTTAGTATATAAGTGCTTTGTTAGTATATAAGTGCTTTGTTAGTATATAAGTGCTTTGTTAGTATATAAGAGCTTTGTTAGTATATAAGTGCTTTGTTAGTATATAAAGTGCTTTGTTAGTATATAAGTGCTTTGTTAGTATATAAGTGCTTTGTTAGTATATAAGAGCTTTGTTAGTATATAAGTGCTTTGTTAGTATATAAGAGCTTTGTTAGTATATAAGTGCTTTGTTAGTATATAAGTGCTTTGTTAGTATATAAGTGCTTTGTTAGTATATAAGTGCTTTGTTAGTATATAAGAGCTTTGTTAGTATATAAGTGCTTTGTTAGTATAAAAGTGCTTTGTTAGTATATAAGTGCTTTGTTAGTATATAAGAGCTTTGTTAGTATATAAGTGCTTTGTTAGTATATAAGTGCTTTGTTAGTATATAAGTGCTTTGTTAGTATATAAGTGCTTTGTTAGTATATAAGTGCTTTGTTAGTATATAAGTGCTTTGTTAGTATATAAGAGCTTTGTTAGTATATAAGTGCTTTGTTAGTATATAAGTGCTTTGTTAGTATATAAGTGCTTTGTTAGTATATAAGTGCTTTGTTAGTATATAAGAGCTTTGTTAGTATATAAGTGCTTTGTTAGTATATAAGTGCTTTGTTAGTATATAAGAGCTTTGTTAGTATATAAGTGCTTTGTTAGTATATAAGTGCTTTGTTAGTATAAAGTGCTTTGTTAGTATATAAGTGCTTTGTTAGTATATAAGTGCTTTGTTAGTATATAAGAGCTTTGTTAGTATATAAGTGCTTTGTTAGTATATAAGTGCTTTGTTAGTATATAAGAGCTTTGTTAGTATATAAGTGCTTTGTTAGTATATAAGTGCTTTGTTAGTATAAAAGTGCTTTGTTAGTATATAAGTGCTTTGTTAGTATATAAGTGCTTTGTTAGTATATAAGAGCTTTGTTAGTATATAAGTGCTTTGTTAGTATATAAGAGCTTTGTTAGTATATAAGTGCTTTGTTAGTAGTTCTACCCTCGAGGTGGAGTCGAGAGAGATGAGCTTCAGTCTGGAAGGTGTGTGAGCTTTCTGCTGTCCTGATGTCAGTGGGAGCTCATTCCACCATCTTGGAGCCAGGACAGCAAACCCACGTGTTTCTGCTGATGGGAACTCGGGTCCCCCTCGCAGCGAGGGTGCTTACAGCGCCCATCGTACAGGGCGAATGAAACGTGTAACGGGATGAAAAGGGTGTCACATTTACTTAATTATGAATGTCGTTACATCAAGGCCGAACATTAGGATGAGCACCAACGGTCAGAACATTTGTTTCCTCCCAGAGCTGCCAGCGCGGCGCCTCACAGATCTGGCGCCCGAGGCGAACACAGTTACGCTGTGGGAAGTGTAGGTACAACCAGTGACGTGCACAGGCACGGGCCAGCGCCAGGTACGGGATAATGTTGCCCGGACAACAGCCCGTTTGCCATTTTTGTCCGACCTGCCCCTCTGGAGAGAGCGAGAGTTTTTTTTGTTTTCTATTGTGACCGAATCAACACGAGGAGCCCACAGTTAGTATTGTAGCGTCTCACTGCGATAAAAACATTACTTCTCAGCGCTTTCATCTGCTCCAGTCACGTGACTTTGTTTACAACCTGAC
>CM070496.1:13464970-13484970 GCA_036324585.1 Champsocephalus esox | reverse complement strand
CTGAGCCCTGTGTGTCCTGTGCCTCTCTGCTTCATTCTGTCACTCACTCTGCTCCTGTGAACGCTCCAGTCCGTGACTCTGAACAACGTGGTCTGAAACCCTTCAGTTTGACTCCTCTCACTGTTGGTGTTGTTCGTGAAGCTTTAACCAAGTCAGGTCCTAGGAAGCGGCCGGTCCGGACAACGTAGAGCCTTTCTTTAAAGATAGAGCAGATGTTATCGCTCCTCCTCTCTCTTCTCTCTGTAACCTCTCCCTCAGAACGAACTGGACGCCTTCAAAGGACCCTCAAGTCCCATCTGTTTATCAAGGCTTTCGGCCCCTAATCGATCTGTTGTTTTGTCTGTCTGACCTTTGTTTTGTGTGTGCTTGCCCTATTTGTGTAAAGCGACCTTGGGTCCCTTGAAAGGCGCTATAGCAATATCAGTTATTATTTATTATTATTAACACCATCTCTAAAGTGTGGAAGTCAGCGTACGTCCTGCCTTCGCTGAAAGGAGGGGAGGCCACCTTATTGAATAACTATAGGCCGTCTCTAAGTGGTCAGTTCTGGCTCAGGCTCTTGAACGCCTCGTGAGTGAACAGGTAAAGGTGTTTCTATGTAACCATGACAACCTGTCTGAGCATCAGTCAGGCTTCAGAAAGCAGCGCAGCACCATCACTGCCACGATGAACGTGTGAACGATGTGGAGAGGATCTAGATGATAAGCAGAGTGGAGCAGCTCTGTTTGTTGACCTGTCCAAAGCGTTCGACACGTGGATCATCTCATCTCGAAGCAGAGGCTGCTCAGTGTCGGCGTGTCCAGCCGTGCAGTGGGTGGTCTGAGAACTGCCTCTCTGAAAGGTCCCATGTGCTCACTCTGATGGGCTGTCTTCTGAGTGGTTACACATCACTAATGGTGTTCCTCAAGGCTCTGTTTCAGGCCCACTTTTATTCTCCATCTCCATCAGCAGCTCAGGGGAACATGTGGATGAAGCTACTTCACATCATGCGGATGATCCCGTGATGTTCTGAGCAGGTCCCTCAGTCAGGAGCTGGTGCTACATCACAGGCTGCTTCTAACACTCCTCAGACTCAGCGCTCTGAACTCAAGCTTCTTCTGATGTGGATCAAACCAAGGCAACGCTCTCTCTAAAGCTGCACAGACCCAGAGCCTGCTGTAGATATGTAACTACGCAAGGAACAAAACTCAAAGTCGTTACCTGTTACAAACACCTGGGTGTCTGCTTGATGATCGTCTCTCTTTGAAACTTCAGGTCAATAACCTGCTGAGAGAGCTGAGGGTGAGGCGAGGGTTCTCAGGGAAGACGGCTTGTATGTGCAGCTCCACTTGTTGGAACAGCCTGCAGTCCAAATTGAAATTGAGCAATTTTATTTCTCTGAATGTTTATAAGGCACGTCTGCACGAGATGCTAACGGGTGTTTGTACGGGTGGTGAATATGTAATGATGATGTCCTCTATTGTTTGTTTTCATGTTGTTTCATGTGGAACTACATTGATGCAGGTCTCCCTGTAAAAGAGATCCATGATCTCGAGGGACCTTTCCGTCTAGATCAGTGCTTCTCAAAGTGTGGTCCGCGGACCATTGGTGGTCCGTGCGCGCCCCCTAGTGGTCCGCGAGTATATTGGTAACATTTCACATTTGAAATAAATAAATA
This sequence comes from Champsocephalus esox, assembly GCA_036324585.1. Classification (NCBI taxonomy): domain Eukaryota; kingdom Metazoa; phylum Chordata; class Actinopteri; order Perciformes; family Channichthyidae; genus Champsocephalus; species Champsocephalus esox. Next base: position 13,483,313 of record CM070496.1, on the reverse strand, counting down.
AATGTAAGTTCTCCGCACTCTCGCAGGAATATCTCCGCAATGGAGCGAGCTTAAGTTTCACTTTCGATTGCGTGATATAGCCCAGATCAACACCTTCGTCACACATGTTGCCGTTTGTTTGTACCATGTTCAGGCGATTTGTAATCTGTTCTAGAGAAACGATGTGATTTTGGATATTTGTGGAGTCAGGTGGTCCGCGAGTGTTTTTTCATTGGTTAAGTCCTTGGTGTGAAAGAGTTTGAGAAACACTGCTCTAAATAAAGTTTTGAAATGAATGTCACTTCCTGCTGAGTGATGATGTCACTTCCTGCTGATCTAACTCCAATGTCCTGTCAGGCGGTGATGAAGCGCAGAGACAACATCCAGGCCGAGTACGAAGCCAAGAGAGAAGCCATGGAGAGGAGAGGAGACCAGGAGGGGGTGAGGGGGTGTGTGGGTGTGTGTGTGTGTGTGTGTGTGTGTGTGTGTGTGTGTGTGTGTGTGTGTGAGATCAGGGAATATCCAGGCGTCAATATCCTGTCTCACATTAAGCCGGCAGCGTAATGAAAACTCCTCAAAATGGTGTGTGTGTGTGTGTGTGCGTGCAGGAGGAGGAGGAGGAGGTGCAGGCTCTCCAGGAGAAGGTGGAGGTGTGTAACTCCTCCCTGCAGGAGGACTGGTCTCGATGGAGGAGCAGCATGAGGACAGACCTGAAGACCGCTCTCCTGTCAACAGCTGAGAACAACGTGCAGCACTATGAGAAGGTGAGGAGTCTCTCTCTCTCTCTCTCTCTCTCTGTCTCTCTCTCTCTCCTCTCTCTCTGTCTCTCTCTCTCTGTCTAAAGTTGTCCGTCTCTCTCCTCTCTCTCTCTCTCTCTCTCGCTCTCCTCTCTGTCTCTCTCTCTCTCTCTGTCCGTCTCTCTCTCCTCACTGTCCGTCTGTCTCTCTCTCTCTCCTCTCTGTCTCTCTCTCCCTCTCTCTCTCCTCTCTCTCCCTTTCTCTCTCTCTCTCTCTCTCTCCCTCTCTCTCTCCTCTCTCTCCTCTCTGTCTCTCTCTCCTCTCTCTCTCTCTCCTCTCTGTCTCTCTCTCCTCTCTCTCTCTCCTCTTTGTCTCTCTCCTCTCTGTCTCTCTCTCTCCTCTCTGTCCGTCTCTCTCTCCTCTTTGTCTCTCTCCTCTCTCTCTCTCTCTCCTCTTTGTCTCTCTCCTCTCTGTCTCAGTCTCTCTCCTCCTCTCTCTCCTCTCTGTCTCTCGCTCTGTCTCTCTCTCCTCTTTGTCTCTCTCCTCTCTATCTCTCTCTGTCTGTCCGTCTCTCTCTCTCCTCTCTGTCTCTCTCTCTCTCCTCTCTCTCTCTCTCCTATCTGTCCGTCCGTCTCTCTCTCTCTCTCTCTCTCCTCTCTATCTCTCTCTGTCTGTCCGTCTCTCTCTCTCTCTCTCCTCTCTCTCTCTCTCCTATCTGTCCGTCCGTCTCTCTCTCTCTCTCTCTCCTCTCTGTCTCTCTCTCTCTCTGTTCGTCTCTCTCTCTCTCTCTCTCTCCCTCTCTCCCTGTTTCCATGGTTTCCTCATAGAAACAGCCCTGATATAAAGAGTCTCAGAGCAGCCTGTCTTTCAGAGAGAAGGAATACTGTTGGACAGAAGATATCAAACTGTTAGTGTGGTGGTGATGATGATGGTGATGATGATGAAGGTGTGTTGTGTTTCAGTGCCTGGCAGTGTGGGAGACGTTCCTTCTGTCTCAGAGGGAGGAGGGCAGCGAGCAGAAGGAGGAAGACGCTCCTTAAACACAGACCCTGAAGCTGACCTGAGACGAGCGCCTCCCACCCCGATCCAAAGACGCTGCGGTGTCCTCCAAGCGTGCAGCGCCACACGCTAACACATGCCATCACACGCTAACACAGGCTACCACACGCTACCACATGCTACCACACGCTAACACAGGCTACCACACGCTAACACACGCCATCACACGCCATCACACGCTAACACAGGCTACCACATGCCATCACACGCTAACACAGGCTACCACACGCTATCACATGCTACCACATGCTGACAAACGCTACCACATGCCATCACACGCTAACACAGGCTACCACACGCTAACACATGCTACCACACGCTAACAAACGCTACCACATGCTATCACACGCTAACACAAACTATCACACGCTATCACACGCTAACACAAACTATCACACGCTATCACACGCTAACACAAACTATCACACGCTATCACACGCTAACACAAGCTATCACACGCTAACACAGGCTACCACACGCTAAAAACGCTACCACATGCTAACAAACGCTATCACACGCTACCACACGCTATCACAGGCTTCCACACGTTCTTCCAGCTCCGCTCTTCTTTGTGTGCATTATTGTTGGTAGATCCAGTCACTGTTGTTGCTCTTTTGCCAACTGAATGCTAAGCTAACCTCAAAGAAACCAAAGCTAAAGGCCCTATCATTAAGACAGGAGGGTTTCATGAGACAGGAGAGTATGTCTAAAGTGAAACATGTGGTCCAACCCTCGATGTTGAGCCGCTGAATACAGACACTGCCCATGACGTTAGCAACACATCATCATAATGAACCGATCCTCTGTTCCAGTTTACTGAGAGGAACCAGCGTGTGTGTGTGTGTGTGTGTGTGTGTGTGTGTGTGTGTGTGTGTGTGTGTGTGTGTGTGTGTGTGTGTGTGTGTGTGTGTGTGTGGTGTGTGTGTGTGTGTGTGTGTGTGTGTGTGTGTGTGTGTGTGTGTGTGTGTGTGTGTGTGTGTGTGTGTGTGTGTGTGTGTGTGTGTGTGTGTGTGTGTGTGTGTGTGTGTGTGTGTGTGTGTGTGTGTGTGTGTGTGTGTGTGTGTGTGTGTGTGTGTGTGTGTGTGTGTGTGTGTGTGTGTGTGTGTGTTCAGGTTTACACGTCTCGACTGTCTTTGAAACGCTTTAATAATCTTTTTATACTGATGATTTATTTGTCTCTGTTTTGCTTTGATCTTTATTGAACGTGTAAATGATTGAAAGTGATTTCCAGATAATAATAAAGATGAGATGTCACACGATAACAGGGTTCGCTTCAGTCTGTGAACTCCTCTTCCTCTTCTCCTCTTCCTCTTCTCTGTAGTCAGAACCACATGCTGAGACTGAGGAGGTTACCCTTCTCACTTAATCCCATTCCAGACGCTTATACAGCTGAGCTCTGCACGGGGGGGGGCTGTTGGGGAGCCCTGCTCATGTTCAGGTAGTGTGTAGTCTCTACTTTAAAGGTGGGGTATGTCATTTATTTCAGAAACACTTTTTGTTAAATTCCATGGAATACGACGGAGTATTAGGGCCACACTTCGAAGGAAAAAACAGATTTCGAGAATAAAGTCGTAGTTTCATAAGTGCCTTGAGACTTGGAGGAGATTGTCTCCGGAGGAAACGGCTGGTTCTGGCCGACTACATTACAATTCCTTTAACTCAGTGTTTCTCAAACCTTTTCGTACCAAGGCCTTAACCAATGAAAAAACACTCGCAGACCACCTGACAAATATCCCAAATCACATCGTTTTTCTAGAACAGATTACAAATCGCCTGAAAATGGTACAAACGGGCGACTACATGTGTGACGAAGGTGTAGCACTGGGCTATATTAAAGGTGGGGTAGGTACGTTTCAGAAACCGGCTCGAGATACACTTTTTGTTATATTCCATGGAATGCTCTCAACATCCCGATAGCAATGAGTATCTGAAGAGCTTTGACAACAAATCCATAAAAAAAATGTCATCTGTAGAAGCCGTAGTACTGTAAAAAGTACAACCAATCCGATTAGCCGGCCCGGCTAATCCGATTGGACGGCCTACCTGCCTGTCAGCCTTCCATCGGGGCACAAACTTATCTCGTGCCCTCATTGGTCATGTGCGCGTTCCTGTGTGTTGGGGGAGGGGCTCTGTGAGGAAGTGGCAGATTTTCTCCGGTTGTGTATTTTCAAATTCTAGCGATCTCGAGCCGGTTTCTCAAACTTACCGACCCCACCTTTAAGCAATCGAAAGTTACACTTAAGCTCGCTCCATTGCGGAGATATTCCCGCGAGAGTGCGTAAAACTTACATTTATTCATTTATTTCAAATGTTACCAATATACTCACGGACCACTAGGGGGCGCACAGACCACCAGTGGTCCGCGGACCACACTTTGAGAAGCACTGATTTAGCTGACGCTTTTATCCAAAGCGACTCACAATAAGTGCGTTCGACCAACAAGATACAACCTGAAGAAAACAGAATCATAAAGTACATCAGGTTTCATAGAGACGAACATTTCAAGTGCTACTCAGCTGGCTTTAGAGGAGCCAGTCCTTTGTTAGTATATAAGTGCTTTGTTAGTATATAAGAGCTTTGTTAGTATATAAGAGCTTTGTTAGTATATAAGTGCTTTGTTAGTATATAAGTGCTTTGTTAGTAGTTCTATCCTCGAGGTGGAGTCGAGAGAGATGAGTTTTCAGTCTGCGCCGGAAGATGTGTGAGCTTTCTGCTGTCCTGATGTCAATGGGAGCTCATTCCGATTCCACTACAAGGCTATCGTTCGACTCCTTCTGGATCCAAAGCCTTGATTACAAGTCTCATCGTTTCTTGTGAAACAACAAATCCCCTTTGAACAGCTCGTAGACGTGACCAACGATAGCCTTGTAGTCGGCCAGAACCAGCAGAAAGGAGACAATCTCCTCCCAGTCCGTTTGGTTCTTTCTTCGAAATAGACATAGTTTCTTGCACAACCTTTTCAAAGTTCTAATACTTATGTTAATCTGATGCTGATGTGTCAAAATATCAAGTATTTCGTTATTTGAGAAACCTAAACTAAAGTACTGCTTCACGAGATGCTCCACATTCCTAATTGTATTGCAGGACGCTGCTGTTGTCTCCTTCTCAAGTCACTTATGAAACTACGACTTTATTCTCGTATTATTACGACTTTATTCTCGAAATGTCACTGTCAGACTTCCATCTGGGCACACACTGATCTCCTGCCCTCATTGGTCATGTGCGCGTTTGTGTGTGTTGGGGGAGGGGCTCTGTGAGGAAGTCTGAAGGAAGGGGCAGATTTTCTCCGGTTGTGTATTTTCATATTCTAGCGCACTCGAGCTGGTTTCTCCAAAATGACCTACCCCACCTTTAAGACAAATAATGCTTCAAATGTAAATATGCCGGATTTTAGCTTTGAGCTAAATTCCATCCGCAGTCCCTCACATACAACATATAAGAACATGACATTTATAAAGATAGCAAAAATAAATACATGATATGCAACACAAGTATTTACCTCATGGTACAATATAGCAGCAATGACATATAAAGTAATCCTTTAAATGTTTTCTTTACGCTATGATTTACAGTAAGAGCTAATGATATCAACTCAGTGAGATGACCTTAATGTAAGCGTGCAGCCGCTCCTCCCTGAGCGAGTTCTTCCCCATGAATCATTGCATTCATCCTGCACTATTTCTGACAACCTGTGTGACATAATGCGCCATAATGACCGCAGCATCACAACGAGGACCTCTTCCATTGTGTGTGTGTTCACTGTTGATGTGAAGAGAAGACTAACATTTATATATTATACGGTATACGGTATATGGTAAGAGACTAGTGGCCACGCACAGTACTGCAGCATCAGGTGCCCCCTTTCAGTCATAGGAAGGTCCACCTGTATTTGTATGCACCTCACAGTATTTATTTATTATTCCTTGATTGAATTTTCACATTTATACTTTATACACAAAGAGACACCTGACCAGTGGTGGGTCTTAGCTGTGCTAGCAGTAGCATTAGCATGACAGATGCAGCTGAATGCAAAGATGGACACTGAATAAAAGGAGACTGTTTAAGTGAGAATGCGCTCGACAGGTGAAGCTGGACCAGAGTAATAAGAATCACCTGAATACCTGAGGACAAGCATCACCTGGATACCTGAGGACAATCATCACCTGGATACCTGAGGACAAGCATCACTTGGATACCTGAGGACAAGCATCACATGGATACCTGAGGACAAGCATCACCTGGATACCTGACGACAAGCATCACCTGGATACCTGAGGACAATCATCACCTGGATACCTGAGGACAAGCATCACCTGGATACCTGAGGACAATCATCACCTGGATACCTGAGGACAATCATCACCTGGATACCTGAGGACAAGCATCACTTGGATACCTGAGGACAAGCATCACATGGATACCTGAGAACAAGCATCACCTGGATACCTGACGACAAGCATCACCTGGATACCTGAGGACAATCATCACCTGGATACCTGAGGACAAGCATCACCTGGATACCTGAGGACAATCATCACCTGGATACCTGAGGACAATCATCACCTGGATACCTGAGGACAAGCATCACCTGGATACCTGACGACAAGCATCACCTGGATACATTGCATTATATTACATTACATTGCATTTAGCTGACGCTTTTATCCAAAGCGACTTACGATAAGTGCGTTCGACTAGTGCTTTGTTAGTATTTAAGTGCTTTGTTAGTATATAAGTGCTTTGTTAGTATTTAAGTGTTTTGTTAGTATATAAGTGCTGTGTTAGTATATAAGTGCTTTGTTAGTATTTAAGTGCTTTGTTAGTATGTAAGTGCTTTGTTGGTATTTAAGTGCATTGTTGGTATATAAGTGTTTTGTTAGTATATAAGTGCTTTGTTATTATTTAAGTGCTTTGTTAGTATTTAAGTGCTTTGTTTGTATTTAAGTGCATTGTTGGTATATAAGTGCTTTGTTAGTATATAAGTGCATTGTTAGTATTTAAGTGTTTTGTTAGTATATAAGTGCTGTGTTAGTATATAAGTGCTTTGTTAGTATTTAAGTGCTTTGTTAGTATGTAAGTGCTTTGTTGGTATTTAAGTGCATTGTTGGTATATAAGTGCTGTGTTAGTATATAAGTGTTTTGTTAGTATATAAGTGCTTTGTTAGTATATAAGTGCTTTGTTAGTATATAAGTGCTGTGTTAGTATATAAGTGTTTTGTTAGTATATAAGTGCTTTGTTATTATATAAGTGCTTTGTTAGTATATAAGTGCTTTGTTAGTATTTAAGTGCATTGTTGGTATATAAGTGCTTTGTTAGTATATAAGTGCTTTGTTAGTATATAAGTGCTTTGTTAGTATTTAAGTGTTTTGTTAGTATATAAGTGCTTTGTTAGTATATAAGTGCTTTGTTAGTATATAAGTGCTTTGTTAGTATGTAAGTGCTTTGTTAGTATTTAAGTGCTTTGTTAGTATTTAAGTGCATTGTTGGTATATAAGTGCTTTGTTAGTATATAAGTGCATTGATAGTATATAAGTGCTTTATATAAGTGCTTTGTTAGTATTTAACTGCTTTGTTAGTATATAAGTGCTTTGTTAGTATTTAAGTGTTTTGTTAGTATATAAGTGCTTTGTTAGTATATAAGTGCTTTGTTAGTATTTAAGTGCTTTGTTTGTATTGAAGTGCATTGTTGGTATTTAAGTGTTTTGTTAGTATATATAAGTGCTTTGTTAGTATTTAAGTGCTTTGTTAGTATTTAAGTGCTTTGTTTGTATTTAAGTGCATTGTTGGTATATAAGTGCTTTGTTAGTATATAAGTGCATTGTTAGTATATAAGTGCTTTATATAAGTGCTTTGTGAGTATTTAAGTGCTTTTTTAGTATATAAGTGCTTTATTAGTATTTAAGTGTTTTGTTAGTATAAAAGTGCTTTGTTAGTATGTAAGTGTTTTGTTAGTATATAAGTGCTTTGTTAGTATATAAGTGCTTTGTTAGTATGTAAGTGCTTTGTTAGTATTTAAGTGCTTTGTTAGTATATAAGTGCTTTGTTAGTATTTAAATGCTTTGTTAGTATTTAAGTGCATTGATAGTATATAAGTGCTTTATATAAGTGCTTTGTTAGTATATAAGTGCTTTGTTAGTATATAAGTGCTTTGTTAGTATGTAAGTGCTTTGTTAGTATTTAAGTGCTTTGTTAGTATATAAGTGCTTTGTTAGTCTATAAGTGCTTTGTTAGTATATGAGTGTTTTGTTAGTATACAAGTGCTTTGTTAGTATATAAGCACTTATATCCCCTGGGTGTTTCTCAATCTCGAGTACGCTTGCTTGGTAGCACATGTCTTCCGAGCGTCTTGCTTCAGAAGCGAGGCAAGAATCCTTCCTAGCATTCGGAAAACGAAGAGTGGAACAGGCGAGCAAGTGTACAGGTGTGCGTCACATGAGTGCGTTCATGCGTTCGGTCTGCTGTGACTCCCCCTGACCCCAGGGTCTGCCCGACTGTAGGGAACGCCACAGTACGTGGAACATCACTTTCAACAGAAGAGACGCTGCGGAGAACCATGTTTGACCCGTTTAATATGTTTTATTCAAAAGCTTTAAATGTCTTATATTACAGTGTAAAAGGGCACACTCTGAACTCAGGTTGGAAACAACTGAAGATAAGAAATAAAGAGGAATATAAAAACAAAGAAGAGCAACAACATCCAAGAGGACATAAACCACGTGACGGAGGGAGATATAAAGTGTGTAAAAGTGTGTGACGACACCGCAGATAAGGAATATCATTTATAAAATATCAACAGAACCAACAAGAAGACCACAGTCCACAGAACACAGTATAAAACATGAATATAACTCATTGAAGACATGGAGACGCTCTCTGAGGAACCAGCGGGACACAGTGCACAGTCATAGGAAAATAGCAGAACATTAAATCAGGATATACATTTATATTTCCTCTAAATACACTCGGAGTGGAGCTGCAGGTTCATCCTTTAGTCCTGAATATTCAGTGTGTGTTCAGCAGCTGATTCATATAAAAATATACCTTTCACTGCCGCCTGGTGGGACATGTTATTGCTACAAACACCAGAAACTATGCAAATATACAATATCCATCGTCACCCGCTTAATGATATCCAATCATCCCGGGGGCAGAAGAACTAACGTTCGTTTAATAAAACATCCACTTATAGCTCTGCTTTGGTCTCCACCAGTCGAACGTCTTTTAAACTGACGCAGTCAAACTAACCCCCAGTGATGTCTGGAGACCCAGAGATATGTCTCCTGGAGACATCAGGAGACAGGTTGTCATTGAGTTGACTCCTGGAGACATCAGGAGACAGGTTGTCTTTGAGTTGACTCCAGGAGACATCAGGAGACATGTTGACTCCAGGAGACATCAGGAGACATGTTGTCTTTGAGGTGACTCCAGGAGACATCAGGAGACATGTTGTCTTTGAGGTGACTCCAGGAGACATCAGGAGACATGTTGCCTTTGAGGTGACTCCAGGAGATATCAGGAGACATGTTGTCTTTGAGTTGACTCCAGGAGACATCTGGAGACATGTTGTCTTTGAGGTGACTCCAGGAGACGACATGTTGTCTTTGAGTTGACTCCAGGAGACGACATGTTGTCTTTGAGGTGATTCCAGGAGACATCTGGAGACGTGTTGTCTTTGAGGTGACTCCAGGAGACATCAGGAGACATGTTGTCTTTGAGTTGACTCCAGGAGACATCAGGAGACATGTTGACTCCAGGAGACATCAGGAGACATGTTGTCTTTGAGTTGACTCCAGGAGACATCAGGAGACATGTTGTCTTTGAGGTGACTCCAGGAGACGACATGTTGTCTTTGAGTTTACTCCAGGAGACGACATGTTGTTTTGAGGTGACTCCAGGAGACATCTGGAGACATGTTGTCTTTGAGGTGACTCCAGGAGACATCAGGAGACATGTTGTCTTTGAGGTGACTCCAGGAGACATCAGGAGACATGTTGTCTTTGAGTTGACTCCAGGAGACATCAGGAGACATGTTGTCTTTGAGGTGACTCCAGGAGACATCAGGAGACATGTTGTCTTTGAGTTTACTCCTGGAGACATCAGGAGACATGTTGTCTTTGAGGTGACTCCAGGAGACATCAGGAGACATGTTGTCTTTGAGTTGACTCCAGGAGACATCAGGAGACATGTTGTCTTTGAGGTGACTCCAGGAGACATCAGGAGACATGTTGTCTTTGAGTTTACTCCTGGAGACATCAGGAGACATGTTGTCTTTGAGGTGACTCCAGGAGACATCAGGAGACATGTTGTCTTTGAGGTGACTCCAGGAGACGACATGGACCAAAGGTGTGAAAGTTAAAGCTTTGATTGATCTGAACGCTGAGGGTCCGTCCTGTGATCACAGGAGAAAACACCAAACCCTGGCACACCAGATAAACACTAAGTGGAGAGTAAGAGTGTGAACACACACACACACACACACAGTATCAAGTGCACATGGAGGACACGATAGTCACACACTCGGTAGAAGCCCAACACATGAATGAATGAGATTCAAACGAGAGCCTCGCGGTGTCGAGAGACATCCAGGAGACCCTGACCCTCAACAGAAGACCCCCCTCACCTGGTCCGTGGGGCAGGTGTGTGTGTGAGGGTGAGTCCTGCTAGAGCTAAGGTCTGATCACACTGAGGGGACACCACACACACATCTGAGAGGGGACACCACACACACATCTGAGAGGGGACACCACACACACATCTGAGAGGGGACACCACACACACATCTGAGAGGGGACAACACACACACATCTGAGAGGGAACAGGGACACAACGGAGTGTATCTGAATAATAACACACACCATGAATCTCAGTGAGGCCTGTGAGGCCGCCGACCTGTGTCAGCTTCACACACACACGCACGCACGCACAGACACACACACGCACGCACAGACACACACACACACACACACACACACACACCAGGCGGTGATTATCTGATGCAGGATAAAGAGTGTCACGTTGGCTGGAATATTGAATAATATCTTGCAGCTGATTCAATAATGTACAAATGGATTAGATGTCAGCCATGTTGACATGTTGACATGTTGACATGTTGACATGTTGACATGTTGACATGTTGCTGTCACAACATCAACAGGAAGTACAGGAAGTCGTTTTAAATATAAACATCTGTACCATTGAATTATAACAGAATAAGAATCAGTGCATAGATGGAGCTGGTTATCAAATACGCTTTCAATGTTTCACATCGAACACAAGAAGCCAGCGGGCCTGATGAAGACAACACACACACACACACACACACACGCACACACGCACACACACGCACACACACGCACGCATGCACACGCACACACTGGTTCAGTGCTGCTCTGGCGTCAGTGGTTCTGGACGGTGAACAGCGTGGACGTCCAGTGGGTCTGCCACATGGCCGACTCCACGTCATGTGACCTCAGCGAAGGAGATGTGATTCTGTAGGAAACAGGAAACGAGAGTCAGGACGGAGGAAACCAATTAGGAGTCAACTCAAAGACAACATGTCTCCTGATGTCTCCTGGAGTCAACTCAAAGACAACATGTCTCCAGATGTCTCCAGGAGTCAACTCAAAGACAACATGTCTCCTGATGTCTCCAGGAGTCAACTCAAAGACAACATGTCTCCTGATGTCTCCAGGAGTCAACTCAAAGACAACATGTCTCCTGATGTCTCCTGGAGTCAACTCAAAGACAACATGTCTCCTGATGTCTCCTGGAGTCAACTCAAAGACAACATGTCTCCTGATGTCTCCTGGAGTCACCTCAGAGACAACATGTCTCCTGATGTCTCCAGGAGTCAACTCAAAGACAACATGTCTCCTGATGTCTCCTGGAGTCAACTCAAAGACAACATGTCTCCTGATGTCTCCTGGAGTCACCTCAGAGACAACATGTCTCCTGATGTCTCCAGGAGTCAACTCAAAGACAACATGTCTCCTGATGTCTCCTGGAGTCAACTCAAAGACAACATGTCTCCTGATGTCTCCTGGAGTCACCTCAGAGACAACATGTCTCCTGATGTCTCCAGGAGTCAACTCAAAGACAACATGTCTCCTGATGTCTCCAGGAGTCAACTCAAAGACAACATGTCTCCTGATGTCTCCTGGAGTCACCTCAAAGACAACATACTCCTGATGTCTCCAGGAGTCAACTCAAAGACAACATGTCTCCTGATGTCTCCTGGAGTCACCTCAGAGACAACATGTCTCCTGATGTCTCCTGGAGTCACCTCAGAGACAACATGTCTCCTGATGTCTCCAGGAGTCAACTCAAAGACAACATGTCTCCTGATGTCTCCAGGAGTCAACTCAAAGACAACATGTCTCCTGATGTCTCCTGGAGTCACCTCAAAGACAACATGTCTCCTGATGTCTCCAGGAGTCAACTCAAAGACAACATGCCTCCTGATGTCTCCAGGAGTCAACTCAAAGACAACATGTCTCCTGATGTCTCCTGGAGTCAACTCAAAGACAACATGTCTCCTGATGTCTCCTGGAGTCAACTCAAAGACAACATGTCTCCTGATGTCTCCAGGAGTCAACTCAAAGACAACATGCCTCCTGATGTCTCCAGGAGTCAACTCAAAGACAACATGTCTCCTGATGTCTCCTGGAGTCAACTCAAAGACAACATGTCTCCTGATGTCTCCTGGAGTCAACTCAAAGACAACATGTCTCCTGAGAGGCTAAGGGTGAGATCTGTCTCTCGCTGACACCGATTGGAGGACGTGACTCTCAGCTGTTCATCACTCTGGACCGTTTAACACACACTCCATCACACTGCAGCGCTCTCAGGAGCCAATCAAATGCGAGCATGTGAAAAAGAAATAGGCCGAGGCGTGATCAGCAGCATCAAAGCGAGCAGAGAGGGGGGGGGTCTCCAGTCTGTGGCTGAGCAGCGGGAGGATAAGGGGGGTGGGGCTGTTCTTCTTTCAGCATCTCCTGCCGAGGGAGACGCATCTCTACAGAACGTTCTGCAGTGATGCGTCTTCTGAACCCTCAGACCCCCCCCCACCAGGTCGGTCTTCAGGGACTAGCCACCCCCCCCCTGTTATAAAACCCTGATGCTGTTGAGTCATGGAGCCAGCAGCTTACAGACGGATACGTGCTCCTGCAGTGTTTCTATTAAAGCAAGCCTGAGCCGACGCTCCACTGAAGGAGAACCAGAGTAAAGGGGTTCACTCGGGCGCTGTCAGACCCCCCCCCGCTTCACATCTCCTCTCTGCAGCGTCTTTAGCTTCATGCTCGTTACGCCGAGTTATTTTTAGCGTAGTATAACGGCAGCTTCTGGAACGAGGTGAGAGACTGACTCACAGTTACTGCGCATCCTGTTCCAGGCAGTGAGGAGAAGCACACACACTCTGACTCTACGGTCTGATGCGAAACACAGTCAGTAAGATGCACAGAGAAACACTTCACACACACACACACACACACACACACACACACACACACACACACACACACACAAATGCTCTGGACGCTGTGGACCAACAGAGAGGCAGGGGTCCCTGTTTAGTGTCGTATAGACCGTTCGGCCGCACGAGGGCGAAAACGGTCGTTTGCGTTACGGTTTAGTGTCGTGTAGACCGTTCGGCCGCACGAGGGCGAAAACGGTCGTTTGCGTTCCTGTTTAGTGTCGTGTAGACCGTTCGGCCGCACGAGGGCGGAAACGGTCGTTTGCGTTTCTCTTTAGTGTCGTGTAGACCGTTCGGCCGCACGAGGGCGAAAGCGGTCGTTTGCGTTACCGTTTAGTGTCGTGTAGACCGTTCGGCCGCACGAGGGCGGAAACGGTCGTTTGCGTTCCTGTTTAGTGTCGTGTAGACCGTTCGGCCGCACAAGGGCGGAAACGGTCGTTTGCGTTCCTGTTTAGTGTCGTGTAGACCGTTCGGCCGCACGAGGGCGAAAACGGTCGTTTGCGTTACCGTTTAGTGTCGTATAGACCGTTCGGCCGCACGAGGGCGAATACGGTCGTTTGCGTTCCTGTTTAGTGTCGTGTAGACCGTTCGGCCGCACGAGGGCGAAAACGGTCGTTTGCGTTACCGTTTAGTGTCGTATAGACCGTTCGGCCGCACGAGGGCGGAAACGGTCGTTTGCGTTACCGTTTAGTGTCGTGTAGACCGTTCGGCCGCACGAGGGCGGAAACGGTCGTTTGCGTTCCTGTTTAGTGTCGTGTAGACCGTTCGGCCGCACAAGGGCGGAAACGGTCGTTTGCGTTCCTGTTTAGTGTCGTGTAGACCGTTCGGCCGCACGAGGGCGAAAACGGTCGTTTGCGTTACTGTTTAGTGTCGTGTAGACCGTTCGGGCCGCACGAGGGCGAAAACGGTCGTTTGCGTTACTGTTTAGTGTCGTGTAGACCGTTCGGCCGCACAAGGGCGGAAACGGTCGTTTGCGTTCCTGTTTAGTGTCGTATAGACCGTTCGGCCGCACGAGGGCGGAAACGGTCGTTTGCGTTCCTGTTTAGTGTCGTGTAGACCGTTCGGCCGCACGAGGGCGAAAACGGTCGTTTGCGTTACTGTTTAGTGTCGTGTAGACCGTTCGGCCGCACGAGGGCGAAAACGGTCGTTTGCGTTACTGTTTAGTGTCGTATAGACCGTCCGGCCGCACGAGGACGACTGAATACGGCACTAAACGACTGCGGAAACGATAATGGGTCCCAAGGTGGATAGAACGGCATACGCAACGCTCCGGGGGGTCCAACGGCTCTGTGTGTACGCCTTATACGGTCATGTTCTGATCATGATGAGGCAATAGCCCCGCCTCTCCACCTCTGTGCTCACCCCGCGTCAAAGTAAACTGCACACTGAATTCAGATCATTTATCTTTCTCTCGATGTGGACCTGAACGCGAGTGAAGTCTAATCTGACAGGACGGAGACACCTCTCAAACTAAACTAGTTATAAATATGTTTATTTTTACTGTCGGCCGGGTCACCCGTTGCTGGATCAGCTGCTGCGTGAGACAGACGCTGACGCTGTCCGAAGAGAGGGAGGGAAAAGAGAGACTCCGTGTATTTCATTATTATATTATATAGAGTCGTTATTCATTTGTTTTAAAGCTCAATGAATAACGAAGAAGACCTTTGACCGGAAGATTTAAACTGTAAAACACGTTGACTGGCGAAAAGCTCTGCCCGGTTCCCTCGACCCCCACCGCGGAGAATAAACAGAAGGGCAACCATGACAACCATGCTTCTTCTGCTTTGTGGAGGAAGTTACAGCGCCACTACAGGCTCGGCATATGTGCTGCAGCTCCTCCAGCGGCTGGAGCTAGACGGAGCGTCTCGTGTGGACGGACACGATCCGGTGAATATCGCGTGTGGACGGAAGCTTGTTTGCGATTGCGTTACTCCTATGCGTTTAGCCGTTTTTGTCCTCGTGTGGCCGGGGCCTGACCCAGATCCTCTGGAGTCTCGAATGTCTCCCTCTGCTCTGCACTGTTGGTACCCCCCACGCACGTTAGATCCTCCTCCTCACCGGGTCCAGTCAGAGACACAGAATAATGTCTCCTCTTCAAACACTAAACATAGAGAAAGCTGAAGTCTGGAGGATAGACGTCCAGAGATTTGTCAGAGCTCAGACCACCTTCTGTTGCTGATCCTCTGGAACCAGTGCAGACCCTGCAGCCAGTTCAGGAAGACCAGCAGACGCTCCTTAATGCAGCACGACTCTTCATCTTCATCATCATCCGTCTCCTGCAGCAGTATGTGCAGGGGGGGCATTAACGGTTAGATACCTGGACCCCAATACTCACAGCGGACAGCTGCAGGAAGCCAGTCCGTGATCAATGGACGCCTAACATTTACACTCCGTATGTCCAACTGATCCAACAAGTAACCTGAGCCACAGACCCTGTGGGCCCACGCCTCTGAGCCAGTCTACCAGCGTGGTCTGCCCTCGCTGAGCACAGGCCTGCGACCTGGGGCTGCTCTCAGTGCTGAGCCTCCCTGTTCCTCCCTGCCAGCTGATGCAGGGTTACGGGGCTTTGCCATGACCCAGCAGAACCTGGATCAGTCCTCTGCTGCAGGTTCTGCTGGGGGAGGAGCTATATTCTGTCTGACACACACACACAGAGCTCTGACTGTTCAGCTTCTGGGGTGTCTGGGTACTAAACACAGTACATTATGAGATGGAATCAAACTGATGTGAAACTGATTTCAGATCAGAACCGCTCTGACCTGCGAGGCGATGTACTTCTCCAGAGGACTCTCCATCCGGCCCAGGGTCAGCAGAGCCGAGCCGGGCTGATGCTCCGGAGACTCTTCACCCAGCAACAGCTTCCCTTTGAAGTTATGGACCACACACACCACCTGCAGCACACACACACACACACACACACACACACACGGCAGGGACAGAGATGTGTGAGACTGGCAGAGAATAACTGTGTGTGTACGTGTGTGTGTGTGTGTGTGTGTGTGTGTGTGTGTGTGTGTGTGTGTGTGTGTGTGTGTGTGTGTCCTAGCATTACTATACTTGTGGGGACCTAAATCTGTTTACACAGTCACATGTGGGGACTCGCATCCCTTATGGGGACAAATTGGAGGTCCTCGTGAGGGGGATCATTAATTTTAGGGTGAAGACTTGGTTACGGTAAGGGTAAGGTTAAGGGTAAGGGTAAGGGTTAGGGTTAGGCATGTGTTGGTTCTGGTTAAGGTTAGGATAAGTCTCCAGGAAATGCATGTAAGTCAATGTAATGTCCCCTGAAGTGATGCATACATGCTATGTGTGTGTGTGTGTGTGTGTGTGTGTGTGTCTCACCAGGAAGGTAGCGATGGCTCCTCCGATTATGAACCCGGCGATGACGTCCCCCCAGTGGTTCCGGTACTCTGCGACCCGGTTCAGCCCGGTGAGGAAGGCCAGACACACCAGACCCAGAGACAGGACCGGCTTGGCCAGACGGGATCCCTTCGCCTGGACCGTGAGCGTCACGTACATCTGCAGGAAGACCAGATGCTCAGATCTCCCTCCTAGAAGCTGAGGTACCGTGAGAGGAACTCTAGACGTGTTCTGCGGGTTGGAGCAGAACCCTCAGAGGAACCTTCATCTGGACCTTCAGGACCGGTATGCAAACAGCTGTGACTGTGAAGGTGTGCAGACTCTCCTCGCTTACAGATCAAATCAAATTTGATTTCTATAGCGCATTTAAAAACGATCTTCGGTCGAGCCAAAGAGCTGCACATGCAGACAATAGATAACACATTACTACCGAGGAGGAGGAAGAGGGAGAGGAAGAGGAAGATAATGAGGAAGAGGAAGAGGAAGAGGAAGAGGGAGAGGACAGCATTGAGCCTGCAGCGTCCTCTCGTCTCCTTCTGGTCTCAGCTGCAGTGAAGAATCGTCTCGACAGCATGAACTCCATTATTTATTATTGTCCTCAATACAGCTACATCCCATCATACTGCAGTGTGTGTGTGTGTGTGTGTGTGTGTGTGTGTGTGTGTGTGTGAGTGTGTGTGTGTGTGTGATGTGTGTTACTTGGAGAGGGTCCGAGTCCGACCCTTGTAATTTAACTACAGGGGTCCCTCAGGGCTCTGTTCTTGGTCCTCTCCTCTTCTCCCTGTACACAAACTCGCTCGGATCTGTCATTAGCCCGCATGGTTTTCCATACCACTGCTACGCTGACGACACCCAATGAATCCTGCCCTTCCCCCGCTCAGAGACCCAGGTCGTCGCACGCATCTCTGCTCGTCTAGCTGACATCTCTCAGTGGATGTCTGATCATCACCTCAAGCTCAACCTGGACAAGACTGAAATGGAAAACATTGACTCGACTCCACCTCGAGGATAGAACTACTAACAAAGCACTTATATACTAACAAAGCACTTATATACTAACAAAGGGCTTATATACTAACAAAGCACTGATATACTAACAAAGCTCTTATAGACTAACAAAGCACTTATAGACTTACAAGCACTTATATACTAACAAAGCACTTATATACTAACAAAGCTCTTATATACTAACAGAGCTCTTATAGACTAACAAAGCACTTATATACTAACAAAGCTCTTATATACTAACAAAGCTCTTATATACTAACAAAGCTCTTATATACTAACAAATCACTTTTATACTAACATAGCACTTATATATACTAACAAAGGACCGGCTCCTCTAAAGCCAGCTGAGTAGCACTTGAAATGTTTGGCTCTATGAAACCTGATGTACTTTATTATTCTGCTTTCTTCAAGGTTGTATTTTGTTGGTCGAACGCACTTATTGTGAGTCGCTCTGGATAAAAGCCTCAGCTAAATGTGATGTTATGTTTATATAGAGGTGAAGGAGGGGCTTATTTCCCATGTAACTTTCGTGAAACCTCCGCAAAAGTCTCAAAAATGCTACAACTACTGTCACAAACTGGATGAATGTGAAGTTTTGTGTTAAGGAGGATCAAACTGTTTGAAACACGCTCAAAGTGAGCCGGATGTTGCCGATGTGTTTCTGTGGATTCAAAAGTCGTAAATAATCAAAATGGAGGAGACCGATCTGATCGGAGCAACTGACAAATA
>CM070496.1:13449970-13457470 GCA_036324585.1 Champsocephalus esox | reverse complement strand
TCCTCTGGTCAACCCCCCTCTTCCTCTGGTCAACCCTCCTCTTCCTCTGGTCAACCCTCCTCTTCCTCTGGTCAGACCCTCCATCCCTCTTCCTTTGGTCGACCCCCCTCTTCCTCTGGTCAACCCTCCTCTTCCTCTGGTCAACCCTCCTCTTCCTCTGGTCAACCCTCCTCTTCCTCTGGTCAGACCCTCCATCCCTCTTCCTTTGGTCGACCCTCCTCTTCCTCTGGTCAACCCTCCTCTTCCTCTCCATCAGCAGTTTAATACCAGCTGCAGCCATCAGGATGCTGACAGATTTTTGTTCAGATGTGTTCAGATCAGGGTTTCCGTTAGCCGGTAATTACCGGTTTGTAGCTGGTAACATTTATTAAAAAACTGTAAATTCAAAACCTGCCGGTCAAAATGTCTGGTAATAATTAGGGATGCTCCGATCGATCGGCCGCCGGTCATTATCGGCCGATATTCACTCTTAATTAGGGGTGTAACGGTATCCGTCCCGTACCGTCGCGGTTCGGACGTCGCGGTTCGGACGTCGCGGTTCGGACGTCACGGTTCGGCACATGCAGTCACACGGCGAATACGCCTTTTTTTACGAGTGGGAAAAAAGTCTGTCACTCAGGGCAGCATTACACTATATATAATCCAGGGGGCGGTATTGCGCCTAAAAGCCAGCCGCCCGTAAATAAAAAATGAAGAACAAGAACAAAACACAACGAACACAATACATGAAGAAGAACCGTTAGTAGCTACGGCGAGTTCACACAACACTCTAGCTAGAACCCACCTGCTTCTTTTAAATCAGTGTGTGGGAACATTTCGGGTTCCCTGTGGACTGCAACAACGATGGGGTGGACTCAGGGGCGGACTGGCCATCGGGACGTTCGGGACGAATCCCGATGGGCCGGTACTGAAGTGGGCTGGTCGGACGATGTGGGCCGGTCGGATAAGTCACTAGCACCCCCCCGTTGACAATTTACTAGCGGTAATTACTTGCGGTACCGAAGTGGGCCGGTCGAGAGTCTTGGGCTGATTTGTAGTCCCAGTCCGCCCCTGGGAGGACTACAACAACGATGGGGTGCGAGTGGTGGATCGGACGAGGACGGTGTGTCGGTGTTGTTCGACAGCGGTGCGGTATGCTCGTTGTAACACGTCAAACATGCTCAATCCCATCCGAGTCAGTCTCAGTCCGCAGCGAGACCGCTTTCTCGACGGCAGGTAACCATAGTTACCGCCAACAGATCTGCCCTCACTCCGACAATGTAGACTAACTCGTCTTTTTGAAGAAAAACTAGAAAATAGAGTAAAGCTTGAGCACCTTTATTTAGGCATGGCCTCACACACTCACACGTTAATTACACATGTTAGACTTTGCTCCTAAAGGTACAGATTTTATTTTCTTATTATTTATTTTAATATTTTCAAGACATTCTTTTTAGTTGTTCAGCTTATTTAACCTTTTTGCTGACATCAGCCATTATAGTGTAGCGTTCACAAGGTGAGTCGGAAACAGGCTTCTCGTTATTAGGCTTTAATAACAGATGTTCTTTACAGATGATCACAGGTACAGGTGCATTGTGGGGGTTCTACCTCACACTTCCCACACTGACTTAACTCCTACCCCTACACATATAGATATAGCAGTGTCTACGTCACAACTCCCCGCCCTCCCCCGTCCGCTCCCCCAACCACAGGCCCGCACCTCAACCAGCATCACTGTGCAGCTCTATGATTGGCAGAGAGACGGGGGATGCCTGAGTGACACCCTGAACATCCTATGCAGGATCGCTACAATAGATAATATGGCCATTGGTGTGTGTGTTACTGTTTGTGGTTTGTTTTTAACTGTGTCATACAGTTAATGATTCAAAATGTTAGAGTTCCTTATTTTCACACCAAAACTTGCTCGACTGTTAAAAATAAATAACAGCAACAAAAAATATGCATTTGGGACTTTTTTTTGCTTTTCCTTGTTGTACCGAACCGTGACTTCTGTGAACCGTTACACCCCTACTCTTAATAGATTGATCAGGAGAGCTGGATCTGATCGATGTGGACATAAACGCGAGTGAAGTGTAACCGGACACGAGAGAGAGATCAGATCAGCTGCTGAGTCAGACGGAGACACGCAGCTCTGATCACCTGAAGCCCCGCCCACTGTTTAGCGCGCTGCGTGAGAAACTGACCGGCTGTCAGGAGAGAGAGGGAGGGAGAGGGAGAGAGAGAGAGAGAGAGAGAGAGAGAGAGAGGAGAGGGAGGGAGGGAGAGAGAGGGATTATCCAAAGTTGATGTAAACCTCTGAATAATGTACGTTATCTACTTGTTTGAATGTAATAATTATGTTGTTTGTTGTTTGTTGTTGTTTGTGGAATCATTTCTTGAAAAATGAATCTGAACTTTTCGATCTGTTACGATTATAAACTGAAGCAATACAAAAATGACTCCCATTAACTGAGTTTTAAACATCAGCATATCCGGTCATAGTCCGGTAATTACCTGCTAACGGAAACTCTGCCACGCAATTCTTATTCTTATTATTCAAACATGACCGGGAAGTTTTGGAAATGTGTCCGGTAAAATTAATTATTTCCGGACATTTGACCGGCGAGAAAGAATCCTAGCGGAAACCCTGGTTCAGATGTGTTTAGAAGTAGGGTTGGGTACCGAGAACCGGTTCGATTCCAACGGCATCATTTAGAAATGTGAATTTCGGTTCCACTTTTCGATGCCTGAGGAAATGTTCCTCTCCGTAGCCTCCTGTGTGACTGCGGCGGGGCGGGAAATGTAGCGTTGTACCTACACTTCCTGCAGCGTAACCTGAGACCAGGGCCGGCCCGTCGCACTGGCGTTATAGATGTTCGCCTCGGGCGCCAGATCTGTGAGGCGCTGCGCTGACAGCTCTGGGAGGCAAAATAAATGTTTTGACCGTTGGCGCTCATCCTGATGTTCGGCCTCGATGTAACGACATTCATAATTAAGTAAATGTAACACCCTTTTCACCCCGGTTACACGTTTCATTCGCCCTGTACGATGGGCGCTGTAAGTGATGAAAATGGGGGATGTTGGCTTATCTGGCGCCCGCAGCTCACAGCCAACGTGCGAGCGAGCGAGGGAGAAAGGGAGGGTGCACCGGTACCAGCGCTGTTGTTATTAGCATCTGGTGCTAGCTGCGCTAACGGAAGAAGAAGATGCTGTGGAGGAGAGTCCTCTCCAGTCAGACTGAGGCTGCTAGCTGCAGCTCAGTGAGGGGAAGGACTCTGAGGGTTAGATGGTTCACTTTAGTCTCAGTTATCTCAGTGGGTCTCAAACGGTTTGATCACAAGTTACGTAAACACATATTTCCAAGGCTCTCTTTGTAATGATTGGGATGAAACGGGTTTGAAATCATTCCAGTGGAAACTAGAGGACAGGGAACCAGACATATCGTTTAAACTGGAGAGATACAAACATAATGCATAAATAAAATAGTGAAATAAGATCTGAATGAACAACAAAACTAAAACACGTTCCATGTATTTGTTGTTGCTATGGGTTACTGGTTATGCTCACATACTTATTTGATTATTCAAATGTAAACCGATCTTTGTCACCTGGGTGTTTGTGAACCCCTAGATCAGGTCTCTAGTCATTCTGCTCAAAGTGCACCAGATTGAAGCGTTCTGCTTTAAAGTGTTCAAACCTTTCTTCCCGTGCGCCTGAGAGGCAGGAGCTGGTTTCTCTCAACACGAACTTAATCTTTTTTTTTACCCTGCCCCTCAAAGGACCGGAATCGAAAAGTAGAATCCGAATCGGAATCGTGGAAATTCAAACGATACCCGACCCTATTCAGAAGTGTTCAAGGCAAGGCAAGTTTATTTATAGAGCACTTTTCAACGCAAGGCAATTCAAAGTGCTTTACAAAAAAAAATGAAAGACATTAAGCATTAAAAAAGAAAAGCTAATAAAATAAACATTAAGGAAAAGTACACGGATCAAAGTCACAGAGAGTCTGAGACGTGAAGAGTTCAGTTAGAAGCAGCGACAAAGAGAAAGCGAAAAGTAGTCCGAGTCGCAGCGGACCTGCAGGTTTCTGGGAGCTCCAGATGTTTGGAGCATGATAACTGAACGCTGCTTCTCCATGTTTAGTTCTGTCTCTGGGGACAGGAAGCTGACCAGTCCCTGAAGACCTGAGAGATCTGTCTCTGGGGACAGGAAGCTGACCAGTCCCTGAAGACCTGAGAGATCTGGCTCTGGGGACAGGAAGCTGACCAGTCCCTGAAGACCTGAGAGATCTGTCTCTGGGGACAGGAAGCTGACCAGTCCCTGAAGACCTGAGAGGTCTGTCTCTGGGGACAGGACGCTGACCAGTCCCTGAAGACCTGAGAGGTCTGTCTCTGGGGACAGGAAGCTGACCAGTCCCTGAAGACCTGAGAGATCTGTCTCTGGGGACAGGAAGCTGACCAGTCCCTGAAGACCTGAGAGGTCTGTCTCTGGGGACAGGACGCTGACCAGTCCCTGAAGACCTGAGAGATCTGTCTCTGGGGACAGGACGCTGACCAGTCCCTGAAGACCTGAGAGATCTGTCTCTGGGGACAGGAAGCTGACCAGTCCCTGAAGACCTGAGAGATCTGTCTCTGGGGACAGGAAGCTGACCAGTCCCTGAAGACCTGAGAGACCTGACTCTGGGGACAGGAAGCTGACCAGTCCCTGAAGACCTGAGAGATCTGTCTCTGGGGACAGGAAGCTGACCAGTCCCTGAAGACCTGAGAGATCTGACTCTGGGGACAGGAAGCTGACCAGTCCCTGAAGACCTGAGAGATCTGACTCTGGGGACAGGAAGCTGACCAGTCCCTGAAGACCTGAGAGATCTGTCTCTGGGGACAGGAAGCTGACCAGTCCCTGAAGACCTGAGAGACCTGACTCTGGGGACAGGAAGCTGACCAGTCCCTGAAGACCTGAGAGATCTGTCTCTGGGGACAGGAAGCTGACCAGTCCCTGAAGACCTGAGAGATCTGTCTCTGGGGACAGGAAGCCAGAGTGAAGACTTCAGAACAGGAGTGATGTGGTCCACTTTCTTAGTGTCAGTGAGGACTCGAGCAGCGGCGTTCTGAATCAGCTGCAGCTTCCTAATAGATGTGTTAGTGAGACCTGTGAAGACACCTTTGCAGTAGTCCAGTCTACTGAAGATAAAGGCATGGACACGTGTCTCCAGATCCTGCTGTGACATTAGTCTTTAACCCTAGATATGTTCTTTAGGTGATAGTAGGCTGATTTAGTAACTGCTTTAACGTGACTGTTGAAACTCAGGTCAGAGTCCATGACTACACCTAGATCTCTGTCTATCTGTTGGTTTGAACATTGCAGACTGAAGCTCAGCGCTAACTTTTATACGTTCTGCCTTGGCTCCAAAAACCATTACCTCAGTTTTATCTTTGTTTAATTGGAGAAAGTTCTGACACATCCAGTCATTGATTTGTTCAATGCACTTACTCAGTGTTTGAACTGGAGCATAGTCTCCTGGTGAAATGGTTACGTAAATGTGTGTGTCATCTGCATCGCTATGGTAACTTATGTTGTTGTTCTTCATTATCTGAGCCAGTGGTAGCATGTAGATGTTAAAGAGAAGAGGCCCCAAGATGGAGCCTTGAGGAACCCCACATGTCATATTTGTCAACTCAGAAGTGTATGTACCGATAGAAACAAGTTGTTTCTGTCCTTTAAGTAGGATTCAAACCAATTTAGAACTGTTTCCGAAAGTCCCACCCAGTGTTCCAGTCGGTCCAGTGATATGCTGTGGTCAACAGTGTCAAACGCAGCACTGAGATCTAATAATACTAACACTGAAGTTCTGCCACTGTCTGTGTTTAAGCGGATGTCGTTAAAGACCTTTACAAGAGCAGTCTCAGTGCTGTGGTTTGGACGAAAGCCTGACTGGAACACATCCAAAACAACTATTTAAATGCAAGAAATTACTCAACTGTTGAAAAACAGCTTTTTCAATGATCTTACCTAGAGATGGCAGGTTTGATTTGGGCCTGTAATTGTTCATTACTGAAGCATCTAGATTATTCTTTTTTAAGAGCGGTTTAATGACTGCAGTTTTCAGGGCCTGTGGGAAAACACCTGAGTGAAGAGATTTGTTTACTATGTGAAGTAGTTCTGAGGCCATGCAACGCAAAACATCTTTGAAGAACCCTGTTGGAATAATATCAAGGCAGCAGGAGGAGGACTTCAGAAGTTGAATAATGTCCTCCAGGTTTTTATCATTAATCTGATGGACCTGTGTCATGATGTCTGAATTGATGTTAAGTGGACACAGAGACAACACATGTGCTGCTCCTGATGCAGAGGCACTGACTGCTCGTCTGGTGTTCTGAGTGTGTGAGTGAAGAAGGCAAAGTCATTGCACGCCCTGGTGGATAGAAATCCAGAGGCTCCTGACACTGGGGGGTTAGTCAGTCTGTCGACGGGAGCAAGCAAGGCACGGGCGTTGTTTTTGTTGTTGGTAATGATGTCAGAGAAGAATGATTGTCGTGCGTTTTTCAATTCCAAATGATAAAGGCCACGTCTCTCTTTATAGATTTCAAAGTGAACCTGGAGATTTGTTTTTCGCCACCTGCGTTCAGCTTTTCGACATTCTCTTTTTTCTGTTTTAACGGTCACGGCCTTTCAGGTGTGCTCAGAAGTGCTCAGAAGTGCTTAAGAGCACATGATGACTCTTGCTGTGAGATTATGATGCGATGTTTCAGTTATATAACTGCCTCACAAAGCCCACTGTGTGTCTGAACCCTGCAGAGATGTTCCAGACCTCTCCGACATCATGTGACTGATATCAGCGTGTCGTGCCCTGCTGACGGAGGATCTGTTGATGAAGGGAAACATCTCTGCTCGGCTAAGTGACTACGGAGCGCTGTTCAGATGTAATGTGTGTGTGTCTGTGTGTGCAGAGTGTGTGTGCTGACAGCTCACGGACTCTAATGGTCAGCACAGCGTTCTCTTCACTCGACACTCCTCTGGAACATGTTCTGAACACACGGTTATAATTCAGTCTGTGATACACGCTCAGCTGGAGCTGGCTTCCTTTCATCTCATCACGTTCCTGTTTCCAGGGTTACATTAAACAGAAATATTAATATGAACCTAAATTATTAATATAAATACATCGAGGCAGATTAACACTACATGGTGAATGGTGTGTGTGTGTGTGTGTGTGTCGACTTCAGGATCCTGGTGATTCACTCATGGTATAATTCATGTCTTCACATTCAGACACAGACCCTTCTGATGCAGACGAGGAGAAACAGGAAAACTCAGCCACACAAACCAAACACATGATTAATGAACGAGTGAATAACTCATCAGAACAAACATCTCTCAGAGCAGCACACACACACACACACACACACACACACACACACACACACACACACACACACACTGCGGTGTTAACCGGAGGCTCTGCTCACACACTGGCTGCTGTGCCAATGCTCACTGCCAGTGTTATACATCAATATAATATATATT
>CM070496.1:13422470-13444970 GCA_036324585.1 Champsocephalus esox | reverse complement strand
TGTGTAGGTGTGTGTGTGGTACAGTGTGTAGGTGTGTGTGTGGTACAGTGTGTAGGTGTGTGTGTGGTATAGTGTGTAGGTGTGTGTGTGGTACAGTGTGTAGGTGTGTGTGTGGTACAGTGTGTAGGTGTGTGTGTGGTACAGTGTGTAGGTGTGTGTGTGGTATCGAGTGTAGGTGTGTGTGTGGTACAGTGTGTAGGTGTGTGTGGTACAGTGTGTAGGTGTGTGTGTTGTACAGTGTGTAGGTGTGTGTGTGGTACAGTGTGTAGGTGTGTGTGTGTTGTACAGTGTGTAGGTGTGTGTGTGTGGTACAGTGTGTGGGTGTGTGTATGTGTGGTACAGTGTGTAGGTGTGTGTGTGTGGTACAGTGTGTAGGTGTGTGTGTGGTACAGTGTGTAGGTGTGTGTGTGTGGTACAGTGTGTAGGTGTGTGTGTGTGGTACAGTGTGTGGGTGTGTGTATGTGTGGTACAGTGTGTAGGTGTGTGTGTGGTACAGTGTGTAGGTGTGTGTGTGGTACAGTGTGTAGGTGTGTGTGTGTGGTACAGTGTGTAGGTGTGTGTGTTGTACAGTGCGTAGATGCAGCGGACAGACAGGTCTCAGTTGGTTTGGTGTCCTCTGCTTACTTTTAATAATTGTAAACACAACTTTTGGCCCGTAATTTATTTTCCTCATTTCAGCGACCAGCGTGTTACGTTATGATGAGAGTGATCTCATACTTTAAATTGTATGTATATTTAGGTCCTATCTATCTGAACGCTCTCAGTTTGTACGTGTCAACAATGAATCTTCCACGCAAACCAAAGTTAGCCATGGAGTGCCACAGGGCTCAGTGCTCGGACCTATTCTGTTCACATTATATATGCTTCCATTAATATTATAAGGAATAATTCTGTGTGTGTGTGTGTGTGTGTGTGTGTGTGTGTGTATGTGTCCGCATCTTTGTCCTGTTGTTGTCTCATGACACCGCCCTGTGAATGAATCAAAGTATATAAGTGGTCTTGAACACATGTGTCCCTCAGACAGAGGCTGCTGCCTCCTGTCATCATTAATGGACGTCTCTTTAAGATGACCGCTCAGAGAAGAGGAGTTCTCCTTCCTCTCACCGCCTGCTGCTCCCCTCCTCTCTCCTCGGCTCCCCTCCTCTCTCCTCGGCTCCTCTCTCCTCGGCTCCCCTCCTCGGCTCCTCCGCTCGGAATCTCCTGTGTTTGGGACTAAGTCTCGAGGATAGGAGCTGACCAGTCCCCGAAGACCTGAGAGATCTGTCTCTGGGGACAGGAAGCTGACCAGTCCCTGAAGACCTGAGAGATCTGGATGGTTCATCATTTAGCAGGAGGTCAGAAATGTATTTTGGGTCTAAAATAGGGAGGCTCCGAATTTTGGGGCCGATGGGGGTCTTCCAATTAAAGTCTCTCTCTCTCTCTCTCCTCTCTCTCTCTCTCTCTCTCTCTCTCTCTCTCTCTCTCTCCTCTCTCTCTCTCTCTCTCTCTCTCTCTCTCCTCTCTCTCTCTCTCTCTCTCTCCTCTCTCTCTCTCTCTCTCTCTCTCTCTCTCTCTCTCTCTCTCTCTCACTCTCTCTCTCTCTCTCTCTCTCTCTCTCTCTCTCTCTCTCTCTCTCTCTCGTACTTGAGTAAAAGTAGAAGTACTCAGATATTGTACTTGAGTAACAGTAGAAGTACTCAGGTCTTGTACTTGAGTAACAGTAGAAGTACTCAGATCTTGTACTTGAGTAAAAGTAGAAGTACTCAGATCTTGTACTTGAGTAAAAGTAGAAGTACCAGAGTGAAGGAATACTCAGTTACAGTAAAAGTACTGCATTCAAAATGTTACGAAGTAAAATTAGAAAAGTATTATCATCAAAGTATAGTGAAAGTAGCGACAGTAAAGTATTCATTGTGCACATTGGTCCATTTGAGAGTAATATATGTGATGTGTGTACTGCTGATGCCACGGGGTATAACGGCCGCTCTGGGTTCAGTAAACTGTGGGGGCGAGCGTTAGAAAGTCTCTCACCTCTGCCCCCAGACACGTGAGCAGCTTCCTCCTCTCCTTCCTGCCGAGGCGTTTCACAGGCATGACGCTTCCTCCTGAGGACAGAGGAGAGGAGCTGTTAGACCAGGACCCTTCTCATTTCTCTAACTCCCCTCCTCGCCTCCTAGCCTCGAGACTTAGTCCCGCCCACAGGAGATGCCAGCGGAGGAGTCGAGGAGGGGAACAGAGGAGAGAGGAGGGGAGCCGAGGAGAGAGGAGGGGAACCGAGGAGAGAGGAGGGGAGCCGAGGAAAGAAGCCGAGGAGAGAGGAGGGGAGCCGAGGAGGGGAGCCGAGGAGAGAGGAGGGGAACCGAGGAGAGAGGAGGGGAGCCGAGGAGAGAGGAGGGGAGCCGAGGAGAGAGGAGGGGAACCGAGGAGAGAGGAGGGGAGCCGAGGAAAGAGGAGGGGAGCCGAGGAGAGAGGAGGGGAACCGAGGAGAGAGGAGGGGAGCCGAGGAGAGAGGAGGGGAACCGAGGAGAGAGGAGGGGAGCCGAGGAGAGAGGAGGGGAGCCGAGGAGAGAGGAGGGGAGCCGAGGAGGGGAGCCGAGGAGAGAGGAGGGGAACCGAGGAGAGAGGAGGGGAGCCGAGGAGAGAGGAGGGGAACCGAGGAGAGAGGAGGGGAGCCGAGGAAAGAGGAGGGGAGCCGAGGAGAGAGGAGGGGAACCGAGGAGAGAGGAGGGGAGCCGAGGAGAGAGGAGGGGAACCGAGGAGAGAGGAGGGGAGCCGAGGAGAGAGGAGGGGAGCCGAGGAGAGAGGAGGGGAAGCAGCAGGCGGTCAGAGAAAGGAGAACTCCTCTCCTCTGAGCGGTCATCTTAAAGAGACGTCCATTAATGATGACAGGAGGCTCAGCCTCTGTCTGAGGACACACGTGTTCAAGACCACTTCTATACTTTGATTCATTCACAAGGCGGTGTCATGAGACGATAACAGGCTACAGATGAACACACACACACACACACGCACACCTACACACTGTACCACACACACACACACACACACCTACACACTGTACCACACACACACCTACACACTGTACCACACACACACACACACACCTACACACTGTACCACACACACACCTACACACTGTACCACACACACACCTACACACTGTACCACACACACCTACACACTGTACCACACACACACACATACACTGGACCACACACACACCTACACACTGTACCACACACACCTACACACTGTACCACACACACCTACACACTGTACCACACACACCTACACACTGTACCACACACACACACACACACACACTGTACCACACACACCTACACACTGTACCACACACACCTACACACTGTACCACACACACCTACACACTGTACCACACACACCTACACACTGTACCACATACACCTACACACTGTACAACACACACCTACACACTGTACCACACACACACCTACACACTGGACCACACACACCTACACACTGTACCACACACACACCTACACACTGGACCACACACACCTACACACTGTACCACACACACACCTACACACTGGACCACACACACACCTACACACTGGACCACACACACCTACACACTGTACAACACACACCTACACACTGTACCACACACACACCTACACACTGGACCACACACACCTACACACTGGACCACACACACCTACACACTGTACCACACACACACCTACACACTGGACCACACACACACCTACACACTGGACCACACACACCTACACACTGTACAACACACACCTACACACTGTACCACACACACACCTACACACTGGACCACACACACCTACACACTGGACCACACACACACCTACACACTGGACCACACACACACCTACACACTGTACCACACACACACCTACACACTGGACCACACACACACAGCACTAAATGGACTCTTGTCTGTAGATATCTCTAAACTAGAGAAAGAGAGTCGCTGTTCCTCTGAGTGATAGATGCTCTCTGCTCTGCTTTCTGCACGGACCAATCAGCTGCTCTGCTTTCTGCACGGACCTCTCAGCTGCTCTGCATTCTGCACGGACCAATCAGCTGCTCTGCTTTCTGCACGGACCTCTCAGCTGCTCTGCCTCCTGCACGGACCTCTCAGCTGCTCTGCTTTCTGCACGGACCTCTCAGCTGGTCTACTTTCTGCACGGACCTCTCAGCTGCTCTGCTTTCTGCACGGACCTCTCAGCTGCTCTGCTTTCTGCACGGACCTCTCAGCTGCTCTGCTTTCTGCACGGACCTCTCAGCTGCTCTGCTTTCTGCACGGACCAATCAGCTGCTCTGCTTTCTGCACGGACCTCTCAGCTGCTCTGCTTTCTGCACGGACCTCTCAGCTGCTCTGCTTTCTGCACGGACCAATCAGCTGCTCTGCTTTCTGCACGGACCTCTCAGCTGCTCTGCTTTCTGCACGGACCTCTCAGCTGCTCTCTCTGGAAACATCGTTGGCTGAGATCAGTCCGACTCTTTGAAACATCTCTGTTGCCGGAAATGCATCCACGAAGGAGCCGTCAGTGTCTCCTCGGTTAGAGCTCCTCCAGAGAGCCTCCTCTCTCCTCTCTCCTCTCTTCGGTTAGAGCTCCTCCAGAGAGCCTCCTCTCTCCTCTCCTCTCTCCTCGGTTAGAGCTCCTCCAGAGAGCCTCCTCTCTCCTCTCTCCTCGGTTAGAGCTCCTCTAGAGAGCCTCCTCTCTCCTCTCTCCTCGGTTAGAGCTCCTCTAGAGAGCCTCCTCTCTCCTCTCTCCTCGGTTAGAGCTCCTCTAGAGAGCCTCCTCTCTCCTCTCTCCTCGCTTAGAGCTCTTCTAGAGAGCCTCCTCTCTCCTCAGTTATATCTCCTCCAGAGAGCCTCCTCTCTCCTCTCTCCTCGGTTAGAGCTCCTCCAGAGAGCCTCCTCTCTCCTCTCTCCTCGGTTAGAGCTCCTCCAGAGAGCCTCCTCTCTCCTCTCTCCTCGGTTAGAGCTCCTCTAGAGAGCCTCCTCTCTCCTCTCTCCTCGCTTAGAGCTCCTCTAGAGAGCCTCCTCTCTCCTCTCTCCTCTCTCCTCAGTTATATCTCCTCCAGAGAGCCTCCTCTCTCCTCTCTCCTCTCTCCTCTCTCCACGGTTAGAGCTCCTCCAGAGAGCCTCCTCTCTCCTCTCTCCTCGGTTAGAGCTCCTCTAGAGAGCCATCCTCTCTCCTCTCTCCTCGCTTAGAGCTCCTCTAGAGAGCCTCCTCTCTCCTCTCTCCTCAGTTATATCTCCTCCAGAGAGCCTCCTCTCTCCTCTCTCCACGGTTAGAGCTCCTCCAGAGAACCTCCTCTCTCCTCTCTCCTCTCTCCTCGGTTAGAGCTCCTCCAGAGAGCCTCCTCTCTCCTCTCTCCTCTCTCCTCGGTTAGAGCTCCTCCAGAGAGCCTCCTCTCTCCTCTCTCCTCTCTCCTCGGTTAGAGCTCCTCCAGAGAGCCTCCTCTCTCCTCTCTCCTCGGTTAGAGCTCCTCCAGAGAGCCTCCTCTCTCCTCTCTCCTCGGTTAGAGCTCCTCTAGAGAGCCTCCTCTCTCCTCTCTCCTCGCTTAGAGCTCCTCTAGAGAGCCTCCTCTCTCCTCTCTCCTCGGTTAGAGCTCCTCCAGAGAGCCTCCTCTCTCCTCTCTCCTCTCTCCTCGGTTAGAGCTCCTCCAGAGAGCCTCCTCTCTCCTCTCTCCTCTCTCCTCGGTTAGAGCTCCTCCAGAGAGCCTCCTCTCTCCTCTCTCCTCTCTCCTCGGTTAGAGCTCCTCCAGAGAGCCTCCTCTCTCCTCTCTCCTCGGTTAGAGCTCCTCCAGAGAGCCTCCTCTCTCCTCTCTCCTCGGTTAGAGCTCCTCTAGAGAGCCTCCTCTCTCCTCTCTCCTCGCTTAGAGCTCCTCTAGAGAGCCTCCTCTCTCCTCTCTCCTCTCTCCTCAGTTATATCTCCTCTAGAGAGCCTCCTCTCTCCTCTCTCCTCTCTCCACGGTTAGAGCTCCTCCAGAGAGCCTCCTCTCTCCTCTCTCCTCTCTCCACGGTTAGAGCTCCTCCAGAGAGCCTCCTCTCTCCTCTCTCCTCTCTCCACGGTTAGAGCTCCTCCAGAGAGCCTCCTCTCTCCTCTCTCCACGGTTAGAGCTCCTCCAGAGAGCCTCCTCTCTCCTCTCTCCTCTCTCCACGGTTAGAGCTCCTCCAGAGAGCCTCCTCTCTCCTCTCTCCTCTCTCCACGGTTAGAGCTCCTCCAGAGAGCCTCCTCTCTCCTCTCTCCACGGTTAGAGCTCCTCCAGAGAGCCTCCTCTCTCCTCTCTCCTCTCTCCACGGTTAGAGCTCCTCCAGAGAGCCTCCTCTCTCCTCTCTCCTCTCTCCTGGGTTTGCTGTCCTGGCTCCAAGATGGTGGAACGAGCTCCCATTGACATCAGGACAGCAGAAAGCTCACACACCTTCCAGACTGAAGCTCATCTCTCTGACTCCACCTCGAGGATAGAACTACTAACAAAGCTCTGATATACTAACAAAGCACTTATATACTAACAAAGCTCTTATATACTAACAAAGCACTGATATACTAACAAAGCACTGATATACTAACAAAGCTCTTATATACTAACAAAGGACTGGCTCCTCTAAAGCCAGCTGAGTAGCACTTGAAATGCTTGGCTCCATGAAGCCTGATGTACTTTATGACTCTGTTCTTCCTGGTGGAACGCACTGAGTGTGAGTCGCTCTGGATGAAAGCCTCAGCTCGATGTGATGTGATGTAAAAGAAGGCCTGTTTAAAATGATCTAACTGCAGTCTGTGGGCTCTCCACTGGGTGGCGCTGCTTCTCATCACTGCATATCATTTAGTCCTGTTAGCACTTGTAATGTCCCAGCATTCCAAGTGCTTTCTGTCTTCTGATTATAATTATTGATCATTAAAGTGTTATAAAGCGTTCTTATATATAAGAAAGCTTTGATAACGCTTGAATGAAGATGTGTGTAGGACACACTGCAGGTGGGGGGCGGTCTCACCTGGTCCGGGGGTCCTCAGCGGGTCAGTGGAGGAGCTGCTGCCGGACTCAGAGCCTCGGTGGCGGGCCCGACTCACGGAGCTCCGGTCTCGGTCTCGGCTGAGAGGTGATGCTGCCTTCAGGGTCTGAGTACAGTTAGGGGAAAGTGAGAAACCTGCCCTGTGTGATGGGAGCTACATCTGATCCACAGTGTGTGTGTGTGTGTGGTGTGTGTGTGTGTGTGTGTGTGTGTGTGTGAGTAGAGCAGCGCGTGAGGATCTGCAGGTACAGTTACCTGCGGGAGAGGTGTCACCTGACACAGAGCTCACAGCCTGTGTGTGTGTGTGTGTGTGTGTGAGTGATTATGAAACACTGTTACAGAGATATGTAAACACGCACACACACACACACACTGACTGATGAGTGAATAGTGTGTGTAGATTTGTATATCATGATGTAAGGCAGGGGTGTCAAACTCAAGGCCCGGGGGCCACATTCGGCCCGCGACTTCATTTCACGTGGCCCCACAAGAGCTTGCAAAGAATATAATACGTTTAGTATACGGTTACATGCTACAGAAGCACGTTGCCCATAAACTACATGTCCCACAATGCATCTGGAATGTGACTTTTTTCTCAGAATTTGCCTTTTTTCATAGAATTCCTTTTTCTCAGAATTAGATTTTTATTTTTAAATCATTTTGTGACATGCGCACTGAAAAGACTTGCAATTATTTGCCCTAGACTTCTGCTTTCAGACGGAGTTAATCATGAAGTTATTACCCTATCCGATGAAAGTCCAAGAGGCAATGATGTCATATAATACATTATTTTATATTTATATATGTATTTTTATATAGTCTTAAAGTTACAACCGGCCCTTTGAGAGCAGCCATAATGCTGATGTGGCCCGCGATGAAATTGAGTTTGACACCCCTGATGTAAGGGATGGCCCAGAATGCATTGGGGTGCAGCCCTCCATAGACTGATTAGACGCGGTGTAACAGAGCTGGGGATGAGATGAGATCCGGTCTGACATCACATCTGAGGAGCAGCATCACACATCAACCCGGCAGTCCTCCGTGACGTGTCTCAGTACCACTGAAGCGGGGCCGGCCTGCACTGAAGGGACATCTGCAACATATGGTGGATCCTTTGTGCTTTAAGTAGACTGTAGAACTATCCAGCTCTACGGCATACATACAGTGATATAAAGAATACACATATATCGAGTATAAGCAGAGGTGGGAACTAAGTACATTTACTCAGTATTTATATGGAGATATATAAATATATAAATAAAGTGTTTGAGTGATATGTATATATTAGTGTGTGTAAGTGATAATGTAAATGTGTGTAAGTATATATAGAATATTAGTGTGTGTGAGTGATAGAATATAAATGTGTGTAAGTGCGCCTCCCCGTGGTGCTGCTCGTGCACTATCAGCTGATGGCAGTGCACACATATGAGTGCTCGTGACAGGGGCACGAGCTAATGTGAGCATTGAATCTGCGCGAGTAGTATGTAATAGATAACAACATTAGATGTCCTCTGGTCTGTGTGTGTGATCGATTCGAGCTCCTCCACACTTAGCACGAACGGGTTTATGCCGTCGTCTTCATCCGCAGTGCGCATGCGCTCCTCCTCCCCCCTCCTCGGTGAGCCTCCATCTGACAGCTCCTCGAGACTGGACCGAGCCTCACGAGCGGAGATAACACCAGAGCCGGGGTCTCTGCGAGGGTGTCTGTGAGGGTCTCTGAGTGCGGTTCTTTGCGGGCCTGTGAGGGTCTACAGCGGGGTGAGGGTCTGTTAGCGGAGTCTATCTGCGGGTCTGCAGCGGGTTCTGTTTGCGGGTCTGTGAGGGTCTATCTGCGGGTCTATCTGCGGGTCTGTTTGCGGGTCTGTCAGGGTCTATCTGCGGACCTGTGAGGGTCTATCTGCGGGTCTGTTTGCGGGTCTGTCTGCGGGTCTCCGGGCCGGATAGCTCCTCCATGGCGCGCTGCTGAGCGTCTTCTCACGTCTCGGATCCGGACTCATCGAGGCCCCACCATGTCTGGAAGAGAGAAGGGGGGCCACACCAAGGACAGCGTCAGCCTGCTGCCCTGCTTCTATTTTGTAGAGGTGAGTTCCCACCCGTCACATAGGGGATGCACGAGTGTGACTCACGCGGCTTTAATATGTAGGTCACCTGCAGACAGAGCAGGTGGACCCGGACAGGTGATCCTGCACCGGGTCTGGAGGTCTAGAGAGGATCCTCAGCTGTGGGGAGACAGGACCTGATCTCTGTTCATTATGTTATTATTGTGCATGAGTGTGTGCACGAGCAGCAGAGACACCGGGACACGTCAGGAGATGCGTGTGTACATATACAACATACACATATTCTGAATACTTGCATCCTCACTCAGTGGATGCTGCAGAGTGAGCAGAATAACAACACACACACACACACACACACACACACACACACACACACACACACACACACACACACACACACACACACACACTTCCTAGTATCTGGGGTTGCTACCCACGCTCCGTCTCGCTGCCGGCCTGTAGCTCTCTCTCCGTGCCTTCATAGTATCTGTTGTATTCTGTTGAGTGATGGAGGCATCGCGCTGGACGCCTGCCGTCACAGCGACTCGGTCGTTCAGGGGATTCCCTTGTTCTTGTTTCTGATCACTGCTCTGTGTTCACTCCGGGTCTCTGTCCTGCAGCAGGAAGTGTTAACGCTGGCCGGTGCTGGAGGTATCTACTGAAATACAGCACTTATACACCGGTGCCTTTAATCAGGCCCGCCATGCTCTGAGTGTGTGTGAGAGTTTTTAGGACAATATTTATTTTTCTCACATAACTACAGGTCAGATTAACAACTGCAGAACACGCGCTGGTCTGACCCAGGGGCCTGTCCTACGAAGCCGGTTCAACCTAACCTGGATATGTTTGAGTTACCCGGTTTACCTAATCCAAAACGAACGCGCTCTCGCTAAGCGGTTCTACGACGCGGGTAACTCTGTACGCGGGATTTGATTGGCTGACGCCTCTGTCGAAGCGTCAAAAGTAGAACATTGCTCTACTTTTTACGCTTCGACGGAGGCATCAGCCAATCAAATCCCGCTTATGCAAATCTGCCAGTACAAGCGCTAGCCAATCAAACCGCGTGTATGCTGGGAGAGCCAGACCGCAGTTCATTTCCTCATATGCCAAAAAATGGGGGAGAGAATAATCGTAGCGGTAGGGAATCAGCCGGTGCTCCCTCTTCACCTACCGGGATACAAACCGGAGGAGCCAGGCATGGGGCAGAGACAGTGGGGTAACTGGTGGGTTTTCGCCTGTTTGGGGAGTTTATATCCAGTGCACTTCGTTTGAATGGACAGCTAGCAGACAGACAGTATTTAGCCAGCATGTAATGTTGCGTAAAATAGCACCATAGACATTAATGTCATGTATGTTCATCATGTGTGACATGTAAAACCTTTTATGCAATTGACAGGAGAGATTCATGTGATTGGTTGTTGGTCGCGTAAACTCCCCAAGCTCAAGACACGCCCACTGCCAAGCGGCAACGCACGGTAGGGGCCGTAACTCAAGCCAGGGTTTCTCTGTCCGGCTGAGAGCGTGTTCACATGAAAGGGGCGGGGTTAGCAACATTTGACCAATCACAAACATGGACAAGCGGACTGACAGCGCAGAAGTTAGCCTCTGAACGAAGTTAGCCTCTGAACGAAGTTAGCCTCTGAACGAAGTTAGCCTCTGTATTAAGTTAGCCTCTGAACGAAGTTAGCCTCTGTATTAAGTTAGCCTCTGTATTAAGTTAGACTCTGAACGAAGTTAGCCTCTGAACGAAGTTAGCCTCTGTATAAACTTAGCCTCTGAACGATGTTAGCCTCTGTATGATGTTAGCCTCTGAACGAAGTTAGACTCTGAACGAAGTTAGCCTCTGTATAAACTTAGCCTCTGAACGATGTTAGCCTCTGTATGATGTTAGCCTCTGAACGAAGTTAGCCTCTGAACGAAGTTAGCCTCTGAACGAAGTTAGCCTCTGAACGAAGTTAGCCTCTGTATAAACTTAGCCTCTGAACGAAGTTAGCCTCTGAACGAAGTTAGCCTCTGAACGAAGTTAGCCTCTGTATAAACTTAGCCTCTGAACGAAGTTAGCCTCTGTATAAACTTAGCCTCTGAACGATGTTAGCCTCTGAACGAAGTTAGCCTCTGAACGAAGTTAGCCTCTGAACGAAGTTAGCCTCTGTATAAACTTAGCCTCTGAACGAAGTTAGCCTCTGTATGATGTTAGCCTCTGAACGAAGTTAGACTGAACGAAGTTAGCCTCTGAATGATGTTAGCCTCTGAACGAAGTTAGCCTCTGAATGATGTTAGCCTCTGAACGATGTTAGCCTCTGAACGAAGTTAGCCTCTGAACGAAGTTAGCCTCTGAACGAAGTTAGACTCTGAACGAAGTTAGCCTCTGTATAAACTTAGCCTCTGAACGATGTTAGCCTCTGTATGATGTTAGCCTCTGAACGAAGTTAGCCTCTGAACGAAGTTAGCCTCTGAACGAAGTTAGCCTCTGTATAAACTTAGCCTCTGAACGATGTTAGCCTCTGAACGAAGATAGACTCTGAACGAAGTTAGCCTCTGAACGATGTTAGCCTCTGAACGATGTTAGCCTCTGAACGAAGTTAGCCTCTGAATGAAGTTAGCCTCTGTATAAACTTAGCCTCTGAACGAAGTTAGCCTCTGAACGATGTTAGCCTCTGTATAATGTTAGCCTCTGAACGAAGTTAGACTCTGAACGAAGTTAGCCTCTGAACGAAGTTAGCCTCTGAATAAAGTTAGCCTCTGAACGAAGTTAGCCTCTGAACGAAGTTAGCCTCTGAACGAAGTTAGCCTCTGAACGAAGTTAGCCTCTGAATGATGTTAGCCTCTGTATAAACTTAGCCTCTGAACGATGTTAGCCTCTGTATAATGTTAGCCTCTGAACGAAGTTAGCCTCTGAACGAAGTTAGCCTCTGAACGAAGTTAGCCTCTGAACGAAGTTAGCCTCTGAACGAAGTTAGCCTCTGAACGAAGTTAGCCTCTGAATAAAGTTAGCCTCTGAACGAAGTTAGCCTCTGAACGAAGTTAGCCTCTGAACGAAGTTAGCCTCTGAATGATGTTAGCCTCTGTATAAACTTAGCCTCTGAACGAAGTTAGCCTCTGTATGATGTTAGCCTCTGTATTAAGTTAGCCTCTGAACGAAGTTAGCCTCTGAACGATGTTAGCCTCTGAACGATGTTAGCCTCTGAACGATGTTAGCCTCTGAACGATGTTAGCCTCTGAACGAAGTTAGACTCTGAACGAAGTTAGCCTCTGAATGATGTTAGCCTCTGGCTAACTTTGTATAAAGTTAGCCAGACATAGAGAGGCTGTGAGGAAGAAGCAGGACAGAGAGAGGCTGTGAGGAAGAAGCAGGACATAGAGAGGCTGTGAGGAGGAAGCAGGACGGAGAAAGGCTGTGAGGAGGAAGGACAGAGAGAGGCTGTGAGGAAGAAGCAGGACATAGAGTGGCTGTGAGGAAGAAGCAGGACAGAGAGGCTGTGAGGAGGAAGCAGGACAGAGAGAGGCTGTGAGGAGGAAGCAGGACAGAGAGAGGCTGTGAGGAGGAAGCAGGACAGAGAGGCTGTGAGGAGGAAGCAGGACAGAGAGAGGCTGTGAGGAGGAAGCAGGACAGAGAGAGGCTGTGAGGAGGAAGCAGGACAGAGAGAGGCTGTGAGGAAGAAGCAGGACAGAGAGGCTGTGAGGAGGAAGCAGGACAGAGAGGCTGTGAGGAGGAAGCAGGACAGAGAGGCTGTGAGGAGGAAGCAGGACAGAGAGAGGCTGTGAGGAGGAAGCAGGACAGAGAGGCTGTGAGGAGGAAGCAGGACAGAGAGAGGCTGTGAGGAGGAAGCAGGACAGAGAGAGGCTGTGAGGAGGAAGCAGGACAGAGAGAGGCTGTGAGGAGGAAGCAGGGCAGAGAGAGGCTGTGAGGAAGAAGCAGGACAGAGAGAGGCTGTGAGGAGGAAGCAGGGCAGAGAGAGGCTGTGAGGAGGAAATCCTGCTTTATCCGACCATTTCTTAGTAACTTTTGAAGTACTGTTACTAGACTACAAAGCATTAGTCAAAAGCTCTTGCAGCAGAAACCTATCCGTTAGTGCTATAGCCACATTTAAGGAAGAGATTCCACCAATACTTAACTCGATAACATGTCTGCTTGTAAGGGAGGAAACTTATACAAAATGTACAGCACCCCAAATTGATCATGTTGTTGACAGTGCTATAGATGCGCTGCGAATAAAATTAGACTCTGTTGCTCCTTTGAAAAAGAAGAAAATAAAGCAACATAGATTAGCTCCATGGCATAATGCCCAAACCCGCAAAATAAAGCAAAAGTCTAGACAACTTGAAAGGATATGGCGTTCCACCAAACTTGAAGAATCTCGTTTAATTTGGCATATTACTCTCAATGAATATAAGAAAGCACTGCGTAAAGCGAGAGCAGCCTACTACTCTTCATTAATAGATGAGAATAAGAATAATGCAAGATTTCTTTTCAGCACTGTAGCCAGGCTGACAGAGAGCCACAGCTCCATTGAGCCTTCTATTCCCACAGCACTCAGTAGTAATGATTTTATGTGCTTTTTTAACGATAAAATTGTTACTCTTAGAAACAAAATTAATGACCTCTTGCCTTCGACCAGTATAGTGTTATCAACAGCTCCTGGAATCGTAAGTTCTAATATTACACGAGATAGTAAACTAGAATGCTTTTCAGCCATTAACCTTGAACAATTACATTCAATGATTCTCTCTTCTAAACCATCAACGTGCGTTAGACCCAATTCCAACTAAGCTGTTGAAGGAAGTTTTTCCATTAATCAGCACTTCTTTATTAAATATTATGAATATGTCTTTATTATCAGGCTATGTTCCACAATCTTTCAAAGTAGCAGTGATAAAACCGCTTCTTAAAAAGCACAACCTCGATCCAGAGGTTTTAGCCAACTATAGACCTATTTCTAATCTTCCGTTCCTCTCAGAGATTCTTGAGAAAGCGGTCGCAAAACAGTTGTGTGATTACTTAAAAAACAATGATTTATTTGAAGATTTTCAGTCTGGCTTTAGAACACATCATAGCACAGAGACAGCTCTGGTTAAAGTCACAAATGATGTTCTAATAGCCTCAGACAAGGGACTTGTCTCTATTCTTGTTTTGCTCGATCTCAGTGCTGCATGTGATACTATCGACCATGATATCCTATTGCAAAGACTAGAGCACTTGGTTGGCATACAGGGAACTGCTTTAGGCTGGTTTAGGTCCTATCTATCTGAACGCTCTCAGTTTGTACGTGTCAACGATGAATCTTCCACGCAAACCAAAGTTGGCCATGGGGTGCCACAGGGCTCAGTGCTCGGACCTATTTTGTTCACATTATATATGCTTCCGCTAGGCAATATTATAAGGAATCATTCTGTAAACTTTCATTGTTATGCGGATGATACTCAACTATATTTGTCAATTAAGCTTGATGAAATTAATCATCTAAATACAATTCAAGACTGCCTTAAGGACTTAAAAACGTGGATGACCTTAAACTTTTTGATGTTAAACACGACCAAAACTGAAGTTATTGTACTTGGCCCGAAGAATCTACGAAACAAATGATCTAAAGATATACTAACTATGGATGGCATTAATTTGGCCTCCAGTGAGACTGTAAGGAATCTTGGTGTTATATTTGATCAGGATTTATCCTTTAACGCCCACATAAAATCAATTTCAAGGACCGCCTACTTCCATCTACGTAACATTGCAAAAATCAGGCATATCTTGCCTCAAAACGATGCAGAGAAACTAGTCCATGCATTTGTTACTTCTAGGCTGGATTATTGTAACTCTTTACTATCAGGGAGTACCAAAAAGTCAATCAAGTCGCTTCAGCTGATTCAAAATGCTGCGGCTCGTGTACTAACCAGAGTTAGGAGAAGGGACCACATTACTCCTGTTCTGGCTGCCTTACACTGGCTCCCTATAGAACACAGGATAGAATTTAAAATTCTTCTTCTCGCCTACAAAGCCCTTAATGGGCAGGCGCCATCTTACCTTAAAGAACTCATTATACCCTGCTGGCCTACTAGGGCATTGCGTTCCAAGAATGCAGGGTTGTTGGTTGTTCCTAGAGTCTCTAAAAGTACAATGGGAGCCAGAGCCTTTTCTCATCAAGCTCCACATTTGTGGAATCAGCTTCCAGTTTGTGTTCGGGCGGCAGACACCCTATCCGTTTTTAAGAGTGCGCTTAAGACCTTCCTTTTTGATAAAGCTTATAGTTAGGGCTGATTAGATTCAGCCCCTAGTTTTGCTGATATAGGCTTAGTTTGTCGGGGGACATCTTACTTCTTCCTTCTCTCTGTCTGTCCCTGTGTCCTCTCATGTTCCCATTAACCCAGCTTCCCCAAATGTCTTTCTTTTTGGGGTCTATATATGCTGGGATCCGGAGTCATGGATGATCCTGCGGTCTTGTGTCCTGGATCGCGAGCGCTGGATCTTGAGTCGTGGCTGTGGTCCTGGATCATCGGTCCTGATGGATATCCTCGTGGATTCATCTTCCTATTATACACACATGCATTTCCAAACATTTGGACTACCTATGTTGCAAATGTATTATCTTTTCAATTTACACACGGCATCTATTGCACGTCTGTCCGTCCTGGGAGAGGGATCCTCCTCTGTTGCTCTCCCTGAGGTTTCTCCCATTTTTCCCTTTAAACTGGGTTTTCTTTGGAAGTTTTTCCTTGTACGATGTGAGGGTCTAAGGACAGAGGGTGTCGTATTGTCATACTGATATTCTGTACACACTGTGAAGACCACTGAGACAAATGTAACATTTGTGATATTGGGCTATAAATAAACATTGATTGATTGATTGATTGAGGAAGCAGGACAGAGAGAGGCTGTGAGGAAGAAGCAGGACAGCGAGAGGCTGTGAGGAGGAAGCAGGACAGAGAGGCTGTGAGGAGGAAGCAGGACAGAGAGGCTGTGAGGAGGAAGCAGGACAGAGAGGCTGTGAGGAGGAAGCAGGACATAGAGAGGCTGTGAGGAAGAAGCAGGACAGAGAGAGGCTGTGAGGAGGAAGCAGGACAGAGAGAGGCTGTGAGGAGGAAGCAGGACAGAGAGAGGCCGTAACCAGTGCCAGCCAAACCCATGATGCCTCGTGTCCTCTGCAGGCTCCGGGCCGACTGGAGGGGCTGCTGTCTCGCCAAACGCCTTGTAAACAACTGGAGAAGAAAGTGAGCTTGCAGAGGGGTTCTCGTGTAGCTCGTGTGAGTGACTTCCTGTGCTGGAAACAGGAAGGAGATCAGAGCGCAGTGAGAGTGTGAGCAGCCAATAGGGTCGACCGGACGGCGTGCTGAGTCGGCATCGCTGCTGCTGAGCGCCTGATGAGTGTCGCTACGAGCTAGCATACATGTTACCGTTCAGACGCTCCATTCCCCCCCAGTATCCTGAAGTCTCCCCTCTAGTGGCACTCGCTGGACCCGGGTCAGGGTATGAAGCTGCATCATAACTCCCATGATGCTCTAGGCCACATTCAGCTCCCACAATGCACCTCCCGCTCCCGACAGGACTGGTTACCCTCTTGTTTTACATTTCTTTGTGACGCTATTTAAGAACATGTATAAGTTATGCTTTGATAAAGTGGTCACACATGTCTATGCTCTGATTGGACGGCAGTGTGTAGGTCAGCTTCACTGCCGTCTTCCGGCATGTCGGGAGATTTAAATAACCACCGCCGGCTGAGCGACTCCCCGCCGGCTGCAGCTAAAGCTCTGATTGGACGGCCGAGTCTCTGACGAAGACTGAGCGTAATACACATGAAGTGCTCTGTGAGCGATTGAGGAGGATACAAACGGCACTTTATGTTTATAAGACTCGTCCACCAGCAGCGCCTCCTCGTCCGTCAGGTCGTGAACCATTTGTCATTGTTAAAGCGTTGAATCGTAGAAGCGTAGAAGCGTTGAAGCGTAGAAGCGTCGAAGCGTAGAAGCGTCGAAGGGTCGAAGCGTCGAAGGGTCGAAGCGTAGAAGCGTAGAAGCGTCGAAGCGTCGAAGCGTCGAAGCGTCGAAGCGTAGAAGCGTCGAAGCGTAGAAGCGTAGAAGCGTCGAAGCGTCGAAGCGTAGAAGCGTAGAAACGTTGAAGCGTAGAAGCGTAGAAGCGTCGAAGCGTCGAAGCGTCGAAGCGTCGAAGCGTCGAAGCGTAGAAGCGTCGAAGCGTAGAAGCGTCGAAGCGTCGAAGCGTTGAAGCGTCGAAGCGTTGAAGCGTCGAAGCGTTGAAGCGTCGAAGCGTGGGTTACGTGTTTCTGTCGTACGGCTCTGAGTGTCGTGCCTCTGCTCAGACGCTCACCCGCTCTCTGCTCCTCCACAGCTCCCCATCCTGGTGTCGTCCGTGGTCAGTCTCTACTTCCTGGAGTGGACGGACGTGTTCAAGCCGGCGAAGTCTGGCTTCAACTGCCACGACCGCAGCCTGAGCCTCCCTTACATCGACCCCCACCACGAGGTCATCCCCTTCCTCATGCTGCTCAGCCTGGCCTTCGCCGGGCCGGCCATCACGGTGAGGCTCCGCCCAGAGGGTTCAGCTATCCTCCATCTCGATCAGCGCTGACCTCGATGTGTTGTCTGACCTCGATGTGTTGTGTGTCCACAGATCATGATCGGGGAGGCCATCGTGTTCTGCTGCACGTCTCGGAGGAAGAGCGGCGGGGGGGCCGAGGCGAACATCAACGCTGCTGGCTGCAACTTCAAC
This sequence comes from Champsocephalus esox, assembly GCA_036324585.1. Classification (NCBI taxonomy): domain Eukaryota; kingdom Metazoa; phylum Chordata; class Actinopteri; order Perciformes; family Channichthyidae; genus Champsocephalus; species Champsocephalus esox. Next base: position 13,427,173 of record CM070496.1, on the reverse strand, counting down.
TCCTACATACGCAGAGCTGTGCGCTTCGTTGGTACACACTCTTTAACTTCTACACACTCTTTAGTTTCTACACACTCTTTAGTTTCTACACACTCTTTAGCTTCTACACACTCTTTAGTTTCTACACACTCTTTAGTTTCTACACACTCTTTAGTTTCTACACACTCTTTAGTTTCTACACACTCTTTACTTTCTACACACTCTTTAGTTTCTACACACTCTTTAGTTTCTACACACTCTTTACTTTCTACACACTCTTTACTTTCTACACACTCTTTAGTTTCTACACACTCTTTAGTTTCTACACACTCTTTAGTTTCTACACACTCTTTAGTTTCTACACACTCTTTAGTTTCTACACACTCTTTAGTTTCTACACACTCTTTACTTTCTACACACTCTTTACTTTCTACACACTCTTTAGCTTCTACACACTCTTTAGCTTCTACACACTCTTTAGTTTCTACACACTCTTTACTTTCTACACACTCTTTAGTTTCTACACACTCTTTAGTTTCTACACACTCTTTAGTTTCTACACACTCTTTACTTTCTACACACTCTTTAGTTTCTACACACTCTTTACTTTCTACACACTCTTTAGTTTCTACACACTCTTTAGTTTCTACACACTCTTTAGCTTCTACACACTCTTTAGCTTCTACACACTCTTTAGTTTCTACACACTCTTTAGTTTCTACACACTCTTTAGTTTCTACACACTCTTTAGTTTCTACACACTCTTTAGTTTCTACACACTCTTTACTTTCTACACACTCTTTACTTTCTACACACTCTTTACTTTCTACACACTCTTTACTTTCTACACACTCTTTACTTTCTACACACTCTTTACTTTCTACACACTCTTTAACTTCTACACACTCTTTAGTTTCTACACACTCTTTAGTTTCTACACACTCTTTACTTTCTACACACTCTTTACTTTCTACACACTCTTTAGCTTCTACACACTCTTTAGTTTCTACACACTCTTTAGTTTCTACACACTCTTTAGTTTCTACACACTCTTTAGTTTCTACACACTCTTTAGTTTCTACACACTCTTTACTTTCTACACACTCTTTAGCTTCTACACACTCTTTAGCTTCTACACACTCTTTAGTTTCTACACACTCTTTACTTTCTACACACTCTTTAACTTCTACACACTCTTTAGTTTCTACACACTCTTTAGTTTCTACACACTCTTTACTTTCTACACACTCTTTAGTTTCTACACACTCTTTACTTTCTACACACTCTTTAGTTTCTACACACTCTTTAGTTTCTACACACTCTTTAGCTTCTACACACTCTTTAGCTTCTACACACTCTTTAGTTTCTACACACTCTTTAGTTTCTACACACTCTTTAGTTTCTACACACTCTTTAGTTTCTACACACTCTTTAGTTTCTACACACTCTTTACTTTCTACACACTCTTTACTTTCTACACACTCTTTACTTTCTACACACTCTTTAGCTTCTACACACTCTTTAGTTTCTACACACTCTTTAGTTTCTACACACTCTACTTTTACACACTTTTCTTTCTACACACTCTTTACTTTCTACACACTCTTTAGTTTCTACACACTCTTTAGTTTCTACACACTCTTTAGTTTCTACACACTCTTTAGTTTCTACACACTCTTTAGTTTCTACACACTCTTTACTTTCTACACACTCTTTAGTTTCTACACACACTCTTTAGTTTCTACACACTCTTTACTTTCTACACACTCTTTAGTTTCTACACACTCTTTAACTTCTACACACTCTTTAGTTTCTACACACTCTTTACTTTCTACACACTCTTTAGTTTCTACACACTCTTTAGTTTCTACACACTCTTTACTTTCTACACACTCTTTACTTTCTACACACTCTTTACTTTCTACACACTCTTTAGTTTCTACACACTCTTTACTTTCTACACACTCTTTAGTTTCTACACACTCTTTACTTTCTACACACTCTTTACTTTCTACACACTCTTTACTTTCTACACACTCTTTAGTTTCTACACACTCTTTACTTTCTACACACTCTTTAGTTTCTACACACTCTTTAGTTTCTACACACTCTTTAACTTCTACACACTCTTTAGTTTCTACACACTCTTTACTTTCTACACACTCTTTACTTTCACACCTTTTTCTACACACTCTTTAGTTTCACACCTTTTATTTCTACACACTCTTTACTTTCTACACACTCTTTAGTTTCTACACACTCTTTACTTTCTACACACTCTTTAGTTTCTACACACTCTTTAGTTTCTACACACTCTTTACTTTCTACACACTCTTTACTTTCTACACACTCTTTACTTTCTACACACTCTTTACTTTCTACACACTCTTTACTTTCTACACACTCTTTAGCTTCTACACACTCTTTAGTTTCTACACACTCTTTAGTTTCTACACACTCTTTACTTTCTACACACTCTTTACTTTCTACACACTCTTTACTTTCTACACACTCTTTAGTTTCTACACACTCTTTAGTTTCTACACACTCTTTAGTTTCTACACACTCTTTAGTTTCTACACACTCTTTAGTTTCTACACACTCTTTACTTTCTACACACTCTTTAGTTTCTACACACTCTTTACTTTCTACACACTCTTTAGTTTCTACACACTCTTTACTTTCTACACACTCTTTAGTTTCTACACACTCTTTAACTTCTACACACTCTTTAGTTTCTACACACTCTTTACTTTCTACACACTCTTTAGTTTCTACACACTCTTTAGTTTCTACACACTCTTTACTTTCTACACACTCTTTACTTTCTACACACTCTTTACTTTCTACACACTCTTTAGTTTCTACACACTCTTTACTTTCTACACACTCTTTAGTTTCTACACACTCTTTACTTTCTACACACTCTTTACTTTCTACACACTCTTTACTTTCTACACACTCTTTAGTTTCTACACACTCTTTACTTTCTACACACTCTTTAGTTTCTACACACTCTTTAGTTTCTACACACTCTTTAACTTCTACACACTCTTTAGTTTCTACACACTCTTTACTTTCTACACACTCTTTACTTTCTACACACTCTTTAACTTCTACACACTCTTTAGTTTCTACACACTCTTTAGTTTCTACACACTCTTTACTTTCTACACACTCTTTAGTTTCTACACACTCTTTACTTTCTACACACTCTTTAGTTTCTACACACTCTTTACTTTCTACACACTCTTTACTTTCTACACACTCTTTACTTTCTACACACTCTTTACTTTCTACACACTCTTTACTTTCTACACACTCTTTACTTTCTACACACTCTTTAACTTCTACACACTCTTTAGTTTCTACACACTCTTTAGTTTCTACACACTCTTTAGTTTCTACACACTCTTTACTTTCTACACACTCTTTACTTTCTACACACTCTTTAGTTTCTACACACTCTTTAGCTTCTACACACTCTTTAGTTTCTACACACTCTTTAGTTTCTACACACTCTTTAACTTCTACACACTCTTTAGTTTCTACACACTCTTTAGCTTCTACACACTCTTTAGTTTCTACACACTCTTTAGTTTCTACACACTCTTTAGTTTCTACACACTCTTTAGTTTCTACACACTCTTTAGTTTCTACACACTCTTTAGTTTCTACACACTCTTTACTTCTACACACTCTTTACTTTCTACACACTCTTTACTTTCTACACACTCTTTAGTTTCTACACACTCTTTACTTTCTACACACTCTTTAGCTTCTACACACTCTTTAGTTTCTACACACTCTTTAGTTTCTACACACTCTTTACTTTCTACACACTCTTTACTTTCTACACACTCTTTACTTTCTACACACTCTTTAGTTTCTACACACTCTTTACTTTCTACACACTCTTTAGTTTCTACACACTCTTTACTTTCTACACACTCTTTAGTTTCTACACACTCTTTACTTTCTACACACTCTTTAGTTTCTACACACTCTTTAACTTCTACACACTCTTTAGTTTCTACACACTCTTTACTTTCTACACACTCTTTAGTTTCTACACACTCTTTACTTTCTACACACTCTTTACTTTCTACACACTCTTTACTTTCTACACACTCTTTAGTTTCTACACACTCTTTACTTTCTACACACTCTTTAGTTTCTACACACTCTTTACTTTCTACACACTCTTTACTTTCTACACACTCTTTACTTTCTACACACTCTTTACTTTCTACACACTCTTTACTTTCTACACACTCTTTAGTTTCTACACACTCTTTACTTTCTACACACTCTTTAGTTTCTACACACTCTTTAGTTTCTACACACTCTTTACTTTCTACACACTCTTTACTTTCTACACACTCTTTAGTTTCTACACACTCTTTAACTTCTACACACTCTTTAGTTTCTACACACTCTTTACTTTCTACACACTCTTTAGTTTCTACACACTCTTTAGTTTCTACACACTCTTTACTTTCTACACACTCTTTACTTTCTACACACTCTTTACTTTCTACACACTCTTTAGTTTCTACACACTCTTTAACTTCTACACACTCTTTAGTTTCTACACACTCTTTACTTTCTACACACTCTTTACTTTCTACACACTCTTTAGCTTCTACACACTCTTTAGCTTCTACACACTCTTTAGTTTCTACACACTCTTTAGTTTCTACACACTCTTTAGTTTCTACACA
>CM070496.1:13312470-13417470 GCA_036324585.1 Champsocephalus esox | reverse complement strand
CAGCATACGAGGAGGCAGCCAGACGGCACGCCGCCACCCTCCACCACGCCTCCATGGACTCCAGTCGGTCCAAGCAGCTCCTGTCTCAGTGGAAAAGTAAGAACAACCACAAGTGCTCCCTGCAGGTCCCGGAGTCCTTCTCCTCTTCGGTCGACTCGTCCTCCGGCCAGGCCTCCCAGCACCCGCACCACCACGGCAGTATGGAGCTCCGGTCTAGCTCCGAGCCCATGGCTATGGGCCTGAATGGCGGCTTCGACAGTCATTCTTACATGTCCAAACTGGCCACAGGTGCCAGTACCACCCTGCCCAGTAACTGCAGCGGGATCACCGGAGGGGCCAGGATATCCATGCAGTCCAGACCTGGGTCTTCACAGCTGGTCCACATACCAGAGGAAGCTCATGAGAACTACAACACAACCAACCCGAGGATGGGGGGCGGAGGAGAGGGTGAGGGGATGTCCACAGTAAACAGCACAGTTCAGGCCAACTGGCAGCGGGCCGCGGAGAAGACCGCCGCCTTCAGGACTAACGAGAACGGCCACAACACCCAGCCGCGAATTATGCAAGTGATAGCGATGTCCAAGCAGCAGGGCCTCCTGCAGATCCATTCCAAGAGCTTAGATGAGAGCAGCATCGGCTGCAGCGCCAGCGGGAGCTGCCCGAGCTCAGCTCGGTACCGGGTGCTATCCGATCCAGACCCCACAAGCACTACGGGGCCCGGCTCCCTGGGTAGCACTTCAGGCAGTATTTCAGGAAGCACCGGAGCAATTGTCAGAGTAGAGGCCCACCCTGAGAACGACAGACCAGTGATCCAAGCTCCAGCTACAGATGGAAGTGGAACGTGGAGGTGGCGATCCCTGGACCATGGCACTGGAGCTGCTGGAGGTCCAGGGCCATGTGGACCAGGAGGAGGACCAGGAGGAGGATCAGGAGGAGGTGGCGGGAGCCTGAGGCAGTCCTTTGAGCTGAACGATCTGAACAGAGACTCAGAGAGCTCAGACTCCATACGCGACGGGTCCATCGACAGAAAGCAGGCCAATCACATCGTCACCACAACTGCCACCAACAGCACCCCCACCGTGGTCACTGTGCACACGCAGAACCCGAGCCAGTCCGAGCACCGGCTGCACCCTCAGGGCATGTCCACCATCAGGGTCACTCCGGGGGACGGGTCTGGAGGGGGCGGAGAGAGCGCTTCAGAAACGCTTTCTATCGCCTCCAGCCGGGAGTCCACCCTGCGGAGGAAGGGCAATAACACCATCCTGATTCCCGAGAGAGCCGACAGCCCGGACAACGCCCGCAACGTTTTCTACAAGGGAACGTCCACGACTCCGGTTTTCAAGGAATAGCTCGCCCGAGGAGAGGGAGCTCCTAAAGCCATTGTACATATCATGAGAACTGCAGACGAACCGGTTTCATTCAGCATGAGGTTTTGTACATGTTTACACTGAATCACAACCTTTAAGTGTTGTCGAAATAATCACTGTGTACTTTGTAGTCACTCCGAAGGAAACCTAGTGGAATGCTCTGGGACGAGAAAACCTTTTTACGTATGTTTTGGATAAATGAGCACACTGCTGTTGAAACTGTAGCCAGCGGCAGCACGAAGCACCGTAGCTGTAGAACCAGTGTACTTCCCCGCACTGTAAATACCGTGGAAAGGGTGCTACACCACAACGTACAATTTACTATACGACATATTGTGTAATTTGAATAGAGAAAAGATTATTTTAGAGTGAGCAACAATGACATTAGGACGTCACAAATATATGTTTTGTACTTCGTGTTCCTCCTGTACAGATACCACGTAATCAACACTGTTTCCGAACCGTAAGTGTGCTTAGCATTCCTTCTGTAGCGATGAAGTCTAAGATGCTGTGACTTGCACTGACCTATGCGTTTACTGTACCTCGTATCGTGTAAACCCTGAGCTTATCTCCACCACCGTGGCGATGTTCATACCGACAGCACAACAAGCAGCAAACGGGAAGACTGTGCGAAACAGACGTAATGCAATACTTCACCTCAAGGCACCCTGCTGAGTCTGGCCGTTTGAATCCGCTTCAAGCGACTTTCACATGTTCTGAAATACTCTTCCGTCTGTCGAACCTTAACGGCAACAAAGCGGGAGGGGGCGGGGGTCCTGTCCGGGGTCTGAGGATTAAAACAGGCGATTGGAACCTTTTTAAGACTTCATCCACACTAATCGATTTTCGCTGAACGCACAACGGCTGTAGCTGTCAGACATGATGCCTGACCGCACGACCGCTACGAACAAAGTAGGGTTCGCCTACGTTAGCGGTCGTTAGCGGTCAAGGTAGAAATACCAGTTGTTTCTTCGAGTTTCATTATAAGTTCTCGCATCGTAACTCCCCTGGGGGACCGGATGGAGATGTACGATGCGTTTTTTAACAGTTTTAAAAATTAAATGCAGCAGTGTCTTCTTACATTCCCAGTTAACACCGCAGCAGGGAGCCATAAAGCAGGATATACGGGTTCAAAGGGAACATGGGGCGATGAAGGCTTTGAGCGCGGGGAACACATGTCAAACCAACCCGAACACAAAGACAGAGCGGTGGGGGCGAGGTCGAAAGGGACTCGGCTTGGCAACTGGAAAGTCACCAGCACCTCGAAAGACCGAGTGCTACCGAGGTGTCCCTGAGCAAGGCACCGTTCCCCACACTGCTCCCCGCGCGCCGTTCAAAATGGCAGCACCCTGCTCCGAACACTATTAACACCGAACTATGTCCCCACGGCGATTAATAAAGTATATCATCAAGTTCTCAGTTCTAACAACATCATTACTTTAGCTCATGGCCGTCACAAACACTGTTCAACTGGTCCCAGTTTACGGGAGCAATGAGAGGACCGGGGGGGGGAGTAATGAGAGGACCGGGGGGGAGTAATGAGAGGACCGGTGGGGAGTAATGAGAGGACCGGGGGGGAGTAATGAGAGGACCGGTGGGGAGTAATGAGAGGACCGGTGGGGAGTAATGAGAGGACCGGGGGGGAGTGATGAGAGGACCGCAATGAGAGGACCGGGGGGGGTGAGGGAGGTGAGATGAGAGGACCGGGGGGGGTAGAGAGACGGGGGGGAATGAGAGGACCGGGGGGGGTAGGCGGGGGGGAGCAATGAGAGGACCGGGGGGGAGCAATGAGAGGACCGGGGGGAGTAGGGGGTGGGAGCAATGCCAGTAGGAGCAATGAAGGACGGGGGGGGGGAGCAATGCCAAGTAGGGGGGGGAGCAATGCCAAGTAGGGGGGGGGAACAATGCCAAGTAGGGGGGAGCAATGCCAAGTAGATGCCAAGTAGGGGGGGGGAGCAATGCCAAGTAGGGGGGGGAGCAATGCCAAGTAGGGGGGGGGAGCAATGCCAAGTAGGGGGGGGAGCAATGCCAAGTAGGGGGGGGGAGCAATGCCAAGTAGGGGGGGGGAGCAATGCCAAGTAAGGGGGGGGCAATGCCAAGTAGGGGGGGGAGCAATGCCAAGTAGGGGGGGGAGCAATGCCAAGTAGGGGGGGGAGCAATGCCAAGTAGGGGGGGGGAGCAATGCCAAGTAGGGGGGGGGCGATGCCAAGTAGGGGGGGGGAAATGCCAAGTAGGGGGGACGGGGAGCAATGCCAAGTAGGGGGGAGCAATGCCAAGTAGGGGGGGGCAATGCCAAGTAGGGGGGGGGCAATGCCAAGTAGGGTTACCACTTCTCCTTTCCTGTTCATGTTGATTCCTCAGTTGTCCCGTCGGGGACCTACGGCAGTACCAGATGCACGGAGCCAGACTGATACTGGCTCCGGTTCTGGCTCTGGTTCTGACAGCAACCCCTCTGGGGCTCAGACTATTCTCAGAGCTAAAGTAACTCCGTGTAGCGTTCCAACAGGAGTATCTGACGCTGTTGCTGAATGGGAATACCTCAGTATAATTTCAGTCATCAAATGAAACCTTTGGGTCTTGGTTCTCCCGCTCCTTCACGCGATGAACGGAACCCGCTTCCAGTTTCGGCTGGAACTCGTTTTCTTTGTGCCGTAAACCAACCAGCAGATCTGATACCAAATCCAACTCAGCGGATGACGTGTACAGTCGAGGCTGCCAGCTCTTTGACGAACCCTTCAATACGACCTGCTGTTCACCGCGTGTCAGCTAGTCAGGGGTTTAATTGGCACCCGCAGGACATACGTTACGTTTTATACAGACGGAGAACAGGCAGAGTGAATACGAGCACGTTTGCCAAAGCTAGCATTTTCCATCCAAAAGAATATAAATCATGGGATGTAATTTCCTGCGTTATTATGTACATGATTTATTCTATAGCCCAATAAGATTTGCATGGTCACTTTCCGATATATATCACAATATTTTTATCATAAATGTGCTAACATTTCGAAATGATTGCATTGTGTTTTGAAATGTTCTTTATTTCTGTGTTTCAAAGTGAGAGTTATATGACAATCTTTTTTTAACGGAGCACTGTGGCCCCTCAGGCTCGTCTTCTTTTCCTTAATGGAGGAATCACGTGCGGACTTTAGGACTGCTCTCAAGACGTCGAAAAGGATACCTGAGTGGGGGTAGCAAAACGTGTCCGATATAAACATCACCAGAGATATCCTTCTTTGTTCTCTTGTTGCTGCACCAACACAAATAATAACTGGACTGCTATGCTGTTAGCTTTTTGGCACCGCTATCAAAACGTTAAAACCCATACCTGAGAGTTAGGCAGAAAACCCACTCAGTGCACGACATTTTCAAAGTCTCACGGAGCGTCCACACTACAGCTTCAAAAAAATCTTGGAGCTGGGCGTGTCTGGAGCTTGGGGATTTTATTCAAGCAACACGGCCAACAACCAATCACATGAATGTCCCGCCCCCGACATACAGAGCAAAAAACCCCGGGGATTTTATGGGAGCAATATATTAAAATATATATAAACTCCCAAACAGGCGAAACCCTACAGTTTCCCCCACTGCTCTGCCCCCCCTCCATGCTGGTTCCTCCGGTTTGTGTCCCGGTAGGTGAAGAGGGTCTGCTCATACACAACCGGGTGAGTTGCTACGGCGATAATTAGTTTCTCCTCCGACTTTTTTTTTAAATGAACGGCGGGATATCTCTCCCAGCTTAGACGCGGTTTGATTGGCAAAATCTGACAGCTGAAGCCGTAGCCAAACGGGATTTGATTGGCTGGCGCTGGCTACTCCGGCGTCTCCGGCGTCAGAAGTTGAACAATGTTCAACTTCTGACGCCGGAGACGGACCGCTCTGCTACCCACAATTCAGTTCGGCGAAAAAGCGAGGCAACGTGACGTCACCCCGTTGAAAGTGAATGGGCAGATTGAAGCTGTCGACGCTGTAGTGTGGACGGGCCGTCAAAGAGGACCACGAACAATGTCTTACGATGTGCAATACTTACCAGCTGCCCTCTGAAACAACACAGCACTCGTTTAGTCGAGAAATATTTACAGTGCCAGACTCTGTACGTGCAGCTGTGCGTGTGAACCAGCCTGTAACGGACTTCTCCACGAGGCGGGTCTGCACAGCACAGTCAAAGCCTTATCCTGTCCACACCGCACCTCGGACGCCACGGAGAAACACCAAGAAACACGCCTGAACAACATCGTACACAAAGTATGGGTTGGATCTGAAACGAGCAGATATGACCTGAACGCGTATACGGTATTGTTGAAGAGAACGGTTTGAAATCAGAGGGGTGTGCACGTGGGTGGGGATGTCGATGAATATGTGGAGCTGTGGACGGACGCTCTCTGCATGTGTAGCCTCTTGTGTTGTCCCTGGATCAATCATTAAAGTGTTCTGATACTGTGATCAGCTGTTTGGTTTCTGTGCGGCACTTTCCATCATCCGAGTTAAAACATTTAAAGCTCAATGTGTAACTTAAAGCCAAGTTGATCAGGGTAGACGGCAAACATTGTGTTGTCCCAAGGATTTTGAATAAATGTTTGCTATTGAAACCAATCCATGTTTGTCTCTTCAGGTCCTTCATCCAACATCTAGAGTTCACTTGGTCTCCTCTGCCCTAAGATGTCTGTAACTGTCTCTTTGAAGCATACGACATCCTCGTGGATTCATCTTCTCATCACAGACACATGCATTTCCTAACATCTGGTCTCTATGCTGTAACATGTATTATCTCTTCAATTTCCACACGGCATCTATTGCAGTCTGTCCGTCCTGGAGAGGGATCCCTCCTCTGCTGCTCTCCCTGAGGTTTCTCCATGTTCCCTTAAACTGTGGGTTTTCTCTGGAAGTGTTTCCTTGTACGATGTGAGGGTCTAAGGACAGAGGGTCTGAGGATAGCGGGTCTAAAGGACAGAGGGTCTGAGGACAGAGGGTCTAAGGATAGAGGGTCTGAGGACAGAGGGTCTAAGGACAGAGGGTCTAAGGATAGAGGGTCTAAGGACAGAGGGTCTAAGGACAGAGGGTCTGAGGATAGAGGGTCAAAGGACAGAGGGTCTAAGGACAGAGGGTCTGAGGACAGAGGGGCTGAGGATAAAGGGGCTGAGGACAGAGGGTCTGAGGACAGAGGGTCTGAGGACAGAGGGTCGAGGACAGAGGTCTGAGGACAGAGGGGCTGAGGACAGAGGGTCTGAGGACAGAGGGTCTGAGGACAGAGGGTCTGAGGACAGAGGGTCTGAGGACAGAGGGTCAAAGTGATATAGAAATAAAACTTGATTTGATATTTTCAACGATGTTAGTAAAGTTGCAGATTTATTATCCGTTTAAGGAAGAACTGTTCATTTATTATTTTATGAGACGAACCGGAGTCACATTCCACCAAAGCTAATTGACTACACATTCAAATAAATGTTATCATTTCACGTTTGCTGAGATCTCCGTGTGCCGTGTGCGAAGAGATGCAGTAAGCTAACCAGGTCGTAACCACGGAGACGCTTCACCGACTGCTCTCAAACATTAACAGTGAATAATTAAAATAGCTGTAATCTATTATTTACCCTTACACGCTGGAAACACTAACGTCGTCTCGTTCAAAAGGAAGAAGGACGGACACGTTATTCAGAGGTCCTACGTTGGCTCCGTAGATCTGCTGAGACGGGACGAGGACAGATGCTCGCTGTCATCGATACACGGAGAGAAGCACGCTCGGCTGGCTCCAGCTCGGCCGCTCCAATCCAATCCACTTTATTTATATAGCGCAGTTTAAAAACGGAGCCAAAGTGCTTCACAATGAACATAACATTATAATAAAATATAATATTACACGAATAGATAAAATAAAGCACACATAAGAATAAATACAAGGCACATAAAGGCTATGGACAGACAGTGAAAGCATCCACATAGGTATGACACAGCTCAGACTGACTGGCTGGTAGGCGAGGGGAAAGAGGTGGGTCTTTAGGCGGGACTTAAAAGCTTCAAGAGTGGGCGACAATTTAACACGAGGGGGGGGCAGGTCGTTCCAGAGCCTGGGGGCGACCAATGAGAACGCTCGCTCTCCCCTGGTCTTTCTCTTTGTTTTAGGGACTATCAGACGCAGCTGGTCGGCCGACCTCAAAGCCCTTGAGGGGGCGTACACCTGCAAGAGGTCGGAGATGGACTCTGGGGCCGGCCCATTGAGAGACTTAAAAACAAACAATACAATCTTAAAATGGACCGGAAGCCGGCGGAGCGAAGCCAGAACTGGCGTGATGTGGTCGAACTTGCGGGTTCCTGTGAGCAGCCGCGCCGCAGCGTTTTGTACCAGCTGCAGGCGGGCCAGCGAAGTCTTATTTAGGCTGGCATAAAGTGCATTGCAGTAATCTAAACGAGTTGAAACAAAGGCATGAATTACACGCTCAAAGTTTAAAAAGGATAAAAACCGGTTTGAGTTTGGAGCCTCGAGCGATAACAGCTGGACTGAACCACAGAGTTTAATCTCAATTCAAGTTTCCTTCTGTTTCACTGAATCAGATGGCGAACGGAAACAGCAACGGTAGACTTGGAAAGTGTAGCAGCAGCTCCACGGCGTTCACACTCTTCATAGCAGACGGTGAGCTTCGGTGCGCCACTTTTATAAACCTGGAAATAATTAATACGCCGTCATTTTAAAGCTCCCTTCCGGGTCATCTTGCCGTTGAGACGCCAGCAGTGTTCCTACCTCTCTGTCCTCTTTCTCCTGGTTCTCTACGGCCGCTATCAGGTAATGTAACACAGCACGACCAATACTCCAGCGTCACACAGACATTCCTCTGTCTGCTGGATTCAGGGAGCTACTCGGTTGGCCTCTTACTGCCCCCTGGTGGTCAAACATATATATATATACATATATCGTGCTGTATTAATAATAATAATATATAATATTTTTATAGCGCCTTTCAGGAACCCCAAGGTCGCTTTACAAGTCGGGTAGGGGGGGGGGAGTAGGGGAAAAAAGGCAGACAGGTTAAGGGAAACATCGTATTGGAAACATCGTAGTTCCAGACCACAAAACATGTCGGTGAAGTGTTGTGTTCAAAATACCAAACAGATCCCCCGCTGCAGCTCAAAGCCCTCTTTTGAAGCCCTGTTAGAGAAACGCGGATCTTGGGTCCTTAGCTTGAAAAAAAGAAAGAAGAGGAGGCGGAGCTAATGCCTGATCAGAATTCTACCGGAGATGAAGTTAAATTCTGCTTTGAACCACGTCAAGGATTATCTCTGAAACAGTGTGGAAGATGGAGGTGATGTACTATTCATTTTCACGTTCACACAGTCGGTGATTTTTGGCCGTATTTCCTCCGCACACTGAGCTCTGATTGGTCAGCAGGCGGTGCTTTCGCTGAGTTGATCTCTCATCCTGGAACATATCCGGCTTCGGAGGACCGACTAGGTTCCAGGATACGTCACCATGGAGATCTAGCCCGCTAAAAAGTGAACCAGCTTCGTAGTACCGGAAATCCCAGAAGTTCTCTTGCTAAACGAACATCCGGCTTCGTAGTATACCCCCCAGGTTAGCCGCTCAGCATCTGTTACCATGGAGATCTAGCCCGCTAAAAAGAGGACCAGCGTCGTAGGACCGGAAACCCGGAGTTTTCCCTGAAGTTAGCCGCTGAGAGAACATCCGGCTTCGTGGTACACCCCCCAGGTTCCTGATTCCTCATACGTCAATGATGCTGGTGTCATCTTTGGTCAAACCCTCTACTGCAGGGGTGTCAAACTCAATTTCATCGCGGGCCACATTAGAATTATGGTTGCACTCAAAGGACCGGTGGTAACTTTAAGACTATATAGATATACATAGATAAATATAGATAATAAATATAAAATAATGTATAATTTTACAATATTTCCTCTGCTTTGGATTATTATCGGATAGGGTAATAACTTAATAATTAACTTCGTCTGAAAGCAGAAGTCTGGGGCAAATCATTGCAAGTCTCTTCATTGCATGTCACAAAATGAGATGCATTGTGGGACATGTAGTTTATGGGCAACGTTCTCCTGTAAAGCGGCACGTAACATTATAATAAACTTATTATATTCTTTGCAAGCTCTTGTGGGCCACATAAAATGAAGTGGCGGGCCGGATTTGGCCCCCGGGCCTTGAGTTTGACACCCCTGCTCTACTGGAACACTATGTTGATAAAAAAAAATGAAACTAGCAAATACAAATGTTTCTCAGTGTTGCGCAATGTCATATGTAGAGCGGATCGCAGGTGCAGTTGTCTTGCAGTATGGTAACCGTGCATCATAAGGGTTTTACTGATTTTACAAAAGCATTTATAAAATAACATTCATGAATTGTAATTAATGCTTGATACACGTCTGGTCTGTTCAGTGACCTTTCGGTTGGTTGAAGTGTCGGCCTCAGACACCATGCTTCACTGGTTGGTCATCTCTGTGTTGAGTCACACAGCCATTGACTCCGAATGACCTGGAGTGATAGGGTTCATGAGATAACAGACATCATTCTTCACAGCCACTGCACTAACAGCTGCCAGCTGATAAAGGTTACCCTCTCCTCTCCAGTGAAAGCATCGTGTCTGTGCTCAATGGACTGGTCCAAGCTGCTGACCCCATCCGTCTAATGTAATCCCTTTGCGTTCTTCATTCTGATAAGATTGACTTCTCATTTCAAGCCATCCCTATCTTCCTTCTCCACGGCTGATGAGCAACAGGGTCCCTGGTTCTGTGTGTGCCGTCTCCGATATTAAAAGCTGGAAGCTCACAGAGATACGATGATAACTGTGACAGGAAATATACAGTACCTGCATTGAAACTGCACGAGGGGTCGACTGGAGTATTCTCCATCGCTGCCCCAATACATAAATACATCAAATATATTACTATTATTATTCAAACATAAACTGTCAAGCAAATCACCTCAGTGTGTAGTCTGGATCTGCATTCAACAACACGGCCCAGAGGCGTGTCCTACGAAGCCGGTTCAACCTAACCTGGATATGTTGGAGTTAGCCGGTCGGCCTAATCCAAAACATACGCGCTCTCGCTAAGCGGTCCTACGCCGCGGGTTAAAGGGAGCGAAATTTCAGAGACCAGCAAGATGTGCTGGCCAATGATGATGAGTGGCTCATGGGTCGGTTCCGACTTCCAAGAGCGGTTTTGTTGGAGCTGTGTTGGGCCCGGCTTTGCAGACAAGCACACTGAGAAACCGAGCCGTGCCGGTTCCAACACTTGGATTTCTGGCAACCGGCACGTTTCAGAGCGAAATGGCTGACAGGTCGGGGACATCCCGGCCAACCCTCAGCTGTGTTATGCCAGGTGTGTTGGGAGGTATAATTGCGTTGTCGTATTTCTACATTATGTTTCCGTACACGGTGGGTGAGCAGGCAAATAAAACAATTAGGGCCGGGACTTTAACGCGTAAATTAAAATTAATTAATTACACAAAAACACATTTTAATCGCACTTATTTTTGCACAGTGGAACGTTTCTCACTGGATGAGTTTCCGGCGTACCGATTATACTGGAGCACCAACTAACGTTCATGACTTCAGCGTGGGATTTCAAACAACAACAAACCACGGTGAACAATAGTCAATCATGAACGAACAAGCTGATGAGACGCTTTGGTCGGCCCGTGGATGGGACATTTTGTTTTAAAAAACGGACGGATGGAAGCGTCGACAAGAGCCGCAGCACATCGAGCCTAAAGTATCACCTAAATGCAAAGCATGTAGCAGCTAGCATGTAGCAGCTAGCGTGTAGCAGCTAGCGTGTAGCAGCTAGCGTGTAGCAGCTAGCGTGTAGCAGCTAGCGTGTAGCAGCTAGCGTGTAGCAGCTAGCATGTAGCAGCTAGCATGTAGCAGCTAGCGTGGACGTTAGCCCGACTCCGAGTGCAAGGAACCACACCCTGACCCAACCCACACTCAACCAGACGACTGGTTTCAGGGCCAGGATCAGTCAGTCCACGTCTGAGAGAGTAACCAGCTCCCTGCTCCCTGGACTGCACTCGACTGTCGACCACCTGGAGTCACATCCATGTGGAAATTGCTTCTCCCTGTTCTCAGGTCAAATGTGTATATTTGATTAAAAATGCGATTAATTTCGATTAATTAATTACAAAGCCTCTAATTAATTAAACATTTTTTAATCGAGTCCCGGCTCAAAAAAAAATGCAATTTGCAGCAATGTCCGGTTTCCCAAATGTAATCTGTGCCATTGACTGCACTCACGTTGCTTTAAGGGCACCTAGTGTGAATGAAAGTGCATTCGTTAATCGAAAGCACTTTCATTCCATTAATGTCCAAATCATATGTGATGCGAACATGCTGTTAAGAAATGCTCGGTGGCCTGGGTCAACCCACGACGCCTTCATTTGGCGTGTTGGCCGCAGACTTGAGGCCGGAGCTGTGCGTGATGGCTGGCTTTTAGGTAAGAATGATTAATGTAAAACGCCTAAATAAATAATAATGTATATATGCTGCATTATATGACCTATTTATCAACCCTACCGGTGACAGTGGATATCGCCTCAAGCGGTGGCTGCTCACCCCATTCCACAACCCGCAGAGGAGAGACAATGCTCGCCCCAGCCAGGCACGAGCTGCGGTAGAGCGCACCATAGGGCTGCTAACGGGCAGATGGCGCTGCCTCGATGCCACAGGAGGCACACTCTGCTTCAAGCCCGACAAGGTGCCAAATTGTGAGGGCGTGTGCTTCACAATGTGGCACCGCTGAACAATGTGCCCAAGACGAGCCCGACCCCCTTCCCCAGGCATGGGCGAGAAACCCTGGTGGACTGCAGCGTCTGGGTGTGATGCGTCACTTGTAAAACAGACAAAAAAAAAGTATGGAAACAACTAATTTATTTGCCAAATCTTTTAAAGAAGGGCTTATTGCAGCAATTGTGTCCCTCTGCATCTGCAGGACTGCATCCGTGAGGGCACGGCCGCTGCTGGAGGGGTGCGCAGGAGGTGCCGTGGAGACGCGGGAGGTGCCGTGGAGACGCCGGAGGTGCCGTGGAGACGCCGGGGCTCGAGGCAGGAGGTGCCGTGGAGACGCCGGGGCTCGAGGCAGGAGGTGCCTCGGTACACTGTCCCCCTACCCCGCTGGAACCAGCATCTACGAAAAATGATTTTGTTAATAAAGTTATGATTTGTTTTTCTAAATACACTTATTGTTTTATTGACATATGGCTACCAGCAGATATCACACAACTTGAATGCATTTGGTGTACTCTCATTTCAAACACGGGTAGGGCATATAAATGTGGTTACCTGGTTCATCCGGTGCAACCTTAACATCGGTGCCTCCGTCACCACTCCACTCAGCAGGGATTCACCGATTATACCGGCCAGCCTTTCATCCATGGCGGTGAGCTCCGGTGCCCCCCCTCCCGAAACACACACTCTGCTCCTGACAGTTCACAGTGTGCCGCTGCCCGGTGTAATTCAAATCTACGGCCGCGCGCAGCACAGCTTCCCTGCCGCAGCACCGGAAATGGAACTGCTGGGAGAAAACCTGACGATCAGAGACGTAACGTTATCTTTGATAATATTTCGTCTCCTCATTTTTCGTCAACGAAAGTAAAGAGAGATTTTGGCATAGTTTTTATTTAGTAAACTACATTTTCGTCTCGTCACTTTTCGTCAACGACATTGCATGATTTCGATGCAGTTATTGTTTACTGCCGTCGGTGCCGTCTCGTCATCGTCTCGTTTTCGTCGTGGAAAAAAAGGTCGTTGACGAACATATTTCGTCATAGTTTTAGTCAACGAAATGAACACTAGGATCTACGACCTATAGAAATGCAAAACGGCATTTCAGTTTAGACTCTGTCCTCCTGCTCACCGCATCATTTATGAGAAAACATTTCATAACATTAACACAACATATTCGAGGTGGTTTTAAATATCATATCCGTATTTATTTATTTTAAGATTGGCTTTAATCAATTCTTCATATATGATAAATGAGAGGTTATATTTTATTTATGGTATTATTTCCACAAATTCCTCTCCATCCTTCCTTCTGCCAACGGTGTCGCAGTTTCTCGCCTCTCCCGTTGTTGTGCTTAGTGCGTACGCATGGGTCAGAGTTTGCGTGGAGGACCGCACGTTTTCCCGTCAAGTTAGTATTTTATAAAACGCAAATATTGCGTAGAAACTGGCGTACGCCATTTTTTGAGCGTATATCCCTTTATAAACCTCTCCTCCTCCTCTCCGTGTGTGTGTGAGAATCTGAAAGCATGCACAGATCATTTCATGGGTAAAAAAGGCCATCCTTTGAGGGATGTGTTTGATGTGTCTTTGAAGAGCTGCTTGATTACTCAAAAACAGTGTGTTCATGCACCTGTCTGCCAAAAGATAAACATGCAGTCTGACCAAGGGCTTCATTAGTGAGCAGAGAAGGAACTCAAATGAAGAAGCATTTCAGTGCAGAAGAGACTTCAGAAATAATCTTGTAGCCTTCTTCTGCCAGCGAGCTGCAGGCCTCAAGGACCGAGGGGGGTCTGACACCAAATGCTCTCTGGAGTCCAGCTTTTCTTTGAGTTCCTCTGACCCCTCATCTGAAAGTGGAGAGGACACTGACAAAAATAGTTAAAACAAATATTGATGTATGATGATTTAATAGCAGTTTTTATGGGCGTGTACATTTTTGCCACGTCGGGGTCCAGAGGGTGCAAAATGCATCACGAGAGTATACAACACACGTAAGAGTAAACGACATTGGATTTCAAAAATGTGACTGTAACAGCTGAAATGCTCACCAAATCAAAAATAAAAAGCCGGTGTTTCTCGTGAGATCGAGCAGGAGAGACGGAGCTTTCCAGCGATACCTCTGTTGACATGGTGCACACAGCGGTCGCGGTACTTTGTTACGTTAGAATGCTAACTTTTGGTGAATTTAGGAGAAATCTACAGACGCTAATAATAATAATAATAATACATTTATTTTGGGGGGCGCCTTTCGAAACACCCAAAGACACCTTACAGGGTTACAGATTTACAATTTACATTTACAATTTTACCTTACAAATTAAAACAGTGGATTTAGTGAAGTATCAGCCGGGGTAAGACAAGGCCAACAAACACTGTCTACAGAAGGACACAGAAGGACACGGGGTACAGATTATAGAGAAAAGGCCAGTTTGAACAGGTGGGTTTTGAATGTCGTTATGGAATCAGACTGTCGGATGCGTCGTGGCAGGGAGCTCCAGAGTCTGGGAGCCGAGCGGCTGAAAGCTCGAGCACCCATGGGTCTGAGGCGATAGCTTGGGACGGTGAGAAGTCCTACGGACGAAGAGCGGAGGGTGCGGGAGGGGGTGTACTCCTGAAGGAGGTCAGAGATGTAGATGGGGGCAAGGTTATGGACAGCTTTGTATGTGAGTAGAATGTTTTTGTAGTCAACACAGTAGCGTACAGGAAGCCAGTGAGGTTTGATGAGAACCAGGAGAGTGCAACACCAGTGATCCCAATGCCAGCCAGGCGGTCCAGGAGTAGTGGGTGAGAGATGGTATCGAATGCAGCGCTGAGGTCAAGGAGGATGAGGATGGGGAGAAGTCCGGAGTCAGCTGCACGGAGGAGGTCGTTGGTGATTTTAACCAGGGCTGTTTCGGTACTGTGTTTTTGGCGGAAGCCAGACTGGAAGGGTTCATGGAGGTGTTTGTGTCAAGATGGGGCTGAAGCTGTGCGGCAACCACCCTCTCAAGGGTCTTGGAGATGAAGGGGAGGTTGGAGATGGGCCTGTAGTGGTTTAGATCTCGCCTTAAGAGAACACGTGAATTGTAAATTAATAAGGACAATATAACAACTTGGAATGAACATTTTATTGGGGTTACAAAGGTTCAATGTAGGATTAAGAAAATACATGGCAACTTACCTGCTTACGGGGACATACGGGAGCTTCACGAAACTCACAGACAAATAAGCTCCTACCCACACCTCTATATACACGAGTGCAGAAGCCCTTTGAAATGAACATTTTATTGGGGTCAAAGGCAAAAAACAGGATTAAGAAAACCTATGGATGCTCACCGTGACATACGGAGGTTTCACGAAAGTGACATGGGAAATAAGCCCCTCCCACACCTCTATAAGCAGCGTGTGGAAGCCCTTTCCGGCTCACTCGGTCCTGAGGCAGCGCAGCGAATGCATCTCTCTTGCTCACGCGTACACATCGCTCTTGTTTAAACCGATGAGTGTGCGTTCTGTCATGACTCCAATGCATTGTTGTGGGACTGCCTGTGGAGACACACACACACACACACACACACACACACACACACACACACACACACACACACACACACACGGTGTTCACCTGGAGCACACCCCTCAAGTCCAGAGATGTAATCCGAAGACATGGGCCTACAGGGATGTCTTCAGAATATAAATATTAATAGAAAAATGATTGCGCTCTGCCTGCTTATGTTCGCTCGCTGTTTAACTTTGCACCTCCATAAAAATGGCGCATTTTCGCGGGTGACTCGTGACGTCACTGTGTGAAAGAATACTAGTGATGTGTCTGTCGCGAACTAGCCGGCTCTTTTAAGTGAACGACGGGAGCCGGCTCTCGCCCGCGAACGAGCCTTTTTTTGTTTTGTTTTTGCGGAGGGATCTCGATCGGCACGAAGGCACATTATGCAATGTGCACATTATCCCGCTTATTACACACGGCCACATTCTCAACAAAGTAACGACATGACTCCCAATATGAATTGAAATGCTTTTATGGATTTAGAAAATGATTTTATTGATTTAAATTGACATGCATCCGCTAAGAAAAGTAGTCCGTTGTTACCGTTTGAAGTAACGTAACAACGGCAGGAGCTGCTTCTATCGCGTATTTGAGGAGCTTTTTGATTACCGATTTGAAAACATCGCTGCTTGCTTTAAAAGTAGCACAATTCATGATGTCAAACCTTGGAAAGTATCTAGATATCCTGCCCTGATGCCAAAGGACCTGCACACTGAATATGAGTCGCCGTAGCTTTGATGTCTATGTCTGGACCGCTGCGTAAAAAGGAGGGTTCCTGCCCCGTTACTTCTCTTCTTACTTCTATAAGAATAAAACATGGAGGACGGAGATCTCTTTTTCTCCCCCTCTTCTGAGCCCAGCAGCTGATCTCAGAGCACGCTCCCCTCTCCTGCGGGGGGGGGCGTGGTCAGCTGCAGCTCACAGAATCAGCCCCCTGCAAAAACAGCGCTGGAAAGAGCGAAATGAGGCATGGCTAAAATGCAGGATCTTTTTGGTATTTTTTTTAAATCGTTGTTATAGGTGTTGCCATCTGTTTTGTGTAGCGTGGTTCTTCAAGCAAGTCAATGCATTCGTTGGGTTGGTATCGGAGAGTTACACGGGTCTGTCAATGCAATGAAAACAATTGGCCACAGCAAATAATTTATATTAAACATGTAATTTTTACTTTTGAATACTTCAGTACAAAGGATGTATTGAATAATTGAAGTGATATGTGTACACATATAAATCATTAGTCAAAACAGCGCTACATTTGATTTAATTAAAAGGTATAATATGTGGTAAACTGAAGGAACCCTTGGTGAGCCGAATGATCCGGCTCTTCTTGGTGAGCCGAATGATCCGGCTCACCTAGATCAGACGGCACCGGGTGATTCAGGACCGCTGTAATGACCTGCGTAATCTCTCCCAGCAGACACGCGGTTTGATTGGCTGGCGCTTGTACTGGCAGATTTGCATAAACGGGATTTCATTGGCTGACGCTTCTGCCGAGGCGCCAAAAGTTGAACATTGCTCAACTTTTGAAGCGAGCAACGCTCCACGTCGCTTCCCAAAATGCAGTTGGGCTAAAAGTGACGTCACCCCATTCAAAGTGAACGGGCAGGAGGACTAAGTCTCGAGGAGGGGAAATTTAAGAATTGAGAAGTCTCTATAGTGAATGGACATAAGCGGTGGAAGCACGCCGCTGTGTGGACGGGCCGTAAATGTAATTTGTGAATTCATTTATTGAGATAATGTTTTAATATTTGTTTTAATTGACATTAGAATTACATTTGAACATTCATGAGGGTAATACTGCTCGCATGACCACTTGTATGTATACTCATTATCATACATTTGAATCAAGATACACTTGTAAAATCAAGTTTAAGTGGACCAAATGGATTTTGGTAGTATTGTAAAATTCACACTGAACATATTCTATCAATATCAATTTATATATATATATTTTTCACTTATCAAGAAAAGGTGATTTCAAGCGTTCCTTAACAAATGTCTGTCTAATGTCAATATATATTTTTTTGGATGGTGGTCGTTGAACATGTTGTGAAATTTAAGTTTTAAAAATGTCTGCACTATCTCAACAATCGATTATTGCTTGTATTTAAAATCGTATCATTTCGGACTTTTGTTGCCGTCTGTGAGGAAAATAAATGGGGCTCAGAGCCTCAGGATACTGACGTCTGTATTTTTAAATATGTGTTCGTTATTTTCCTTCCTTTGTTATTCTTTTCTAAATGACACACTGTTACTTACTCACCAATAACACACAGTTATCCTTGCTTTTATTTCTTGGTTTAATTCCATAATCTCGGGCTTTGTTGGCGTCCGTCAGGAACTGGATTTCAAAATAAAAATAACCGGAAACAGACGTAGGCCTATCAGGGACGTTTCACTCCAGTCCCCGGGATCGAACTTGAGTCGGGATTGGATCTTGGAGTGGCAGCGCCGAGGTTACGGAATCGAAACTGGATCGAAAACATTTTTTGTAACCATAACGGGTACTTTACACAACATTGAGTCAAACTTATCCTTGTTTCAATCCTTGTTTTATTTTTGTTAAATTGTTGTTGTCTGTTAATTTTCCATTTTATTTATTTTGGTTTAAGATATCATTAGTCTTTTTATTATTATCTTGCTAGATGTTTAAACTTTTCTGCATTTTACAAGGCAATATATACTTTTTTGTCCGTAGGCTACTATATTACAAAATATAGGAAATGTATTAATATTTTATTGTATAATCCGTACAGGAAATGACTCGACACCCATTTGAAACAGAACTGTAAACAGATTTTCCTTTTTGATATTTTACAAATCACTCCCCTTTCAAACTCTATTCGTTATTTTTAACAACTTTTTTGTTACCGTCATATCGTATTTTGTACCTGTGTTTCATTTAGTCTCATCAATCACTATAATGATCATATCAAGGCGTGCCTTAGCCTCACTGAGCTGAGGTTATTTGAGCCTCTCAGGAGAGAGCTCTCTTCCACCGGGTTGTAGAAAAGCTTTTTAAATTCGTTAGCATAGCTAGCTAACCAGATGCTAATAACAGATCGCCACTGTGCTTACAACCAAAGACACAGCCACGCAAACACTGCGGCGTGTACGGCTCCTTATGGGTACTGCAATATTTGAAGAGCTGGAGCGGCGTTCCGGTGCTCAGCACTCCTTTCAGACGAGACGTACCACGTGAAGACACGTTACGGTACGTCCACACAGCAGCGTTAACAAAATCTTCCAACGCTTCTGCCCATTCACTTTGAATGGGGTGACGTCACTTTGCCTCACCTTTTCGCCGAACTGCATTGTGGGAAGCAAAGCGGAGATTTCCAGGCATCTCAGAATTCAAAAGTTGAGCAATGTTCAACTTTTGAATCTTCTGAAGCTTTCGGTGGAAGTGTCAGCCAATCAAAGCTCTCTAATATCTATCATCTATTTCTTTATTATCTATTCTGTGTACTTATCTACTTTCCTGTGTTTGTCAGTCTGTCTGTTTGTAATCCCGTGTTAATCATGCCAGGTGGGTCTACAAAAAAGACATGTCCCTTCTGTCAGAACATTTTATTTTGTGCACAGAAGATCTGTGCACAATGCCTCAAGGAGCAGCCAAAAAAGCCGGGCCTTGAGAAGAAGCTCAAGAGGTTGGATGAGAAGCGAGGGGATTGGGTGTCTGGGCGGAAGAAAAACCACAACATTGCTTCCATCAAGGATGACGCCATTGTCTTGGTATGTACACGTTTACTGTAAGGCCCGGACACACCAAGCCGACACCAAAGAACTGCCACCGACGGACCCCCGACTGTTTGCAATATATTGGACCAGGATAAAGTTGAATGTTGTTTTTATATACATTTATTTCTTAATGATGTTTGTATCTTATTAACCAATATACACTTTGATATCAACTTCAAATATAGGTATTATTTAATATTCTCTTTCAATTTTAAAACTACTCTTATCTTAACTTTCACAGCCAAGGGACACTGTTTTAAATAAACAGAGCTTCACTTCCATGTCTGCTTATGTACACACTTGAGCCTGTGTCTCAGGTCTCAGGCTCCAAAAGGACTTTCCCAGAACAAATGACCATATCTTCTAAAAGGGTTAAATGAGTAATCTTTGTTCTCAAAGCAATGACTAACCTGTGAGTTGGATGTCGAAAAGTCAGATTCAATATAGATGTTTTTTATTTTAAAGAATTCAGATTGAACACGGTAAAAAACTGTAAATGATCGTGTCCGTCCAAAAGATATGTTGTACTTATAGTGAAAACCACCCTTGGATGATGGGATAGGAGACTAAAAGCTTTAGGAATCCAAAGTACAACATACAATAAGTGACCTTTGACCTTTTTAGACAGATTTAGCAAAAAAGCCTCTTGTGGGGCCATGGACTTCAGCCCATGCCTCTGGCAGAGTCGTGTACCAGCTGGTTGTACTTCAGTACCTCCTGGTTAAGGCTCGTCTGCAAGCTTCCTTCGAAGTCGATGGCGGAGCTTGCTGCTGTCTGAAAAAGACATGAGGTAGAAGGAGAGGGATATGTGACAAACTATATTTGCAAGTGCAACAAATATATCAAATTCAGTAGGTTGAATCTGCAACATAAAACATTATACCATTCTGTCGGTAAAGGATTGCTTCCGCTGCCTCACACTTAGCTAAAGCCCCTCAATGCGTTGCTGCAGTGCTGTTTGAAGGATGTCTTCAGAAGTACCCGATGTTTCTGTGGAAATAATAGTGGCAGTAAAATGTACCGTTACACAACACGCAACGGTTTTGAGAAACAAAGTTGTGTAACACCTTTTCACACACATGGTACAACTATGGAAACATATCGGAGATAAGCATGGACACATAGCTGGCTTGCTATGGCTTGAAGGCTATGTCCCCGTCTACTGAAATCCAGTGAGCGTCCCATTACGTGGACAAATCAGCCCTATGTCATCGGCTGCTCTTTAGGATCAAATCTGTAAATTCAAACAGTCATGGACGATGGCGTGGAGCTGGTGTTATCTCGTCGTGCTTACAGATGCCCATTCCTTCACGTCGACACCATGTCATCTGAGACGCAATGCAGCTCCGTCTTGAGTTCTCAAGACTTGCAGTCTCTTCCAGGAGCCGCTTACTAGTCTGATAAACATGATGGACTTTTATCAAGATTAAAACTTGCTATGATTAACAACAAGCCATGTGCAAAGGACACAACAACACCTTTCATAGGAGGCTCGCCTTCACATATCTTGTGGAAAGTGCCTGATGGAGGGAGTCCTGGTCCATCCCATCCCATAGCATGCACTGTGAGCACCAGTCGTGCTTTTGAAAGCGATGAGGTTATGATGCGTCATCTAAAAAGTATGCGATAATAGGGCAAGACCTTCCACTCGCCTGCTTTGGACATGTATTTTGTTGTCAGGGCACAACGGGACAGGTAGCTGCTGACCTGCTCCACCTCTTCCCCGGCGGGCATCCCTGCTCTCTCCTGGTTCTTCTCACTCATATATATGGTAGAGAAATGAACATTCAATTCACGGGCAACAGCTCTGGTGGACATTCCTGCTGGCAGCATGCCAATTGCACGCTCCCTAAACCAAACAGATTGTTCTAAACTGTATTGAAGTGAACATGTATTATTTGGGACTGTTTTAAAGTAATCTTATATATATTTAAAAACCTTCTTACCTACACTCCATGACCCAAATACCAGCACACAGGTTCTTTCTGGGGCCAATATAATGTTTGATTGTCTGGGAAAGAATAGTTTGTTTGAAATCTTCTTGGTGTAAGATAAAAAGTGACTCTGTCCTTGTTTACTTCCGAGGCTCTCACGCTCTGTTCAGAAGTAAAATACTTCTTCCCAGAACTCTGATTCGCTGTATTGGGCCCGACCCAAAGTGAATCCAACCAGTAAGAACACCTAGGGGAGTGAGCAGCCGACCCAACTCCTCCCCACGGACTCTCTGATTCGCTTAGGAGTAAAATGGGACGGAAGAGCCACACATCTCCACCCCAAATATGTCCATATATACTGTTTATTCATCCCATGCCCCCTGTTTCTGACTGGCAGGTCCCGATATCTGTATCGCACGGCAGCAGAACTGGGAGTCCAGAGTACTCTGTAAACTTGTATTGGTGTTTTTTACCATTAAAATCAGATTGTTATAACTTTTATGCCGGTGTTTTGAACTCCTTTTCTTATTAATCTGACCATCTAACGGACGGCGCGGAGCGGAGCTGGGCTTTAAGCCACCACCACTGTGTTTGCTTCTACATCCCTCAAAACTTGCGACATCTAATAATAATAATGTTCAGAGGATGAATGAGAGAGGTTCCAGGTTGTTGTGTTTAATATTCATGCGGATATTTGTAATGTTCAAATGATAATAAACATTAGCATAAAGCACATTTGCTCATATGTTGATAAGAGTATTAAAAACTTCAAAAAATATTCCTCTAAGGTACATTTAGAACAGATACAAAATGTGCGATTAATTTGCGATTAACTATTTTAATCGACTGACAGCCCTAGATATAATGTATAATATGGTAAAGAATATGTCCTCTTCCTCCACACTTGGTGCGATGCTCCAGCAGCGTTGCAAAGGCCTGTCCGGAGAATCCCGGAGAGATGACCTTGAGCTCTTCCAAGGAGCTCAGGAGGTCCAAGGTGTAAAGTGTGGAAATACTGACCGAAGCATCCACTCTGAAGGAGGACTGTCAGGTCGGGGGTCCACTGCTGCCGGCAAGTTTGACAGTCAGTGGCAAGTGCAAGTCATAACGCCCTTGGAACAAGTAAATAAACATAATTAAGACACACTTTACAACAGTTCCATCTACAAATAGATTAACAGATATTACTGAAGGTTTCGCTCCAATTGGAAGCTCAATGCCTCAGCCCACAACAGTAAACATAGAACAACAATTCAATAGAAATCCAAATATATATATTTGTGTACCATTGCTGGTAATTAAAATCCCTGGTTTGCCTGGTACCACAGTGAAGCTTCACGGGAGCAGTTGGGTGCCTTAACAGCTGGCAATATGCAAGCTGTCAAAAGAAAAGCACTAATTACCATTACCTGCTGGCCGAAGAGACACGTGCACATCAACATGCACGTTTGAGAGAGCATACCTTGGTCGAGGGTGTCATATCCACCTTCCAATACAAAATTATTACTTTCATTTCCATGTGGGTTTTCTCTCATCCCAAAGGTCATGCATGTTAGCTGAAATAGCAGGGCACTGAGCATTAATACTGAACATTAATACTGAACAATTACAATCAGGTAAAGTAATTTAAATAAAGGTAAATGTTATCTCACCTAATGACAGAGGCCACACAGGGGATGACCGACAGCCTAGGTGGTGTGGTTTCGCTTCGTTCCAGCGCTCTGAGGCTTTCCCCACTGTATAGTTCGTTTAATAGGTTTATTTTTCCGCTACTCCGGAAATAATTGGGATTTGAACCTGTAGCTGAGCCTTGGCGTCGCCCTCCACGCCTCGCCACGGCCCACACAGCCCCTTTTAGGGGACTGTAAAGTGTCTCCGACAGAGCGTGCTCGTTTCCTCTCCTCCGCTGCTTCCTGTGACCAAGTAACGACTCCTGTGATGTTGCTGATAAACTGATTCCATATGACCGTGGACAAAGAAAAGGAAATTCATTCACTTGAAGAACATTTCAAGTTTTTCCACCATATCCAACTAATGAAGTAAAACAAGTTGAACGAGCTTTACTTAGTAAGCCTCTCCATGTTGTAATGATGAACCGTTTTGCATTATATACGTTGATCCAAAATCCAGTTCCTCTTGGCCTGTTCAGCATCGTTTGGATAACAGATGGTGCCAAGTTCAAGTAGGAAATGAATGAGGTAATATGGGTTAAAACGGCAACCGTAGCTTCAGCTAGCATGTGTTCATGCTTCAGCTCAAGAGCCATGCGTTTCCCTTCTGTGGATGTGGGATTATCGGGGTCTGGGTTGTATTTTGTTTCCATTGCAACACAGACAGACAGACAGACACGCAGCTGCTGTATGAGACGGACAGAGATAGTGAGACAGATTGTGAGATTGAGATGGATAGATGAAGAAATGGATAATGATAGAGTAACTATAAGAAAGCTAGGTAGATGGTGGCGAAGTCGATAGGGACTTGGCAACTGGAAGGTCACCAGTTCAAGTCCCGGCCAAGTGCTACCGAGGTGTCCCTGAGCAAGGCACCGTTCCCCACACTGCTCCCCGGGCGCCGTTCAAAATGGCAGCACCCTGCTCCTAACACTAGGATGGGTCAAATGCAGAGAAACAATTTCCCCACGGGGATTAATAAAAGTCCATCCATCCATCTTAGATAGACAGAGATAGGTTGAGTTTGGCTCTTAAAAGTGCCGTTGGTTTTATGATGGTGTAGATCAGTGTATGGGTTTGTGGTGTGGGTGCAGGAGAGGACAGAACACGTGAATTATGTAGACTGGGTTGAAACATACAACCAATAGAAATACATTGCTTTTAAAATCGTGCCGTGCAACACGAAAAAAAGGGGGAAATCGTGTTGGTGAACACGAAATGCCGTGAGACTGGGTTGGCAGGACAGATTCAGTTTACGTTTGGGCCAGCGGCGCCGGGTTAATTTCAGAAGTGGGGGGGGGGCCAAAAAGTGCGTGTGGATGTGACGTACTTGCCAACCCTCCCGGGGGAATATCCATCCCGCATTTCTCCCGATTTCTGACTTAATCTGATTTGTGAGTCACGACCGTTTCATTCTAACCTAACGCTCCAAATGTTACCGTTTCCACTCGGACTTCAATCCAGCTACACCATTGTTTGGTTTCCACGGTAACGCATCTCTTTTAGTAGCGCGCAACTGAAAAGTCTGAGAGGGTGTTCAGGAGGAAGATGGTCACAGAAAACAGAACAAGAACGGACAACTCCGACCCTCTGCTCACTCCTGTCCTGTAAGTTAAACGATACAGGTCCAGCATACATCCACACATCATTCCATCTCGCCTTTTCTCCTGCTCAAGACGCTCTTGTTAGAAAAGTTGAATGTTGACTGGTGTTTGACTGAAGTAAGCTCTGTGAAAAGCTCCAATTATTAACTCCGGTATTTACAAAGTCATCTCCACATTTTGAGGAAGTTACGAGCCGTTAAGCAGCAATTCTGCATATTTCACAGAAGGCTCGTTCAGTGGTTTTGCAAAGAATTAACCGCTCTCTGTTTTGGTACCATTCTGCATTGAAGTACCTTTCTCTTCGCCCAAATAAGCTTTTATTGGCTCAATGTCCCGACAACAAACCTCCATGCAGTCGGAACCAGCCCGTTTCGGTTCAACGATGCCGGCTGCCTTTGGGTTCCTCTGGCCGCGCTGGTTCTATGGTTAAAGGGCCAGGGTTGCGGATGTCAGGGACATTCGAGTTGTTGAATGTCAGTTTAGTTTGACTGTATTTGTGTCACAGTCTGCTTTCTCACTCATCTATTTTCTGCATTAACTTTCCTTAGTCACCTGGTAGTCACACCCTGTCTCTATAGGCCCACTTCACTTTCACCTCAGAGCCAGATCGTACTTTGCAGCATGCCAGTCTTTCCCGCATTCAGATTGCTCTCCCGGTTTCGACCCTGCCTGTCCCCGACCAGCCTGCCTCGCCTGCTCCCCGACCCGTTCGGTACCTGCGACTCCCGTCCTGCTTTCTCCTGGAACCCTCGCCTGTCCCCGACCTGCTATCTGCCGCTTTGTCTCCTACCAGCCCTTTGCCTTCAATAAAGCTGGTTACCGACTATCCCTGGTTTCCCGTGTTCTGCATTTCGGTCCTCGGCTCGTTTGTGACAATTTTGTTTTCTTATGCGCCGGTTCTTCTGACTTGTTTGCAAGTTTATCTATCTAGGTTAACGGCTGACACACACACAGAACAACGCAACGTAAACAACGTCAAATAAACAAATCCAAGCTTTTTTATTGGTTGTAATGGACATGGATACATTTGAATGGTGTGACAATGTTCTATTTGATTCGATTACAACGTAGGCCGACATATTCTTCCTGTTATGTCTGCCTGCTTTATTTGACCTAATGCAAAGTGACCTGTGTTAGAAATTCAAATCAATGTTTTATGGCATAATGTACCTTAAACATACCGTCAGTTTAAATGCTAATTTATTCTGGAAAAAACCGGAAGTTCTCAATACCAAGCTTTTATTCTGAAAATCCGTCACGACGACATCCGGGACTACCGCCCATTAGTATCATTAAAGTGGCTATTGACGCCGTTAGCATGTGTTACATATAAAGTTATGAAAGAGATAAGGAGGAGAAAAGGCATGTGGAAGTAAGCAATGAATGTACAATGTTGAAATCCTCTGTTTAACGCGATATCGGACACAGACGACCGAGGGGGGAAGTCCCCTACGTCACTCCAGCTCCCAGAGAGGAGGAGCGAACAGCCAGAAGGACGAATACTTGGAAGCTCTCTTCTGCACGGCCAGCACAGGGAGAGGGAGCTGCAGCCTTTCTCTCCTGACTGAACAATATCCTGCTTGTAACATTACCGCGCTTTTTATTAATTAAAGTACCAATTTTGAACCTTCTCAGAGACTCCATTTAGTCTCCTTTTTAAGCTTCTTACCTGGACGCGAGAATAACGAACACAGCATAACACCTGCTCCATCGAAATCAGTTGCATTCACCAAAAGACACATTTTGAGTTGTATACGATGTTGGAAAGAGGAGATTCGTAGCTTTCTAATGATATCAGGATTGTTGTTGTACTCATGATGACTATCGCCTTTAAAGTTTCCTCTTCTCTGGATCGATCTGATTGATTATTAGCGGCTAATAAATGATCAAAATACTACGGAGGGGAAATATTTTCGTTTGGATTGCTGGTCTGGGTGTGTGTGTGTGTGAAAAACCTATGGATGCTCACCGTGACATACGGAGGCTTCACGAAAGTGACATGGAAATAAGCCCCTCCCACACCTCTATATAAACAGCCCTTTCCGGCTCACTCGGTCCTGAGGCAGCGCAGCGAATGCATCTCTCTTGCTCACGCGTATAGCTGCATATCTTCCTGAATGCTGAAACTCACAGCTACGTGTTCCTATAATACACACTGCTTGGATTTGATCACCTTGCAGGGCGATCCTGGGGGAGATTGTTTAGTTATAATAAGCCGAAACATTCAAAGACTCCTGGGTTTACTACTGAAGATGTGTATTAGAATTGTTGTATGTGAGTGATAGTGAAAACACTACTATGATAGCTATCACTCAACGTAATTACATTTTTCTTGGGTCTAAGGTGGGAGTTGGATCTGCCTCGGTGGATGGCCAGTGCAGTCAGTCCTGTAGCCGTCTTGGCAGCAGGATTCAAACCCTTTCCTCCCTGACTCAGCGAGTGCCCCATGTTCTCATTTCTGCGGCAGGTTCGCTCTCTCTGGTGGCCCCTTATAATTCACTGCCTGATACTCTCTCCCCCTCACTATAATTAGAATCCTAACCGTCAAACCCTTTCCAGCTCGTAACCTAAAATGGACGCCCACGTCCTTACTCCTCCCCATGCCTTAAAACTAAAATGGACGCCCTCTTAATTAAGAGAACACGTGAATTGTAAATAAATAAGGAGACAACATAACAATTTGGAATGAACATTTTATTGGGGTTACAAAGGTCCAACATAGGATTAAGAAAATACATGGCAACTTACCTGCTTACGGGAACATACGGAAGCTTCACGAAACTCAGACAAATAAGCTCCTACCACACCTCTATATATACAAGAGTGCAGATGCCCCTTTCGGCTCACTCAGTCCTGATGCATGGCAGCGAAGGCATCTCTCCTGCTCACTCGTCTCTGATATCCTCCTGAATGCTGAAAGCGCAAACGCACAGCTACATGCTCCTAATCACCTTGCAGGGCGAACGTTTAGTTATAATAAGCCGAAACAATCAGACTCCTGGGTTTACTACCATTATAATTGTTATATGTGAGTGATAGTAAACACACTACTATGATAGCTATCACTCAACGTCATTTCATTTTTCTTGGGGCCTAAGGTGAGAGTTGCCCGAGCACTCGATCTTACAGCCGGTCCCGGCAGTAGGATCCGAGCCTCTTATTCCCTCACGCAGCCGGTGCCCCATGTTCTCATTTCTGGGGTAGGCTGGCTCTCTCCGATGGCCCCTCAGGGGTCGCTGCCTGATACTCTCTCGCCCTCAAGCGAGCGCTGATCCTAACCGCCCCCTTTTCCAGGCCATAACCTAAAATGGACGCCCACGTGCTTACTCCACTTCATGCCTGAAATAATTAAATGGAGTTCCACTTTAGAGAACACGTGAATTGTAAATAAATAAAGAGACAACATTTTATTGGAGTCACAAAGGTCAAAAACCTATGGATGCTCACCGTGACATACGGAGGCTTAACGAAAGTGACATGGGAAATAAGCCCCTCCCACACCTCTATATAAACATCGTGTGGAAGCCCTTTCCGGTGTTCCGGATTCACTTGTTTCCCGATCAACTAGTTTCCGTGGGGTGCGTGGCTTTCGACTGAAATACATATTTCGACCGCGTTCCAGTACATCCAGTACCAGTGTGTGAGGTTGTGATTACGATGGCGATATCCGGACGCGAGGACGACAACAAGACAAACGAGTTGCTCGAATAAATAATTTAAACCAGCTATTGTTGCCAGACTTATTACGGAATATCGTTGTTAATGTCCGAGTCCACCTGAGTACCTTCAGACAGCCTCCCAGTGTTTACGCAGTTTGAAAGCAGCGTGGAGAAGTCTTCATCTGTGATCTGCCCAGGTTAAACTGTGTTACGACTTCTGTGGTTATCTACCAGCGATCATGTTTAATATGAAAGACTACACACACATGTATCCCTTATAGATAACATGCGACTGTTAACTCGTGTTGCAAAGCAGCAGAAATATCATTGCTGCTGTGCAGGGATACTCAGACTTTAAAATGCTGATGGGTCAATAATGTTGGTCTCTGCAAACAATATTAGGAATCCTCTATTCAAACGTAATATTCAGTTTCCATCGACGTGAAAGTTCATGCCGGACTCAAACCCGAGGCCCTGCGCGTTACTGGTGCGCCACGGACCTACACAAAGCATTACACCACGACACTTTAATATGTTGGATTAACCTTGTTAAAAAGTTCCGACCCAACCATCATTTATAATGTGAGCGAACGTATCTACACTTACAATGTAGCAGGACAGAAAGTAAACCCACTCCTCCAGATTCCCTGAGAAAAAGGGGAGTGGCCAATCAAGCACCCCTGAGAGACTGATTGGCACCTGTGTGCCGTTAAAAGGAGGACAGCATGTCACTCGACAGAGGGAGAAAGAAGCAGGAGAAAAGTGGGTTCTTGAGGACTTCATGAATCAGGCTATTTTTTGGGAGTTTTTGCAACTGACCCAGGAGCTGTTGGGGAAACGTTCAATGTTCCCCTTCCAAGTTAACCCTGCAATCCAGCTGGCCCGTCACCCTCAGATAAGTGGTTCTCACTACACCGGTGTTTCTCAAACTTTTTCATACCAAGGACCACTTAACCAATAACTCGCGGACCACCTAACTCCACATCGTTTTTTACAAATCGGCTGAAAATGGTACAAACAAGTGGAAACATGTGTGATGAAGGTGTTGCGCTGGGCTATATCATGCAATCAAAAGTGAAACTTAAGCTCGCTCCATTGCGGAGATATTCCCGCGAGAGTGCGGAAAACTTAAATGTATTTAAAATGTGAAATGTTACCAATATACTCACGGACCACTAGGGGGCGCTCACGGACCACACTTTGAGAAGCACTGCACCAATATCATTTCTCCTCCTCTACACACACCACTCCACACTCTGGACTGGAAGAGCTGAACTTTACAACTTTACTTTCACACATCCGTATCCCCTGGAATACTCTCCTGGGCTGCCGTCGGATCGTTTAAAACTCAGCTCCTAACCCTATCGTCTATCCCTTGACCTCTGAGTGAAAGGTCACGGGGTTAAGGGATAGTGGATAGGAGAATTCAAAAGGACTTAGGAGAAGAGACTGCGGTGCTTTAGAGAATCGACTGCACTTTCACTATCCTACGTGTTTCTGATGCGCCAGCGGACGTCCTGAATGTGCGTCTGCTGAACTACAACGGACTACTATAAGCGCATCATTAATAAACGCTTATGCTTTATGAACGAGTGCAACAGCGAACTATATGTTGTACATTACGGTTGAAATTAAAACAAAAAGTGAAAGAAAATCGTTGTCACATTGATGATTGTTGCTCACCTCACCCTCCTGGCAACATGCAAAACAATTGATGGAAACCGTGTCAGACCTACACGTGTCACCATGCTTAAGTTTATAACATGTTGAATTAAAATATGGCTAAAAGTGTCAATTATTGGCTTTTTGATGTGTTATGGGACAGCAAATGACCACAGGCCCAACACTGTTGCACTCAATGAATAACCAATAATCACCCAGCTGAATAATATGTTGCTCAACTGCCCGATTAGTGTCCTATATACGAGCAGCTGGGCAGTCTCTCAGTTTCAGAGCGTGTGGCTGCTCTCCCTGTTAAAAGGTACACATTCGAAAGCTCCCTGAGGCAAGTTTTTGGTTGTTAAATAAACATTTGGCTGATATGTTTCACTGGATTGGGTCTGTCATTGTGCGTGTAGTGTCGTCATCACAAAACAGCCATTATTTGGCATCTATAGCACACCTATCGTTGAAAGTAACCGTTGTGTTGTATTTGAAACAGCTGCTCTGACATGTGGTGCTTTTGTGTAAAGTGCTTGGTTATTGAAGCACTGTTTGAGTGTTATCCAAATCATCAACTTAAACATTTATTTATTTGTATTTTTCACAAGCTCTGACATGATAAGGAGAATACGCTCATTCTGCCCATTGAGCGCTTTCAGAGGTCTCTCATTCTGCTCAAAGAGCGCTGCCTCGTCCTTCTCCGCCTTGGCCTTTGTGTTGGTGGCTGGGAGCTGGTGGAGGGCACGGGCTCCTCCTCACTGCTGAGGGACACTTGGGCAGGCCCTTCTCCAGCAGAGGTGGGGTAACAACCTGCCTTTAGTTACAAATGATCTTAATTTCTCCAGGCACATTTATTAAAACATTGCATCAGACAAATATGTACTTACTCCCAGCCTGATTTGGCAGCATTTCTTTTGCCACTGAACATGTGCTCCAGCTTAACCCTTGCACTAATTAAGGCAAGGGTTTCAGCGTCTGTGACTGAAATAAATGCATCAGATTAGGCTTGCATGGTACAACGCAGGAAACGAAGAATTAAATAGCCTCATGCAAACTGAGCATAAAGGTTTTAGTACGATGTTAACTTTACCTGGTTAATTTCACAACAGTCATTTCATAAGTATGTTGCTAAGTTATGGCTTAAGAATGTAAAAGCTTAAGATAGCAGCGGTAACTTACATGATCTTCGTTTGTCTGCCACGATCGGTTGTTTCCTTGAACGACCGAATATTCCCTCGCCTTAAATGGCACGGCTGCAAGGCATTGTGGGGCAGCATTTTCTCCTTTCGGATAGGGAGGTCCAGTGGTTCCTAAGCTAAAGGAGGTTATAAAGGAAGTTTGAAACCTCCTTTCCTATCACGGCTGCCACTGAGGGACTTCCGGGTCATTTCACTCCTTTAGGAAGGTTCCTAAGCTAAATGGACTCTTCGACTTCAGCCCCAGTCTTCCAGCAGAAGGACATGAGTTTCTCTACGTATTAGGGATGCACGATAATTATCGGCCCGATATTAGGAATTATGACGTCATCCCGATAAACCGATAACAGTATTAATAGCACCGATAATATACAATATATTTTTTGGGTAAAAGATAGAGAGAGATGCTGCGGTGTGGGGGGATTGGGATGAGGGGCGCTTGTTTTTCACTCGGCTCCTCCCGTTTTGCCAGTGGTGTAGTGTTTAGGAAGAGGGGAGTTCTTCACAAATCCAGCGCTCCCTAATACTTCGAACCTGATCAGTCACCTGAAACATCGCCATCGCTACGATGGTGTGTTAAAAGCGTACGAAGACAATAATACATACAGTGTGTGTGTGTGTGTGTGTCTCTGCGCGCGTGTCTGCGTGCACGCGTTGGAGCTAAGTGCAACTCAAGGCATATGCTCGAACCGGAGCTGCCTGGACGCTGCAGTCATGTTGCTGAGTGTGCTGACTTCTCCTACAACGTCCCGCTGTCTGCTTCCTGCATCAAGTCAAGTGCTCGGCGCAGTTGTGTGGATAGAGCGCTCCTCTGTTTCCATTTAAACAGCTCCTTATATCCGTTAGCGCAGCTAGCTAGCACCAGATGCTAACAACAACAATGCACATAAGGTCTCTCTCTCGCTCGCTCGGACCACACGTACACACACCCTCCCGGTCCTCCAGGTGGCCAGTCGGTGCCTGCCGGTGAGCGTGGAAGTGTGGTCTGCCACAAGCGGGCGGCAGGAGCGGGGCTGTCAGCATCAGCTTGTAGACGGTATTTTAAACTCGATGCTCTAAAGCTACGGGGCGGCCGAGGAAAAAAAAATACACATGCTTTAATCGCATTCAAATAATTAGTGGCGTAATTTTTATTATCGGGTATCGGTCTTGAGAAGCAGGAAGTTATCGGTATCGGTTTCAAAAAACCAATATCGTGCATCCCTACTACGTATCAATGTCCCCTTCAGCCAACGAGCTGAGCTCCCCACGAGCCCTACAGAGCTGGGATAGGTCATCTGTAAACAATAAGATAATGTAGTTGAATGCTAATGTAGACACATTGAAGTTTAGTTTAGAGTTCCGTATACCTGAATTTGTCACCAGCGCCATCGCCATGTGCATCCGCAACATGTCCACACCCATCGCGTCTACTGGATATGCCACGGTTTCCCCAGACAATATCTGCTCTGCAAGCTAACAAGTGTCTGATAAGTATCATTTTGAGGACTTTTTAATAACGACAAATAGCAACAGATATAATCAAACGTTTACCTTGCACACAAACACCCCGCATGACGACGAGTCCGCATTCCCATCTCCGGACACTTCTTGCGGACCAATGCTCTACACACAAAACACACATTTATTACAGTTTGCCAATTTGAACTTATGCCCAATTAAAATCATTTAATTCAAGATCAGTTGAATCCTGTTAAAGGACAAACCTTTTTGTTGCTCCCAAAAGATGATCCACGGTGTATGAACACATGTATTTATCTAATGCACACATCAAAGCTGACATTTCATTCACCTTGTTACGGCCATGCATTTGTCGATCTGTGCTTCTGTGGCCACAAATGGGTCCAAGAACAGGGACCGCCTCTCCTTTCGGTACATGATCTATGGAAATGCAAATACTAATTATAACCAACCCCTACATCAGATTAGGGCTGGGCGATTTGGCCTACAAATAAAATCTCGATAAAGATACATATACATATTTTCTTTATTAACACAATACAAATAAATGAGATTACCAAGTAGTCTAGGCCTATGTGAACAAATCAGTTGTTCAAGAATAAAAAAACCTACGTACCCTCACGTATTCACACACACACAAATGAATACAACAAAGTGACAAATACACGCTAACGTACAATACCAGCCTCTCTCAAATACACAGTCGCACCTCAATTACTCACCCAATCACTCTCTATCTCCTCACGAACCACACACAATTGTGAAAGGTTAATCCAATTTATATAGACTGGACCCATGCCCCAACTAATGATAAGTCTGTACACCTGTTGTTCAAGTGTATGTTTCACTAACACACTGCATGCAAGTTTAAACGGGTATCAAATCGACATCATATTAATAACGATATATGATACAATAAAACTTGTTGGCGTAAACTCCAACAACGAAGCACCTAACCGGGGACTTGTGAGTATCCCCACACCCGCCCGGCGCCTCACACCTTGAGCAACTCCGGAGAAGAATAGAGTATCCAGAAGTAAGGTTCCAGAGCCGACGCTGTGCGTAGAGGCGAGCCCAACCAGATCCAACTGGTACCGCTCCACCTCCCGCACAAGCTCCGGCTCCTTCTCCCCCAGAGAGGTGACGGTCCACGTCCCCAAAGCCAGCTTCGCCACCCTTCTGGCAGCGCACCCGACCCCATCGCTGTTTCCCGTAGGTGGTGGGCCCGCGGGACGGAAAAGCCGAGGTGTTGCCCACGTTGCCTTTTCGGGCTGGGCCCGGCCGGGCTCCGTGGCAAGCCCGGCCACCAGACACTCGCAAATTTAAATTTGTATCGTCGCCCCCCCCAATTATGCAGAATAAATATAATTTGATACTTTTTTGTCACTTAATCATCACACCATAGACTCTGGTCCACCATGTAAGTTTAAAATACTAATTCTTTTAAACATATGGACATTAGTCTGATCTGTTGCCTCTCCTCGAGTAGAAGGGAAGAGAGTTGTTTTAAGACATGTGTTTCTATTGTTTCTCAATATCCAGACTAATGTATCATTGTCATGTCAACATTGAAGGATTTGTATTTTTCAATTCAATATGGTATGGCTGTATGGTCTCCGTGTTTTATGATCGGAACCCTCTATCTGGCAATACAAGTGGTATGAATGATAATAAAAAAAGTCGTCAGTAGTACTATAGGAATATAAATTGATCTTCATTCACCTTGCTCTCACTCACTTCACTTTTTATGTGCATTGCTTAAGAGTTCCCAAATGGATCAAGTTATAATTAGATTGTGTGGGCGCTTTCTCCAGATTTGTATCATTGGAATCGAAACGGCAACTTTGTGACGCCAACACCCGGAAGCTTCAGGCTCCCGCCGCCCCATTAAGACGGAGCATCGTCAGTCTCCGTCTGGTTGGTCAGTGCTGTCTTTCATGAACTGGATGTGTTGCTGGGCAAGAAAACAATAGTCTAAAAATGGGACGGAGCAAAGGGAATATACACGAGAGGGCGTATGGCTGTACGCGTATGTGCGTAGGAACAGGTTCAAAGTTGTCGAGCGGTTTTTACCAGCCTCTGTGAAGTTCCTCTGATATAACAAAGACAAACAATGGACGACTTGAAAGGTTCTTACGATTTATACAAAAGCACTCATTAGTTATTTATGTAATATATATTAACGTTTCAAATCACTTAGCAATTTGGTGTATGGCAATTGTCATATCAAATGAATAAGTCAACTAGAGTGCCTACAATGTAAACTAAGTGACGAATATCATCAACTGTTTCAATTTATTCTTTTTACAGGTATATCGGCTTGTGTTTCGTAAAAATGCTTCATGTCGTCTGAGAGCCTTCTACTCATAAAAAAACAACATCATGACAATAATATAAATTAATTTGATATATTATTGAACGGCAGATAACACAGAACGTATACAAAAAACATGAGAACACATCGATCACAACGCTGAGCACCTTGCTGTGCGTTCGCCTCACACAGCATCCCCACAACGTTTTATTCTGCATGCAGTGCGCCTTCACCATGCGGGCCATTCTCCTGCGCTCTCCTGCACCGGCACCGCTGAAGGGCAGGTCCGCCTTTTGATGCCATCCACTCAACGCGCGGCCCGTGTGCCAGCCGGAGCATGGAGTCCCTTCTCGGTGTGTCCTGGCTCATGCAGCTCCTCAGCACCCAGGCAGCGCGATCCAGCAACGGGCCATCTGCGCGTGCCACCTGCGGGAAACATAGGACTTAGAAAACACGGCATTGGTCAGTCGTTTTTACTATCAGCCTAAAACAATAACAACAACGGCCTACCTTTCACCGAATATTGGCGAGCCATTTGGTCGAGCACGTCAACCCCCACGGTCTCTGGCTTGCTCTTTCTTTCTGTGGAGATGGCCACATGCTGGTGCTGAGTATTGTCACGTTTCTCCTCGGCTTGCACTGGTAGACTGAGAGCACCATTGTGTCGCTCAGATCTCCCGTGCACAGAGGGTGGGAGCTCCCGCTTTGGCGAGAGGGTGGGAGGTAAAGAAATGGTCTGGTTATATTTCTTCCCTTACCAACAAAGGGCTCCTGCTCGGACCAGAAACTCTCCATCTCGATGCTCTTCCCACAATATGCACCTCTCACATAGAGAAGCGCAATAAAGGCCTTCAGCTCCATACCGGCCCCTACACACGGCGGTGGGCGTGTCTTGAGCTTGGGGAGTCAACGCGAGCAGCACGACCAACAACCAGCCACATGAATGTCCCGCCCCGGACACACAAAGCAAAGCGTTCATGCTACATCCATGCTGGCTAAATATACTGTCTGTCTGCTAGCTGCCCATTCAAACGAAGTACACTGGATATAAACTCCCCAAACAGGCGAAAACCTACCAGTTTCCCCCACTGCCTCTGCCCCCTCCCCCCACTGTCTCTGGCTCCTCCCCCACTGTCCCTGCCCCCTCCCCCCATGCCTGGCTCCTCCGGTTTGTATCCCTGTATGTTCCCTACCGCCACGATCATTTTCTCCTCCTTTTGTTGACATATGGGAAATAACTGCGGTCCGGCTCTCCCAACATACACCCGGTTTGATTGGCTACTGCTTGTACTGTCAGATTTACATACGAGGGATGTGATTGGCTGACGCCTCCGTCGAGGCGGCAAAAGTAGAACATTGCTCTACTTTTGCAGCGGGCGCCTCGAGAGAAGCTACGCTTTGCTCCCACAATGCAGTTCGGCGAATCGTGACGTCACCCCGTTCAGAGTGAATGAGCAGAAGCGTTGAAGCGGCAACGCACGCCGCCGTGTGTAGGGGCCGTTATAGAGACATCCCAGGTGGCTCTGTCTCTCCGCGCTTCAGCAATTGTGCAATCACGGATTTCCTCCAACATTACATTACCATTACATTCTCACACAGACACATACAGTCGTATTAGTCTCCCTTGACAACACACTCTCACTCCCTAAGCGTGCAGTGGTGACGCTCCTCGCTCCTCAGCGTCACAAAGGGACGCAAATAGCTTTCAACTGATTGCAAAGTATCCCCATCTGCGGCGGGATGTGACGCTCATGGAAGCACGGCATTCGTTTGTGTCGGCTGCCCTTAAAGGCAATGTGAGCGTCCATTCCCATTGGATAACGGAGAATCGTACACCAGGAAGTAAGTACTCCCCTTGCTGTGGATTGATGTCAGTGATATCTGCACTCCTCATCCACTAACTCCAGAGTGTCCTTGTTGATTACACAACACTGATTGGTTTAAATTGTGTGCAATGCTTTTGTATTTTTCCCCTTCGATTCGGAGAAACAAATATTTTTCGGAGTAAAGGATGGCAGGAGACACTACACTACCCAGAATCCCCAGCTATCGTTTGGACTACACCATGTGCTCTGTTTGACATCACGTGATAGTCCTCGAGCTCTGTGTTTGGAGGGTGTGCTCCGAGGGTTACCGAGCCTCGAACAGCACTTGAACCGTGTATTACAATTAAATCACGTAAAAATGTTGTTGTAGCTCCCGAGCCAGCGCTCATTACATTTATTTATCTACTAATTTTTCTAGGAGAGAAAAAAGCCTGTTAAGGTTCTCCCTGCTCTCCTCCCTCTGCCGCTTCATGTCCTCTCTGATGAGGTCCATTAGCCCCTCCTTTCCATTCTTTTAGGCCGGGATGGCCCTGCCTCATCCGGGTCCTCGTCCTCCTCTTGGCCGCGGCGTGTCCTCTGGAATAGAGGATATTAGGACAGGAGGGCAGATAGAGGCCTCTGTAGTGGCCAAAATCCCGAAAGGTTTTTCTTGTAACCTTCACCTCAACAGTTAAGGTTCTTGGCCACATGTAGAGCTTGGGGCCTCGGAAGCAGCGTCAGACTCGCAGCACAAAACCCAGCGGACGTTTCTGTTGCGTCTGCATGTCAATGACGGTATTGCTGCTGCCCTCCCGTCACACACCGCACCTCCAACTTAAAGCCCTAGCCCCGCCCCCTTCACCTGAGCCCTGCTGCTAAGATACTACTATAATATAATATTACTACTGGGTGGGAGTTGCAACTAAGCATATACACAACAAATATGCGTCATGAGGTGCCGGTACGCAGTAAGAACTAACGGTACGCAGACGGGTACAAATCAGAAGTCCCGGTACTAGACAATACGAGTTGTCTTATTAGAATGCAGTGTATGAGATGAGGGATGATTCATGAAATAAGAACAATACAAACTGGATATTGTGCCTTACCTCCCAGCGATGCTCACGGAGAGTTTGGCCCCGGTGGAGAGGGATGAATTTAGCAGTCTGCTCCTTGCTCCCTATCAAAACAAATATGTGTATAACAAAAGCAGTTAAATAAATAAATTAGCTTTTATAATGAATCCCAACAATATGAACGGTTCTGATTTACAACATGTCGAAATATTTTCACTTCATTTTATTTTATGTATGTAATATAAAGAAGACGTCTCCAATCGCCCGTATCTTTGAATAAAACAGTTCAATCGGTTTACTGTTTCATGTCGTTTCCTATTTGGGTTGAAACCCTATACTTACATTTAAAAACAAATCCAGCTCCCGCCGAAGCTTCAGCCGTTCCCGGGACGTTAGAAGCCATTAAACTCATCCGTCACTGTCGCCCATTGCATCCTGGGATATGGTACACCGCGGAGTGTACATCAGATGTATCCTCAACGTCTGGGAAGAGAAGGCTGCATTCAGAGGAGTCTTGTCTTTTTTTTAAAAATTGGGACAGCCTTCGTGACGTATGCGGTCTTCGAATGCATCCTCAGGAGGATGCGGCCGCTGAATTGGGACACAGCCAGTATATATAAATAGACGTAGTGTCCGTGACGTCACCCATAGGATTCTGCAGAGTTGCCGTGAAGCCCTTAGTGGGCGGAGTCGGCCACTAACGACTCGACAGTGACGTCAGAG
Source organism: Champsocephalus esox (assembly GCA_036324585.1). Taxonomy (NCBI): domain Eukaryota; kingdom Metazoa; phylum Chordata; class Actinopteri; order Perciformes; family Channichthyidae; genus Champsocephalus; species Champsocephalus esox. The sequence goes on along the minus strand of CM070496.1, from coordinate 13,378,984 downwards.
TTCAACTCCCGCCTGCTCCAAATAAGGGCAAAGAGGCGGAGCCTGCTGCCACCGAGCTGGAAGCTCCAGAGGTAGCTGAAGCTACCAAGCTAAGCTAACATGCTCCCCATCTGCACGCTGCTGTCGCATTTTACGTTTCTAAGGTAAGAGGCCTTGAAACTATAAATAGTTATTGATTTTATAGCATAATACTTCAGAATCTTAAAACCCCTTAACGTTTGTACGCAATTGTGCTAAATTCAACACTGGAATCAAGCAAATATGAATGTTTGCATGACATTAGTTATTTGTATTTTGATATCACTTAACTATACATTTAAGTCAAGCTAAAGTACATGTGACGGTAGCTAGTTAGTGCTCTTACCTGTGAGGCCTCCTCCAAACAGCATAATAACCAGACTGTATCATTCAAACTAAGTACCAGTTAATGATCCTTGACTTTAGACAAACAATTCAAAAGACCAATCTTTATTTGAAGGTGCCTCTTAACCTGAGATATTAGTTATACAGTAATAGTATTGACAATCTAAAAAAACTGAGCAACTCAACGGTCAACTTTGTTTCTTATTGTCTAAAGCATTTATTATTTTCATTTTCCCCCTCTCATATTCAGTGTGGACGGATTGAGACAGCGTGGTGTCCAGAGGGCTGCAGAGAGAAACCTCCGTGTGATGGACGTCCTGTCTGTTGGTGTGGAGAGGACTGAAGGTCTTTCCTCTGCGAGCAGGACCAGGCCTGATGGAGGAGGACCAGGCCTGAGGGAGGAGGACCAGGCCTGATGGAGGAGGACCAGGCCTGATGGAGGAGGACCAGGCCTGATGGAGGAGCCCATGCTGGGCAAAGCTGATACCAACTGCACAGGCCTAGTCTGTCACGTTATTTGACTAAATGTGTTTACTTATACATTTAATAGGTTTACACCTTCCGTCCATATGTGCTAAAACTTTGGTTCACATTTCAATAAATTGTATTTGTGTCCTTTATTCTTACTGAACATGTTGGATTACACATTCACATCCGACTGAAGATTGGCCCCATTTATTTGTGATGTAGCAAACTCTGCAGTACAAGGCACACGCGAGGCGGATAGAAATAATCAGCGGATGGAGCGTAGATGTGGAAACAGCTGCATTCGATCAGCTGACTGTGTTCACAATAAAAGTGGTTTCTTAGTGAATGTCCTGTACTGGTCTTAAATCTCATAGCATCAGCTCTTGATGTTCCTCCTGGATGTTCTTCTGGATCCTCAGAGAAGGAGAACATGTCGTGTCTTTCAGGCATGTCCTTTCCTCACAAAAATGACAGGAAACATTATTTTGAAAGCGGTGTGTGTGTGTTTAGGGGCTGGAGATATCATTATTTTGTAATTGTAATGTTTTTATTTCAACAGTGAGCTACAAAGACGATCAGATTATGAAGTATGTTATTATCAAAACGTAGTGCAACTGTAGAAGCTTGCTCTGTTGTCTCACTGAGAGAATGTTTTTTACAGACGATAGAGAGATAAATAGCAGCAGTTCTCACTATGTGTTAAATATCTCTGCCTTCAATACATTACATTAGAAAGCTGACAAAGTCATATTGCTAAATATCTAAATGTGACTTTTTGCATGGAGAAAACCCTGAACTGATGTGTAGGTGATCTAGTATTTAGTATTGTTTAATGGAATGTATATCAGTGTATTCAAGTCAATACTTCATTCATTTAAACCAATATATTTCTTGATTCTTTGTACAGTATGAAAAAAGAGTCTTTGTACCTGAGCTGAAGTTCACTGCTGTGAGGAGTCCAGCTCTGTCTCTCTCTCTGGTCCAGCCTGTCTGCATCACCTGGACACCTTAAGCCAGGGGTGTCAAACTCAATTTCATCCCGGGTCACATCAGCATTATGGTTGTAACTTTAAGACTATATAAAAATATACATATATAAAATAATGTATTATATTACATCATTGCCTCTGCATTGGATTTTCATCGGATAGCGTAATAACTTCATGATTAACTACGTCTGAAAGCAGAAGTCTAGGGCAAGTCTCTTCAGTGCGTATGTCCCAAAATGATTTAAAAAGAAATAGAAGTGACATTTTGAAATAAAAATCTAATTCTGAGAAAAAGGAATTCTATGAAAAAAAGTCATATTTGAGATGCATTGTGGGATATGTAGTTTATGGGCAACATGCTTCTGTAGCATGTAACCGTATAATAAACATTATATTCTTTGCAAGCTCTTGTGGGGCCACGTGAAATGAAGTCGCGGGCCGAATGTGGCCCCCGGGCCTTGAGTTTGACACCCCTGCCTTAAACAAACAGATATATATATAAAGTAACATGTGTACAAACAATATACCTGATTCTCTTCTGTTGAACATGTTGGATTGTGTATTGTCCGAGTCAGGGTCCTTTTTATTTTACTGTAACTTTGGAAGTTGTGTTACCAACGCTTACTGTTAATTTGATATCAATTTGGTAATGCAATTAATAAAAACAACACGGTTTGGGTTCGTTCTTCAGATGACTGACGTTAACGCGTAAGCTCGATAATCCTCCAGCTCAACCAACCATATCGTAATATGACATTAATATATTGTAATACACACATCTTATTGTGAGGTGGATTTCACATAACACTACGTCGACGTTAGCTTGTCTACATACTTGAGCATAGCCAATTTAAATGAACCTTAGCGATGCATACAGTTCCTACGTATAATAAAATGTCTCTACGTTACAAGGATGACCTTATTTTATCAACCTCAAACAGAAGCTGCTGTTCTACAGTATTATCCCACTTAACGTCTATTTCGCTTTAACCTTTATATATACAGTCTATTATTTTAACTTGGAGGCACCGATGTAGCTACCACTCGCTACACGAAGCCTTAACATTCATTACGTAGCCGATTAAAATCATTACCACATAAATAAAGCACTCGAATTTCACTTACCGAAAACACCGCATTCATGCGCCGTCTGTTTTAACCGCAGTGTGAGTCACAATAGTCCGATACATAAGCATGAAGAACAAACGGCTTCAAGTTGTGTTCCCTGGATGAGCTGGGCAGGCAGAGTCCCTGTAGCTTCACGGAGTAGCTAGCGGAGAGACAAGAAGCTAGCAGCAGCAGGCACTTGACAGAGCCGTCACTCAATGTGGCCACGCCCTAATTTATGCAAAAACGTTAAGACCTAATATAAATAAAAGGGTCACGTTAGAAAACAATTCACTCACAGATCCATAACCATGAAGGTGGAATCTAACGATATCCATAATAAAATGCATGGATCCAGGGAGAGAAACATGTTTTTCTCTGCTGTGAAGTTGGGCATGTTAACATGGGGGTCTATGGAAATGGCTCCTTTCTGCAGCCAGTCCCTAGCGGCCAATAGATGAACTGCAGTGTGTGGCACTTCCGTATTGGCGTCCCGGTGTTGCCTCCCTGTCATAAAATGCCCCCCCCCCACCCTCAAGCATTTTTCAGGGTATGGTTCTTGGACTGGCACCAATAAATGGAGCAAGTTTCATGAATGTCACACTTTTATTTTGTACGCATAGGGTATATAACAACATGCTGACAAAGACTATGCAACATATATTTTGATTATTATATGACAACACATTTTAAAGCACGTTTATACAGACAGGACGTAACAATAATGATAAAAAAAAAGATGAAAAGGAAGTGACGAATGAATTTCGACATCTCAAATATGAAAGTTAAACCAGAAGAATCAAGACTATGAGCTACCACTAAACAACTCAGTCTGAAAATTACCATTAATAAAAACCCTGAACGTTTACTTTTTGTTTTAAACATCTTTTTAAGGTGTAAACCTATGGTGTAAACGTATCATTTAGAAATGCGCGTTCCCGTGACAAGGGGGGCATTTCATGACGGAGAGGCATAATGTGACACAACACCGGCTCTAACCCAGAGTTAGCCGCTTGGTTTCTCATGCATTTTACGCACATTCTTGCAAACTCCTCCTCGGGAAATGTTTGAGAAAATTCCAAATCAGCACAAATTCTGCCCATATCCAATGTGATGCTAAATTATGAATAAAATAGTTGCTAGCTGAAACGAGGACCTCGTAAGCTAGACACACAGACAGAGCTCATAACATATAATACATATTGTATTTATCATGTGAAGCAACATATGGTTTCATGAAAAATATCTACTGCTTATTTGTAGATATCTCCTACAAATCACACACACACACACTATCTCTGTCTATTACATTTTTTTATGATCTCTTGTGTTGTGTCCCGTCAATTATGTTAGTTTGTTATGTTTGTTTCACTTCCTGTTCTATGTTGTACTCCTCGTCTCATTCCAGGTCCTTTACTTCCCGCCATCGTCAGCCCCGCCCCTGATTGTTTCCACCTGTTCCCACTTACCTCTTGTAGATATTGTCCCGTCTCCCCTTGTCAGTTCGTCTCGTTCGTCGATCCAAGCAGCCATAGAGAGACCAAGTACCTTTTTGATATCCTCCATGAGAGCGCTTTGTTTTTGTGATCCATTAAAGTTTATTCTTCTTCAAACCTTTTCGTCTCCGGGTTGTGCATTTGAGTCGCGGTTCCTAACATCTTGTTTTCTCTGATTACCACAATTCTGGAGAAATGGATCTGCTGGGGAACGACCCCTACTTTGAGAAGTGCACGGCCAATCAGGACAGAGCTGCCACCGGAGGCGCTGGAGAAAGCAAGCCTGCACATCGTCCACCCAAACCTCCGCTGACGGCAGCACAGACGTGTCGAGCCCATCACTGCTGTCACTTCACATCTGTGTGCCATGTACTGCATATACTTATTACACTGCTGGTAACACTGTCTTCACTTAATCTACAACTTCTCTCATATTATTGAATCTACATTGTGGTTTATATTGATCTGTTATCTTGCCTTAGGTGCTGCAGAGAGACGATGGACATATTCTTACCTCTACTTTGTGTTGCATTTACTGAGGTCTTACCCATACAGTACAACCACCACTCTGACAAAACTGATCCCTGCTCATCGCTGCCACCTGCTGACCACCCACGGACCATAAATAATGCTCTTCCTCATTTAGGGACATTACATTGTGTGGAAGAGGATTTCTGGAAACACAGCATCATGCTATCTATTCGTTGGTGGCAATGTCAGTATTACTAATAATAGTGTTATTTACAACAGTCTGATTAACCCCCCCCCCTCCTAATTATAATTACAGACATACACTGTAAATGAAACCAGTTAACTGAACACATTTAATTCCAAGATACGCATTTATTCCTCCTCCGTTTGACGATGCAATCTATACAATCTTTCTTATCCTTCTATGATCCAACTTGTTAGAAACAGTGTAATCTATAATGTCAATTCCTAATTCAAATGACTCTTCGTCTGTACTGCTTACATTCTTCTTCTGTGCTGAAGTACAAAGTCATGGTTAAGATTCCTTCTACTCAGAGAGGACAGATTTCATTCAATAACATGTTCAATTTTAAAAGACTAAAACACAACGGTAACACTCCAGTAGTACAGCACAAATGCTCAATCAGTCATACATTTTAAACTTCAAGGACCAACACTGAGCGTCCTGAGCAAAGGAGGCGGTTGCCTGCAGGGCCTCGTCTGCTCTCCTTTCAGGGTCACCACCTTCTGCTCCGCAGCATGGCGGAGCCTCAGCTGCCGCCACAATACCTGTAGCCCTCGGAAGCCTTTTTAAAATATAAAGCGCAAAATCGCCAACATGAGTGATACTGACCGCCTGTCAGGAGAGAGATGCTCCCTTTATTATTCTTATATTATAGAGTCGTTATGACATCTTTTTAAAGCTCATGACATGGTTTAGTTGAATTTGCGATTCTGATTGGTCAATTCAGAACACGTGACACGTTGTTAATCCAGAACAGACAGACCGCTGTCAAGGACGTATTAACCGTTGTTAAGGACGCTCACATCTGCACAAAGAACTCCGGTCGAACTGACGAGACAAGAAAACAGCGGAGAAGTAACGGGCAGAAACCCTCCTTTTTACTCAGCGGTCCAAATAGACATCAAGTGGCAAAACATATTCAGTGTGCAGTTCCTGTGGCATCAGGGCAGGATATCTAGATACTTCCCAAGGTCTGACATCCTGAACTGTGCTACTTTTAAACCAAGCAACGATGTTTTCAAATCTGGAATCAAAAAGCTCCTCCTTCCTGCCTATTTCAAACGGTAACAACGGACTATTTTTCTTTGCGGATGCATGGCCATTTAAATACATAAAAACATTTGAATTAATATTGGAAGTCATCGTTACTTTGTTGAGAATGTGCCCGTGTGATAAGCGGGATAATGTGCAGCGACTTCATGCAGATCTGGATCGCTACGCGTCGGGCTTACATAAATACTTTTGTCATTACGATGAAGAGTTGGCCCTCTCCCCGCAGTGTCTCCGCCTCGCTGTCCTGCAGGCGGGGGATTTTGGATGGTGAGGGCCTAAGATATTCTAAAAAATAATAACATTAAATATTTTGTTGTTACATGTTTCATTAGTTTTACCAAAATAACTTGATTTAATTGTATTTAAAATAATATTTCCAAATAAATAAATCCTTCGAATCTGCCTTTTCTGTTGGAATGTGAAGGGTTAAATGCCGGCTCTGCTGCGAAGACGGGAGAGCTTGTTGGTCCCTCTCTACATTCACAGAGGGCCCGCTATAGTAACTCAACCATAGACTGTATATATAAATGGACGTAGGGTCCGTGACGTCACCCATAGGATTCTGCAGAGTTGCCGTGAAGCCCTTAGTGGGCGGAGTCAGCCACTAACGGCTCGACAGTGACGTCAGAGTCTAACTCCCGCCTGCTCCAAATAAGGGCAAAGAGGCGGAGCCGGGACTGCTGCCACGAGCGTGACGTTCCAGACCTAGCTCAGGCTAAGAAGCTAAGCTAACGACCCAGTTGCGGTCACTGCTCCTCGTTCCCGGCATATCCTGAAGGTAAGATACCCTGTAACTTTACAAAACTTGTTCTTGAACCTACCCTATACAATAGTTGTTTAAGTGCTTCACCGTTTTTCAAATATAAATGTCATTTGTAACTAAACTTTGTAAACTAGCAGAGATATTAAATATGACTGTAGAAAAAGAAAGGTGCTTTTATATTGATTAAACCATTTTTATTTCTTTCAGCATTAAGAAAGAAGAAGATGGCAGCCTCCTCCACGCCAAACTGGACAACCTGTAAGTGGCTGGTCCTGGCTGACTTTACGGGACTTCAGATGGTTGACATTACACACGAAACATATACACGTGTGCACAATTGTAGATAAACAGCACACAGTATATATATATATACATGTATTTTTTTTTACAGTGATAGCTGTTAAGATAAATAAGTTATAAGATGACAACAGAGGAATGAATGTTGCTATTAAAATAATCTAATTCATCTGTTTTTAACAGAGTATGTGGGGAAATGGAAACTCTATGATAAAGAGTCTTTGCATAAAAATCGATTTCTATGTTTCTATACTTAACTGGCAAAATCTTACTCATCACTGATGTGCAAGCTGTGCCATAACACTTATTTAGCATTGTCTGATGTATAACATGTATTTAATTAGTAACAACAATTTACACTCACAAATGGAACCAAGTTATTATTATTTTTTAAAATGATCTGCACCCAGGAGTCCGTGCTGAAGGGATGACTCTCAAAGTGTGCACTGCACAGCGAGAAGAAACGCTGGGGGTCCATGTATTCCTCCGGATGTTCAGCACCCGCTGGTCCAGCCTGTCTGGATCACCAAGGAAACCTTTATTCAAAAATACATGAAAACCGACCCAAAGACAGCAGGAGGGTTAATGCCATGTTCACTTAATAACGCATGAACAACTTTTACAAATATTTCTATGTAGTCTGTGTTGGTGAATGTAATCTGGGTTGCACATTTCCTGCTGAAATATATGCCTACCAAGTTACTGCGGGGCACTTGGTTTTGATAAAACAGTGTAGTTTCACTATATAAGCGTTACATTCATAATCAAACGAGACAATATGCAAGATAAATAGCTATTTGTTGTTATTCTTAATGCTTGTCATTCACACGTTAAGAAAATAAAATAAGTACCGATACATAGCAGATCAATTGTGGCGATGTTCAGCTTAATAAGCCTTGTTCAACATCATTTCTTTAGCTTATACTATAGCGGGCTGCAGGCGAACCAAGTCCGCGTTTCGCTGCATTCCTTGATCTCCCAGTTATAACGCCGGGCTCCGCCGCTGGCCGAAGCTAACGGAGCCGCAAAGGGCTAGCTACGGCTCCGGTTAGCTTCGGCAGCGGACTCCGGCGGCCACCACTGGGATAATTGGGTCCCCTTTTAACATTTGCATTTAGCATTATGGGCGCCATAGACTATAAAAGTCTTACCCAAGGCTGAATCATAAGCTAAACTGTATATATACACATGTATAAAGGGTTACGTCCTTAGCTGGCTAACAAGCACGCAAACACCTGCTAACGGGGTTAACATGTATAATATTATCAATTTACTCACCGAAAAAAGCTGAGAGTAGACTTCTTGGAAGTTCTGTTTGTAGATTCAAGCGCACAGCACGACATCTTAATTGTCTGGTATATCACCACGAACGCGGCTAAAGCTAAAGGGTCAAGCACAGTACTATGACTAACTAACGTTGCAGCCTCTGTGGTTGGAGCCTAGCAGAGTGGACAAGTTGCTGTTAGCCGACAGTGAGGCATGTACGTCTCCATCAACGTGGCCACGCCCTAATTAATTCAAAAACGTTAAGAACTAATATAAATAAAAGGGTCACGTTAGAAAATAATTCACTCACAGATCCATGAAGGTGGAATCTAACTATATCGATCATAAAATGCATGGAGCCAGGGGTAGAAACGTGTTTTTCTCTGCTGTAAAGTTGGGCATGTTAACATGGGGGTCTATGGAAATGGCTCCTTCCTGCAGCCAGTCCCTAGCGGCCAATATATGAACTGCAGTGTGTGGCACTTCCGTATTGGCGTCCCGGCTCTTCCCCACAGTTTGCCGCTTGAACTCAACGAGAGAGTGACTACAATTGACCAATCATATCTTCCCTCTAAATGGGCGGGCTTTCTTTTCGTGGACTTTATGACAAGTTCCGCCCGCTGTGAGGTCTGTGCAAGGGGTGCAGTGACGCGTCCTAAAACCCGGAAGTAAGCTTCGCTCGGATTCCCTCGACAGAAAGCAACGGGATTTCTCCATAGGATTTTGGAAAATAGCTCGAAATAAGGTCTGTGAACCAGTTAGATAAATGCACGTTGTATTCAGACGGATAATATCCACATGTCTACCCTACTTTTATTATTTTCGAATCATAAATCTAATCGATACATTTATGATGGATAGATTTATGATAAGCATAAGTTCGTTCATGATGGCTCACTTCAGTGATAGTGATGACATCGTTGCGAAATTATTAACCGAGTCATTTTCGAGATTGAGTTCCAATGATAAGCTGGAGTGGCAAAGGATCAGCTGCATGACCCGCAAGTGCTTCATCCAGAAGGACGGGAGGATGGACTTTGTGTTTCAGTGATTTGATCATCAAAGGTAGGCCTAAGTCATTTTCAATGCGGGTTGCCGTGCCGACTGAATTCATGTTTAATTGTTACTTGGCTGTGGGCGCCCTGTCATGAGAGGTGTTTATATAAATGGTGTTGTTCTGTGTGGTAGAGGGTCGCTGTCGAGCTGTTTTGATATTCCGCTGAAGTATACGCTGTGATGTAATATCTCTTATTTTCTTTCGAGGGAAGGGGGGGGTCAGAGGGCCTAGGTATAAAAGTCACGGCTCGCCACTGCAACATAACACTTCAAGTTAACTAATGCAAAGTGAGCTCTACGCGGACCCTCAGTTTCCCCTGCTGCTGGCTGTATTACGACGAGGGCTTTCACTTAGGGACCGTCAACAAATGACTTTTCAATTACACAAGACGTTTTTTCTTTTTAATAAATCGACAGCTTCCCGATCGAGGGAATGTGAAGCTAAAAATACACAAGAAGAGGAACAATTTCCAAAGCCTTAACCAGTGGTGTCAGCAATTATGATGACACGATGTTAAGACAGAATGGATGGTAGCAGAAGCCTCACCAAAGACGTGTTAAAGAAAGTATCCTCTGAAGTGAGGAAAAGGTCAAGGCTCCACGATGGCATGATGCTTGAACTCATGTTGACTCAGAGCAGCAGCCACGCCTCATCAAGAGGCTTTCTTCAGCGCCTGCACATGGATCCGTCTGCTGGACATTTACACGCAGGTGCTGGAATAAAGATATTGACTGAGCGCTTGAAAAAGCCTGCGACTCTCTCCCTCGATGCCACAGGCAGCGAGAGACAGAACATTCCTGATCAAAATAAGCGGGTCTTGTATTATGCTTTGGTTTCGCCCGGTATTTCCCACTGGCTCATGGAATTTAAAAGAAAGTCGTCTTACAAAAAGAGCGACTGTGGCTGCGAGGGCGTGCGGTCGTCTTTCAACCAGAAGGCTGTGGGTTCGATCCCGGCCCGTGCAGCCAACACGTCGATGTATCCTTGGGCGAGATACTGAACCCTGAGTTGCTCCCGACGGCCAACGGTGTGTGGATGTTAGGTCCTAGAGCAAGTGGTACTGAATGACATGTAGTGTGTAAAGTGCTTTGAGGGGTCGTAAAGACTGGATAAAGCGCCATATAAGTACAGTCCATTTCCATAACAAAAAGAAAGATGGCACAGGTTGAGACAGATTACAGCTGGGCGCTTCTGTCTTCCAACAGGGAAACATGTCGGTGTCCCTTGACGGAGCATTTGAGATCGTGTCTGGACAAACTGAACTGATTCCTAACTTCCCTGTGCTCTGCTCATAGCACGAAGGCTGCGTCACAAGCATTTGAAAAAACAACTGTAGACCGAGGCACACGGGAACATGCAACATTCTGTTCTGCGTACATCCTGAGCTGCACAAGTATGCAGGAAGCCCTTGATGTTTCTTATCATGCTTTTCGATGCAGAGGAGGACACTCATTCGGTGAAACAGAGCGAAATGTACCTCGACGAGCGCCTTCTGCAAACTCGGGACGTGAAAGTGGAGGAAAGGGGACATGTAATGGGAGAGGAGGAAAGCAACATGGAAACAAATGCTCGTGGCATTATTGGAACGTCCCCTTTTGCACAAGCTTCTCAAGTCAGGCGGGACCAAGCCGAGAGGGACGTTCTCTCTGACACCACGACCTCTGTCCTGGAGTCATCGATGCACTGTTAAAACACGACATGGGGATCTTCCCTTTGTGCGGTGGGGTGCTGCGTGGGGATCTGTCGCGACATAGAAAAGGTACCTCTAAAAAAGATGGAAGTCATAAAACCAGGGATACCACCTGCCATGCTGAGCTCTGCTTTGGGTCGGTCAAACACTCAAGGAAGATACGTAGAGCAACACAGTCTGCCAATGCATATTTTGGACAAACTAGCAGGCCAGATGATGACCACGAGGGACAGTGGAACGCGCGGGAACGTTCTGCTGTTCACACCGAGTCCAAGTCCTTCAATCCACCGCCAAGAGCCCACCCGCCACAAAGTGAGTTTCTCTAACGGCCCGTCCACACTACAGCGTCGGAAGCTCCAATCTTCCCATTCCCTTTCAATGGGGTGACGTCACGTTGCCTCGCTTTTTCGCCGAACTGAATTGTGGGTAGCAGAGCGGTCCGTCTCCGCTTCAACTTCTGACGTCGGAGTATCCAGCGCCAGCCAATCAAATCCCGTTTCCCAAAATGTGACAGCTGAAGCCGTAGCCAATCAAACCGCGTCTAAGCTGGGAGAGATATCCCGCCGTTCATTTCTATATTTCAAAAAAAGTCGGAGGAGAAACTAACTATCGCCGTAGCAACTCACCCGGTTGTGTATGACCAGACCCTCTTCACCTACCGGGACACAGACCGGAGGAACCAGCATGGAGGGAGGGGGCAGAGGCAGTGGGGGAAACTGGGAGGGTTTCGCCTGTTTGGGGATTTTATATATAAAAAAAATCCCCAAGCTCCAGACACGCCCAGCTCCAAGCTATTCTTGAAGCTGTAGTGTTGACGCTCCGTAAGTCTTACGGAGCGTCCACACTACAGCTTCAAAAATAGCTTGGAGCTGGGCGTGTCTGGAGCTTGGGGATTTTATTCAAGCAACACGACCAACAACCAATCACATGAATCTCCCGCCCCCGACATACAAAGCAAAAACCCCCGGGGATTTTATGCGAGCAATATATATATATATATATATATAAACTCCCCAGACAGGCGAACACCTACCAGTTTCCCCCACTGCCTCTCCTCCTCCCTCCATGCTGGTTCCTCCGGTCTGTGTCCCGGTAGGTGAAGAGGGTCTGGTCATACACAACCGGGTGATTCGCTACGTTGATAGTTAGTTTCTCCTCCGACTTTTTTTTAAATATAGAAATGAACGGCGGGATATCTCTCCCAGCTTAGACGCGGTTTGATTGGCTACGGCTTCAGCTGTCAGGTTTTGGGAAACGGGATTTGATTGGCTGACGCTGGCTACTCAGGCGTCCAGAAGTTGAACAATGTTCAACTTCTGGACGCCTGAGACGCCTCGCTCGGCTACCCACAATTCAGTTCGGCGAAAAAGCGCGGCTACGTGACGTCACCCCATTGAAAGTGAATGGGCAGCTTGGAGCTTTCGACGCTCTCGACGCTGTAGTGTAGACGGGCCGTTACTGTTCAAAGTGTGTAAATTGTTCTCCAGCATTTTAATTGTAACGATGGAATAAGTAAGTATTGTCAGAAAGTAAAGCATGGACTAAATTGGTAAAGAGTGAGGTGAAGGACATGAAGTGTTATAACCCAAGATGATTCGGTGCATGTTGCAGGGGGAGAATATGAAGATGAACAATGTAAATACAGCTTACAAAGTTATCACAAAACTATATTTCCAAATCAGACTTTAAACTGCAATTACAGTTTCTGTTCCCGAGCAGACGGTTTAAAGAGCCTGTGACACGGTTTTCCCCCATCATCCAAACCCATAAATTTGAGTACATATTGTCCCCTTGAAAACTGTTACTGAACTGATTTTGGATATTTGTACTTTGATAACCATTAATCCTTCAATGTTGACAATTTTCTGGATCTTCTCTGGATTCTTCAAGTCCCGCCAAATGATGGGTGACGTCATTGCGGGCACAGCGCTCCAGCTGCACCGTCCAGGATCCCAGCATCTGCATGTAAACCTTTATATATATACAGTCAGATGTAAACGCACGATGGTGCACACAGCAGCAAGCTCAGACAACGATGACAGGTTAATGTTGAACGTGTCTGAGAGCTCGTATGAGGCTGAAGGATCGGTTTATGTTGTATCTGTTAGAAGTTTAGGAATGAGGTGCGTCAATATGGGCGATCATATGGTCATGTAGCCAGTGGTGGAATGGGACTACAAATCATCCCGGGACTCTCGACCGGCCCACTTCGGTACCGCTAGTAAATTGTCAACGGGGGGAGTGGAGATGTCAGGGGCGGCAGGTGCTGGAGATAGTAAATGTAAATATGTGTGTCACTGCATCCTGGTAAAATACAAATATAATGTATAATGTCTGTGTCTTTGACATTAGCGCTGCTAGCCACCTGTGCCCTGTAGCCTACTACGAAGCCAGTTCAACAGACCCTGGATATGTTTGAGAAACAAACTAACAAACTAACAAACGAGATCTCGCTAAGCGGTCCCACGACGCTGGTTATCAACTCGTTAAATCAAGCCAGGGTTTCTCTCTCCAGCTGAGAGCGCGTTCACGTCTAAGACACGCGTGGATCTGACTTTAATTACATTTGTCTCGAGTGTTTCATAATACTTCTGCATACAGTCTGTGACACAGAGTGTTGCACGGCCAGATGAGGCTGGAGAAGCTGACTCAGATCAGGAGATATGATCGATGATTGATTGATGATGTAATATGAATGATAAGTGCGACACGTCGGCGTCTTCTCTGCATACGGCAGTTTAAACTGTATTTCCTTTATCCTGTAATATGACTTGAGAGATGTAAACTCCGCACACTGAGTGATCTCTTCTCTATAGACGCCGGAGGCGGGCAGCGTCAGGTAAAATAAGTTATTTAGCCTTCTCAAACCTGAGCCTCACGCGCCGCCTATGGGGGATGTGCTGGTGACTGATCCGACCGACCCACTTCGGTACCGGCCCATCGGGATTCGTCCCGATGGCCAGTCCGCCACCGCACACAGCCCACGTAAACTGTCAACGGGGGAGCCTTGCTGCGGGGAAACGGTGGATCTAGGGTCCCGATCGGAGTGGGAATAATAATAATAATAATCCGTGCATTTTATCCATTAATTTCCCCAACACTGTGGTAAAAAAAACACACGTTTAATCCACGTTGTTGGTGTTCTACAACTACAAAAAGCATCGGTTTGTTTTCTCATCAGGAAATGCAGACCGGCTCAAACAAACGATCATTTAATGTATCATATGTTCGCCGCATTGACATGAAAGCACTAATAAATGTAGTTTTATCCACTTGAGTTTACAACCACAAAAATAATCGATTTGTTTTTATATCACATCCGACGGGAGGAAATTCAGCAGCTCTCACTCCCGATTTGTAATCCTAATGTAATCATCATCTTCACCACGATCATTTATGTTTATGTCGCTGAATTGACATGAAAGCTATGACAAATATGAATATACTGTAGTCGACTTCATTACAACATTATTAACGTGCCTAATCTCAGTAATTCACCATTTCTACGCATGACAACACACTTTGTCCGTGTTTGGCTCTCGAAGCGTTCCCGCATTGACGTCACTTCCGGCTTCCCCCAAAACTTCAAAATGAGTCGAAGGAATTTCCCCGCGAATTGTTCGAAATTATTGATATTTAACGGAACGGTATCGCTTTTTCTTCTTTAAACTGACGGTTCGAGATTACTAGTAGACCAATATTTCATTGCACAACAGCTGTTGGGATGGTGTCACAGGCTCTTTAATGTCGTTCAGTGAAACTCTGAAAGGGACTGAGGTTAAATGTGTGTAAATATTTAGATGTTCAAATGCAATAAAAAGAGGTGTGTCCTATGCAGCCAGTGTAGTTCTTTGACCCAGCATTGATTTTAAGTGAATCGGTCACATGACCTGGAAGGTATTGAAGAAATAAGCCAATGTTTCCATCAAATATTAATAAAACTTATTTAAAGTATTAAAATGCAATAAAAAGAGGTGTGTTCAATAATGTATGCTCGAGAGTGAATTTGCTTCACATTCCCTCGATCGGGAAGCTGTCGATTTATTAAAAAGAACATTTTTCTTGTCTAATTGTAAAAGTCATTTGTTGATGGTCCCTAAGTGAAAGCCTCGTTTTGCGGAGAAGAGTCTATCGTTATTCCAACCCAGTTTAGATTTAACCACGCCCACTCCCGCATTACGCAAGAACGTCATAGACTTCTTCTTCGGCAGTTATAGCGGTCGCGGTAAAGCAGGATATTGAAGAGTTGTTTTTTGACTGAAAGTAAACGATCCTGGAATCAAAGCCATATCGAAGAGTCCTGCGATTGTATTGCTGGTGTGTTATCATCTATAAATAGCCTGTGTGTATTCTCAAATGTCGTTTTCAGGACAAACAAAAGACGTTTTAAATATCTTATCAGCTGGTGTAAGTGCAGAATATTGAATATAACCTTGACTATTACTGTGTACTTCATTTATCTGACAGCATTATTTAATGATACTATTTTATATATATATAATAATTAGTGCTGTCAAAATGATCACGTTAACGGCGGTAATTAATTTTTTGAATTAATTGTGTTAAAAAATGTAACGCATGTACAGAATGGCCCGCCTCTTACGGCACAAAATGTTATAATAACCATAGATTCTGTGTTAAATGGATATATCCGCCTGCTTTCATTTATCTTTCCATTCCCAACAATATACATAAATAAATGGCATATTTCGGACATAGTTCGAATGGTGATTAATCTGATTAAACATTTTAATTGTTTGACAGCCCTAATAATAATACATTTTATTTTTAGACGCCTTTCATGACACCCAAGGACACCGTACGATAAATGGGGCGAAGCCTGCGAGCTAGTTCAGGCAGTCAACTCGAGCACTTATGCTGCATTCATACATAACGCCCCTTGCCGCTCTACAACCAACCAAACTGAGTCTCCTTAATATGCCGCTCTATTTAACCTGCCAGATCGCTCACCATGCATTGCCTGCTGCTGCTATTGATGCAGCTACGTCGCTGCTGCTTGCTGCGTTCATTTGCTATTGCTGCATTCATTTGCCATTGCTGCGTTCATGTTCGTGCTGCTGTGTTTCATGTTGCTGCTGCTTGCCTGCCCCACCACCACCCCAGCTTCCACCTGTAGGCTCGGGGGTTAGTTATTTAATCATCACTCATCGTGCAATGTATATCTATGGAGTGATGATGCCCGAGCCTAGTCGCCAAACTCAACTATATGCTGCTTCTAATAAACATGTTAAAGGAACACGTGAGTTGTCTGACTGAACTAAATAAAATAAAAGCTAAGAGGCAACAGAACAAGATAGGAAATCGTGGAGGAGACAGTCAAGTGGACACAAATGAAACATAACGGGGAGCACTACAGATAAATATACACGGATGTATTCATTCATACACACATATATATAAACACACACTTATATGTACTCACACATGTACAGATTCAGATTTCACAGGTGTGCCGCGTGAGGCAGGGATGTAACGCCAGGTTGATGCTGTGACGTAACCCCGCGTCGATGCTTGCGTAATGCGGAAGTGGGATCTAAACTGGGTTGGAATAACGATAGACGCGTCCGGGAAACTGACGCTGCTGGCGGGTCCGTGAATGTCCAACCTAAAACTAAATTCACCGCGGTAGCTCTACGCAGGTCTAAGCTGTGGACCTACACATCAATACTTGAGTAAATATTAATTAATACTATTTCTCGTCAAAGCAATGATAAACCTGTGAGTTGGATGTCGAACAGTTAGAATCAATATAGATGTTTTTATTTTAAAGTAAAATCATGTAAATTATAGTTTCCCTCCAAAAAAGAAACATGACTTATCGTGAAAACCACCCTTGAATGATGGGACAATCCAAACATAATAATTACCCTGTATCAACAATGATGCAAAACAAGTGACAGTTTACCTTTTCCAGAGACATTTAGCAAAAACACACCTCTGGAATTACCTGGGTGTATTTACCTTAGTGCTAATTCAGACGCGTGGCTTCAGACTTCTGTTTTCTTTCAGTACAAATGGTTAATATAGGTTGTTAAATGTTACTGGAATTATAAAAATACCACCTTTCGCCCAAAACTTCTAATCATTTCTGAAATAAATCTGCTTGCATATAAACTCCAGGAACTATTGGATTTTCATTCATAAATTGCTTTGAAAATAATAATTATTAACGTTGGTATTTCTTCCGTATGCTCAGGGCTAGTAACGGCTCCGCCCACTTTTGGGGGGAAACAACGCTGTCAGTTGAACGGCGGCCGATACAAATTCTGAAGTTTTTGCCAATCCGATCAGAAATTTAAGAAAACCGGAGATTTTTGGATCTTCAAAGAGTCCGATTACAATGGCCAGACGGGCAAACTATTACATTAAATCATTGGAAACCGACGATCGGGACACCCTGTACATTCGCTGAACGGTGCTACAGATAAATATGCTGTTGGGCTAAACTGCACGTTTGAGCCACGCACAAAGAGACGGCTACTGACTCCAGACAAAGTCATCACCATCATGTGGTCGACAACCACATGGCAGGAAGGGACTACATGGATTCCAAATCACTTTGTGCCAGTCATCCCAAGCAATAAGTCAGATGCCGGCGCGGAGACCTATAGGAAGAAAGGCTCGCATACATCTACTCCCGATTCAAAGGGTCCTGCATACATGCGATTGCCGTCTGTGTCTCGTGCGGACAGAAGGTCACCCGTGACGAATGCCACGTTTTCGACACACCGGTACGGCCAATTCCGTTATTGCCCCCTAACTCAGATGAGGATGAAGGTTCCCCACAGGAAGTATGGGGGTTCCCCAAGTGATGGTGACACGATGGCAATTGAGTCAAGCCAAGTGGATGTTGGGTCTGACGGCGATCAAAGTGTACCACGCAAACGGCTGTATGAGGCGGACAATTCGAGTGAAGACGATGAAGGGTTACATGGGACTGAAGAGTTGTCACTTATTTTGTGTTTGTAAACAACCAAATAATGCCAGTGAGCCATATGCTCAGTGTAGCATCTGCACGGACTGGTTGCATCCTGTTTGCATTGGCTACCAAAGTGTGCTGCCATATCCCCATGGCACTGTCCTTCCTGTCGCACAGATCCCAACAGACTCTGGACAAAAGGACAACATCAAAAGGAGGTTATCCTTTGGAAGAGATCTGCAATCTTGTCCCCCATATGTTTCTGTAACCCTGACGAGGGAGGAAGGGTCTGCAATTCAACCTGATGATCGGGAAGGGTTGAAAAAAGGTTGGACTGACATTATCAGCCGTAAAATAGGCACTGTCAACAAACTGTGTCCTTTCATTCAAAAGCAATCAAATCTATAAACAGTCGGAAAGCTAAGGGGAACTGTGGAGGGGTCAGGCAGCGTGTACATGCACAGGCTGTACCACTTATTTTCTTACAGTTGCAGAAGATCCTAATCTTACAACAGGTGATATAAACGTGCAGGGCCAGGTCTGCCACAGCTGTGAGGAACGACACATTGTCGTCAACCTGAGCGTGAAGACCTCAAAGGACAACTTGGAGAATGTTCTCCCATGCTGGTGCACACGAAAACACTCGCAAGAGCAGATGAAGAGAAACGTTTGGCAGGGAACCACGCCGATGTAAAGTCTGTCAGTTCTGTATCAAGTGAAGAAAACCTGGAGAATCGCTTGGATAGGGATGTGTTTGTGGAGTGCTTGGAAATTCAAAAAAAGCAGGATGTGGAAAATCCCAGCTCAAAAGTCAAGCACAGTTCAATGCAGTACGTTGCAATGTCTCCTTTTACATATATTATGTATACACATATATATGTATACATATATATATAAATATACATATGTATATATACATACATATGTATACATATATATATAAATATACATATGTATATATACATATACATACATATGTATATATGTATATATATGTATATATACATATGTATATATGTATACACATACATATGTATATATATGTATATATACATATATATATATATATACATTTGTCTCGAGTGTTTCGACAACATAATGTGTTAAATAATATTCTGCATATATATATATATATATATATATATATACACGTATGTATACATGTATGTATATATATATGTATATATATTTGAAACACAAACATATGAACCAAAACATAGAATAATGCACTACGTTGTTGTTGTTTCACTGCAGGTTGTGGATCATCTCCTCCTTGGCAATAAGATGCGAGGTCTTGTTGACAAGGGACATGAGAGAGTTGAGTTTGTGCGACCAGTCGTTGAGCAGGTCGTTGGGGTCTATATATATTTATATATTGCTCCCATAAAATCCCCGGGGTTTTTGATCTGTATGTCGGGGGCGGGAGATTCATGTGATTGGTTGTTGGTCGTGATGCTTGAATAAAATCCCCAAGCTCCAGACACGCCCAGCTCCAAGCTGTTTTTGAAGCTGTAGCGTTGACGCTCCGTGAGTGGACCAAACCTACGGTGCGGGAGACGAGCTTCGGCTTCCAGCAGAAACAGGACTGCATTTCCCTCCCTACGGGGACACCGTTTCTCAGGAACAGACACAATGTTAGGATTTGTCTGTGTTGGTATTTTGTCTTGTCCTTTTCTATCTTTGGGTTTCCCGTTTTATTTTGTAAAGTGTTCACCCCCGTTTCCTGCCTGTTTGCTGTCTGTCGGTTTCCCTCTCTGATTACCCGATTGTGTTCACCTGGTCCCCGTGTGTCCTCACCTGTCTCGTGTTAATGTGATTAGTCCTGGGTGTATTTAAGTTCGGGGTTTTCTGTCTCTCGTTGTCGGGTTGTCTTGTGTGATAACGAAGTTTGTCGGTGAGTGTTCTGTTGGTCTTTGTCGATATAGGTATCATAGCCTTGAAATAAAGGAGTTTTCAGTTATATCTGCATTTGGGTCCTACTTCCAACACAAACCGTAACACACATACTGACGCATTATTTTAAATCGGGGTGGTCTCCACCTGAATGTGGAGGGAAAACAACTACTATTTAATGATTTAAAGCATTCACAGCATGCCCGCGCTAACCAAGAGGGATGGGTTCTATGATCCACAACATGTATCCTGATGGCCTGAATAGTACACAACGGTTTATTATCAAGAGAAGACCTTCAGGATTATAGGTAACCATGTCAGACATGTGGTCTTCAGAACATCACCTGCTATGATGACACTCAAGACATGTATAATTATGACATTTCAATACGAGATGGGGAACTGCACTACATATGCAGAGGACATTTCTTTTTGCAGAGCGCCTCGCCAAAGTCGTGGTGTCAGCCAAAGATCTCTGAGGAACTCCATGATAGCCACATCGGTGGACATTTTGGAAGGGACAAGACGCATGAGGCCACAATTCAACGATGTCATTGGCCCGGCACGGAGGAGGATATCCGCAAGTGGGTGGGTTCAAAATAATGAGGTGAATTACGCATTACGGCACAAAAAAGTTCAGGTTCTTCCGTGTCAAAGAGGGCCTTTATCAAAGAGAAGGTCGAGTACACTCCTCTAGAGGTACAAGGAAACATTTGAAGACAGTTTCAGCTTTCAAACATGTCAACAGTACTGCAAAGCTCAGGTGACGGAGCCTCTGGAGCTGGTCGGGATGGACCCAGTCGGGTAACTCACGGTAACCGATGGCGGCAATCAATACATTTGTGTCGTGGTTGATTATTTACCCACTTAAAAATAAAACGGCAGACGAGGTGACCAAGTGTATTATCGATTTATTTTACAAATGTGGTGCACTTCAAAGACTGCTAACAGATCAAGGCGGGGAATGTTGCAATAAGGTCCTACTTTGAAGCATGCTGTGCTAACTAACTTATTTCCTGTGTGTCCCAACAGTCACTTCAAGGTCAACTATAACCTTTGAGAGAGGCTGGGCATCAAAGGAAGGTGCGCGTGCACCCACAGACACTGGGTGGGGAAACATTACAACGGTATATTTGTAGAATAACAAACATTACTGTTCCTATACTAACTCACCAGAATTGATACCTAAAACTGCAAGAGTAAATAAATCCGCAGCTCCATCAAATATTAGAAACCAATTTCTGTTCGACCTTCTTGTGTTCGTGCTTTACCTGAATGGAGGTCCCTGAACAAACGGTGGGACGATGTTTGCTCTTCGGACTAAGCCTCAGTCCTTACTATCTGATGTTTGGGAGGAGGCGAGGTGCCCGAGAAGCACGGAGTACGATCTAATGTTCTCATCCTTTAGAATATTTTTTATTTCAAACATCTATGTTTTCTGTGGCAGATGACAAAGTCCGCAGCGTGGTGGAAAGAGAAGGACTCTTCGAGGGACTCAAAAGACAGGAGGCAGTTTTCAACGAGGTGAACACCAACATTAAGATAAGGTCCGCCAAAGAAAACTAGACCGTGGGCAAGTAGACCGTTTAGAACAAAGGAAAGGCGGAAAGCTGGAGCCAGACATGTTGGGACCGTGCCGGATTGTAACAATTGAGGGGAAGATAGCGGACATTGGGGCAGAACAGACGATGCAAATAAACATTGACCATCTGTCACACGATGTCAGAGGAGAGGATCCCTGCTGTGTGTTGGATCCTTCTCCTCTGGCTGGTCCACCTCCACACCCTCCAAGAGCATGGCTCCATCTACGGCCTGCCAGGCACGAGGAGCATCGTCTGACGAAGAGACACATTTCATTGTTTTTACAGTAATCCGAGACCTATGGGCAGGGAGGAGGAAGGAGACGCTGCGGGCCAAGTGGCCTATACAAGGTCTACAGCGAAAACCTTTTGGTCTTGGCCCCGGGAAAGGAGTGGTACGCCTACTTTCTAAGAGAAATGTACATAAGGAAAAAGATACTGTTGTATTAATAGATCGTGGATTGGGGCCAAGCTGGCGTATACTTTTTGTTTGATGACTTCCCTCTGGCAAGGAAAGTAGAGTAGGACTAGAAATAAGTGTGTATTTGAACATATGTACTGATGTATGTACAAATACTGTTCAGTTGGACTTGTCAGAACATGAGGTGGCAGCCGGGGCACACTGGACCCCCATTGTAAGTAATCTAAAATGCTAATGGGCAAGACATTTTCATTTATTTAATACTTCCTTTGCATCGATCATGTATCTGAACGAGAACAGGTCACTGTCCTTGCACCCATTCGGGGCCGAGGAAGAGCAGTGAAGCCGATGCAAAGATTTAACAAGGTGAATCAAATATAAGTGTGTTTACGAGACGTATTCATGATGGATTATATTAAGGGCGAGCAACACATCATTTTCCTGATTACCACCGTTTACTTGAATATAATTAGATGGCCATGTGTGAACATTCAGATCCTACTTGGGCTTATATATAAAACCCAATCTGTTTCCTGTGTAGATCGCTGGGCTGCACGACCATCACCCCAGCAGGATTCAACTTCATGCGGTGTGTTCATTTGCAAGGTAACATTTACTCATGTATGTGTATATATATATATCCATCTGTAATTAAAAAAAAATACGAAGATACTTATCACAGACCTTTTAAGCTTGCAGAGCAAATACTACTAGAAACGAAAGGTCTAGTATCCAGTGGACCTGGAAGGAGTGGCCTCAATGAGGTTCCAGGTGGCAATGGCTCCGGTATCTATAACAACGGTATCTATAACAACGGTATATGTTGCTAGAAAATGCCTGAACTGATAATATAGCAGACGTAATAGCAACAGTTCATCTGTATCACTCCCTCCTTCCCTTGTGGCTTTAAAACGAAGTTCCCCTCACCGCTGGGATGTAGGTTAACCCTAACTGACCAGTTCCTCTCTCCACAGCTCTCTCTCCTGCTGGCTTTTGATTCATCAAGAACTGTGGCAGAACCCAGCGGTGTGGGGATTCTGTGCAGAAGACTTTGAAGCTGAGCAGACTCTCACAGAAGGAGTCTGTCGACCTAATCAAAACACATGTGAGTGCACGCATACAAGTGCTTTTTGACGTCTTAAAGGTCCTGTCTACTGATCAGAATACCATTGTTGAGGGATATTACAATAGAAAAATACTGTGCAATTTTCCAAACTCAGATTGGTTTCTCATTCTCTGTAGAGTATGAGTTTCCACACGCTGTGCTAAACGGCTCGATGGAGTTCCTGCCCCCCCCCTGTGCTCCGATTGGTCGGCTCTGCCACTCTGTTCTGATTAGTCGACCACCAGAGAGACTCTTAGCAACATAGCAATACTAATATAGATAGCATACAATTTGGAACTTCCGTTCGATCCTAGAATAAACCAAATCGCGAGTCTTGCCTCGCCGTTCACTAGAGCAGACCAAACAGTGTCATTGTGGTACGTTTTTATGTCTTACATTTCAGATGTCATCAGATGTTCCTACACCTGTTGTTATTTAGGTGCCGTTGTGGAAACTGCGCTTTGATGCCAAGTGACGGAGAAAACGTGAGCTGCAATAGCATCAGAAAGGTAGCCTAGCTCAGCTACATTATGTCAGCTGAAAACACCAAGATATACAGCATACATATTTTTCAAGTCAATAGATATTATATGCACTTTTATGACTTCCTTAGTAATTGAATGTTTATTTTGTAAACCTTTCCCATAGTTGGTTTAATTGCTAAACGTGTTTTGTAACATCTTACCTTCATAGGTCGACCACCCAGGACTAGAGCCTAACTGCAGAATCTCCACAATATTTATAAATACAGTTTCGGACCTTTGACAAATACAACGGAAGAAGAGTAAGTTATTGTTACCTGTAATAAACTACTACCGTTGATAACTGAAATCATGGTTTGCTATATCTGAATGATATGTTAGAGGAGCAAATAGTTCAGGGAAGAAAGGCTAAGTATTTCCATCAAACTTTGTTTTTACAAATGTACAAAATGTGTGAATGTATATTTATACACTGTCATCCATTCCTCTCCTGATAGGCGTTTTCGGTATCGCAGCTTTGTAAGCTGGTGCTGGGGATATTCAGGGCGAGGCATCAGAGCGGTGATTCCGTCGTGTGTTGAGCTCCGGGTCCGCCAGGAGTTTCCAGATCTGGCCGGACGACATGTAGGATTTCGACCTCCTTTGGGGGGAAACGGGAGACAATCATTTCCTGCTTGGGGGGCCTGTCAAAGTGAGTTGACGGGTCCTCTGGGACGTGGATTCGTTTCGTCCACAAAGGGTGTAGGGTCCAGAAAGACTTTGTGAAATACAAGCCTCGTCAGCTCATCCACATGCTTTCACAAAAGAAAGCATTGTATACATAATTTGTTATTCACTTTTTGTATTTAATGTAATATTGTTCATTGTATCTTTAATCATTTGAAATGTCTGTTAATAATAATAAATATTTCACAAGGCCCACAACAAACATGTCATACATTGATTCATTGCAGCCCGTTGACAGGGATAGATACCTTAAAAAAAATTATTGAATAGGATCGGATTCTTGTCCATATCTTATTAAAGAGTGGACGAATGATCCGACGGAATGGCCTGAAGTTTCATTCCCTGATATCTTCTGCGACCTGGTTGAATCACCCGGTAAGAGCTAAAACAGGCGAAACCCTCCCAGTTCCCCCACTGCCTCTGCCCCCTCCCTCCATGCCGGTTCCTCCGGTTTGGATCCCGGTAATAGTTCTGGTCGCAAAGAACCGGGTGATTTGCTCCCGTAGCTTCTCGTTTGAAATATGAGGAAATTACCTGCGGTCTGGCTCTCCCTGCTTACACGCGCTTTGATTGGCTAGCGCTTCTACCGTCAGATTTGCATAAACGTGTTTGATTGGCTGGCGCTTCCAGCTCAGCTTCAAAAGTTGAACATTGCTCAACTTTTGAATCCTGGACATCCTGGAAATCTTCGCTTCGCTCCCCCACAATGCAGTTCGGGGAAAAGCGAGGCAAAGTGACATCATCCCCATTCAAAGTCAACGGGCAGAGAAGCGGTGGGCGTCCCGTTAGTGCCAGCAGATCTGCCCTTTCGGCAAGCAATGTGGACAAGTTCATCTTTCTTTAGACAACATGACAAGCAAGTCCTAATGTCAAATGGCTGCTTATGTACAGTTCAATTCATCGAAATGCTGCACCTTAATGTTCATTTTATTATATTTTGTATTTATTTGAAGTGAATATTCACAGTTTAATAATAATTTAAAAAACCCAAAAAATATTTTATGTTTTGTGATCATTTTTTCTGCTGTACCGAAAACATACCGAACCGAACAGTGACCTAAACACCGAGGTACGTAGAACCGAAATGTTTGTGCACCGTTACACCCCCTATTAAAAAGCAAATATAATGAAAATAAATAAACACAGCAGGTACAGAATACATGACTGAAAAGGCATCCTGTGGTGCGAGTGGGCAGCTCAATTAACAGCAGCGGCAAATAGGTGCGTTTTTAGTCGGGATTTACGAGGTGCACGAGGTGGGGCATAATAACTAAAAGCTGCTTTTCCATGTTTAGTGGATATTCTCGGAACAGAGAGCAGACCGACCCAGAGGACCCGAGACTCCTGGATGGTCGTCTATATACCTCGGTCCGAAGCCATTTAGAGATTTAAAACCAATTCTTTGGCCGACTGGAAGCCAGTCTGACTCTCTAGTGTCAGTGAGGACTCGAGCTGCAGCGTTCTGGATCAGCTGCAGCTTTCTGATGGATTCTTTAGTGAGCCCTGTGAAGACACCATTGCGGTAGTCGAGTCTACTGGAAATAAAAGCATGGACAAGTGTTTCTAAATCCTGCTGTGACATCAGTTTTTTAATCCATGATATATTCTTCAGGTGGTAATATGCAGATGTTGTAATGTGGCTGTTAACATTCAGGTCTGAGTCCATCACTACACTTTGTAGTCTGCTGGGCTCAGTGGTATTGGGATCATGACGCTGACTATTGAGCGGCCCGACCAAGGCAGGAGGCAGAGTTCAAATATAACCCGGTGTGGGCATTTAGTCCTCTTTGTGGTTCAGGATCCAGCCTCAATATGACCGCAACCAGGATCTCACACACACCCAGACTAACAGAACCTAAATACACACAGGACTAATCAAACCAACAAGACACAGGTGAGGGGGGAGGAGACAACACAGGGCACCAGGTGAACACAATCACCAGCCACAGACAAGACGGGAGGGGGAGCACTCTTCAAACTAAAACAGACAGATTGTGACAAATAGATGCATAAATTACATATATTCCCATGCTTCCTGTGCAATGTTTTAGTGTGGAACAAAGTCATATACTTCGCCAAGATCCAGAAAGCCGGTCATGAGAACATGAACATGGGGCACCGGCTGTAAGATCGAGTGCTCGGGCAACTCTCACCTTAGGCCCCAAGAAAAATGAAATGACGTTGAGTGATAGCTATCATAGTAGTGTTTTCACTATCACTCACATATAACAATTATAATCCACATCTTCAGGAGCAAACCCAGGAGTCTTTGAATGTTTCGGCTTATTATAACTAAACAATCTCCCCCAGGATCGCCCTGCAAGGTGATCAAATCCAAGCAGTGTGTATTATAGGAACACGTAGCTGTGAGTTTCAGCATTCAGGAGGATCTGCAGCTATACGCGTGAGCAAGAGCGATGCATTCGCTGCGCTGCCTCAGGACCGAGTGAGCCGGAAAGGGCTTCCACACGCTGCTTTATATAGAGGTGTGGGAGGGGCTTATTTCCCATGTCACTTTCGTGAAGCCTCCGTATGTCACGGTGAGCATCCATAGGTTTTCTTAATCCTGTTTTTTGCCTTTGTGACCCCAACAAAATGTTCATTCCAAATAGTTATGTTGTCTCTTTATTTATTTACAAGTATAGGAGCATGTAGCTGTGCGTGTGCGCTTTCAGCATTCAGGAGGATATCAGAGACGAGTGAGCAGGAGAGATGCCTTCGCTGCCATGCATCAGGACTGAGTGAGCCGAGAAGGGCATCTGCACCTATAGGTGTGGGAGGAGCTTATTTGTCTGAGTTTCGTGGAGCTACCGTATGTCCCCGTAAGCAGGTAAGTTGCCATGTATTTTCTTAATCCTATGTTGGACCTTTGTAACGCCAATAAAATGTTCATTCCAAATTGTTATGTTGTCTCCTTATTTATTTACAATTCACGTGTTCTCTTAATTAATTTCAAGTGGGCTGCCATTTTAGTTTTAAGGCATGGGGGCGTCCATTTTAGGTTACGACCTGGAAAGGGTTTGTAGATAGTTTCATAAGTTGTGTCAAAGTTAAGCAACTGTTCTCTGCGAAACGAGTAAGTATATGGAAAACTGTTCAATGGGGCCTAATCTCATATTGATTTGATAAACATATGCTTATTCAAAAACATACATAACCTCACATATTCATTTGT
Organism: Champsocephalus esox; assembly: GCA_036324585.1. Lineage (NCBI taxonomy): Eukaryota > Metazoa > Chordata > Actinopteri > Perciformes > Channichthyidae > Champsocephalus > Champsocephalus esox. The sequence goes on along the minus strand of CM070496.1, from coordinate 13,351,398 downwards.
ATGCTATGGTTTCTTGATGTGTTCGTCCAAGTTAAAGAGCCTGTGACAGCCTCCCAACAGCTGTTGTGCAATGAAATATTGGGCTACTAGTCATCTCGACCCGTCAGTTTAAAAAAGAAAAAGCGATACCGTTCCGTTAAATATCACTAATTTCGAACATCGCGGGGAAATTCCTTCGACTCATTTTGAAGTTTTGGGGGAAGTCGGAAGTGACGTCAATGCGGGAACGCTTCGAGAGCCAAACACGGACGAAGTGTGTTGTCATGCGTAGAAATGGTGAATTAGGCGCGTTAATAACGTTGTAATGAAGTCGACTACAGTATATTCATATTCGTCAGTGCTTTCATGTCAATTCGGCGACAAACATAAATGCTCGTGGTGAAGATGATGATTACATTAGGATTACAAATCGGGAGTGAGAGCTGCTGAATTTCCTCCCGTCGGATGTGATATAAAAACAAATCGATTATTTCTCAAGTGGATGAAACTACATTTATTAGTGCTTTCATGTCAATTCGGCGAACATGTGATACATTAAATCAGCCTTTCCCTAAGCTCAGGGACCCGTTTTGATTGGGACGCCAGTTAAATGCATTGCCACACACACACACACACACACACACACACAGCGTCAGAGCTGATGGCTGCGTTGCAAATACAATATAGCATTGTATATTGAATGATTTAATTTTCTAAATACAAATAAACTAAAAATAAATATTGTATTTGTATCAGCTCTGACGAGAACCCCCCGCGAAAGTTTTTGCGCCGTCTGTTTATTGTCTGTTGATGAATCCCGATCGTACACGATGGCAAAAAGACGAGTAGTTTTTAAACGTTGGCTTCACAAAAGCTGTGAGAAATGGAGGGGAGCGGCCTCGGTGTGTTTCATGTGGAGGCGCTCAGTAACGAAAGCTTGAAAATGAATACATTGGACCGACATCTCCAAACAAAACATCCTCTGCATCGGGACACATCGAAGGATTTTTTCGTGTTTTGACGGCGGGAAAGTAAGTCACTCATTTTAATCATTGTTGTGTGTGTTTGTGAGCTTCTCAGGGTCCGTTGTGAAATGTAGTGCTGGGGGGAAACGATTATTTCGAAAACGATTAATCGGGCGATTATTTGATCGATTAGTCGACTAATCTAACGATTATTTTTCTGTTGTTCAATTCATAAAAAACGTAATGTAAAAAAAACGTAATGTAATTCACGATACTGTGTCTCAGCCAGGGATCTTAATATTTAACAAACTATTCATGTGTTATACCAGATTAACGGAAATAATCTCAGCTAACTGACGATACAAACCATGTTTACCAAAACACAACACAAGTCTCATAAGAAGCATCTAAATGACCCATGAGCGAAAAATGCTAACGGACATTGGCACAGAACTCAAGATAAAAGTGCCCTTATTACTCATCGTAGCTGCACTTACAAGATATCGATTAAAGCTGAGACTCCACAGATTATGTAGGTATATAGTATCATCACTGAGTGATCCGGACTCGCGACAGGGGAAGCAAATACAGTCATCACAACACGTACCTTTACGGAGCTTCTAGGGAGATCGTCTCACAACCGTAGCTGTCAATCTGATCAAAAGACGTGTTCAATGGCATTACAAACGAGAAAACACGCGGCTGAATCGGTTAATCCATAGGTTTTTAACGTCTCTGTATAAAAAAATGATTGAATTTAATCATATTCCATTTCTATGTAAAAATCGGAGAGCAAATGCTAGCTGCTAATGGTAGCCACCACAGCTAGCTGCCGCTTTAAATGTTCCAACATAGCCGTTGTGCTCGTGCGATATGCCAACTCCATTTGGCAAAGACTGCAAATGACGATATCTTTGCGTTTTGGACTAACTTTAAAATATTCCCGTGCTTTTGAAGACCGAGGGCGAGATGTTTTCGTTTGAGGGCTTCGTGCGCAATCCTGTGAGGAGGAGGTGGCAGCCGTTTCAGTCTCCATTGTGTTTGAAGTGCGATTGCGAACGGCTTGTTGCTTTGTTTACACGCCCACGTGTGTGTAGCGACGCGTCGACGCGGAAATATGTCGTTGACGATATTTTTGAAGTCGATGCGTCGACGCGTCGCTCCAGCACTAGTGAAATTGTTTCGTTAATGCAAAGTTGGATGAAATGTAGACTGAGCCCCGGAGCGGACCGCCAGCTGCGCGCTCCCGCGAGTCCACGACATTCTGCAGCGGCACAGAGCGATGTTTCAACTTTTACTTGCCCGAAATGTTTTTAAAACGGCCGGGAGAAAAACAGAGAAACAATAACCAGAGGAAGATTAGAGGGAACGCGAGAGAAAGGACGTGACTGCTGCAGTGTGATGCACATATGGGGGTTATTCCCCATCTTTATTCAAGAGCGTGGTCTTTACATTTGAGAGCATACTTTATTGATTTCACGTTCAGAATATGTATTTCTTTCCCTCAAACCCTGCCCTCGCACTCAAATAGTTCTGCTTGCGCTTAGATCTGCTTCTGCTCAAACTGGAGCTTGCACTCAGACATATTGCTGCTTACAGATTTCCTGAGTTCCAGCTTAAAACCTTCTCCTCGCACTCAGGCTGTTTGTGCGCTCGTGAAACGTCTGCTCTCGGATCTTTTCCCAACCCTGTCAAAATCCCTCTGTGGGGATTCCTCACAGTATTGAGTATGTAAGTCGCTTTGGATAAAAGCGTGTAACATGTAATGTAATACGCTATAAATGCGGTTGCCAGGTCCACATCATTGGGGATACAGCGTACGCCGGCTGGTGTTAAAAATCACCCGATAACCCCGCAATGTTAACGATAATATCTTCTGTTATTTTCAGGCATTCAAAGGGAGCAGAGGCGCTCTGAGGGGCATCCTATCAAGGCAGCCTCCACACAAAAAAAGTTAATCAGTTGCCAAGTGTTGGAGTTTCTTTGTCTCTGTGTTTTACAACAGCTCTGTTCATTTAAAAGTGTTTGTGTGTACATAGTTTTTGATCTAGTGACAAACTTAAAGTTGCACTTCTGATAATTTAAATGTGGTTTAACCTGTGATGTACTGCGCTTCCTGTAGTTAGTGTTTTGTCCCTTTCTGTTTTACAACATGTTTGTTCTTTGTTCATTTAAAATGGTGTGTACATTTTTGAGCTAGTGACGAACTTAATATTGCACTTTTGATAATTGTATAATTTAAATTAGATGTGTACTGCATACACTTGACTGCACTTCCCATGTTTCGTCTTTCTGCTTTGATCCTTATTGTTTCTGGGCGAGCTCAAAGGGAAGGTTGTTATGGTGAGAAACCTGATTGCTGCACTTTTATGATTAAATAAATATTTTCATTTTAAATTCATGGTGTGTTGCATTCTTTGTTTATAACTGTAGATATTATGGAAAATCATGACATTGTTTGAGCTTGAGTCCCTTAGGACCACAACATTCCTGTTTTGGGTCTCATGCTGAAAAAGTGTGGGAACCCCTGCTCTCATCGATCAGAGAAGGGGTTCCGGATGTATGGCTCCCCTAAGGACGTAGAGCGAAGGAAGAGATGGATGGCAATGGACAACAACAGCAGAAAACTGTCATGTAAGTAATCACAGATTGACTTGTTAACATTTTAAAGGGCATCATATTTAAAAGTGTAGAGAATTATGACTCTTCAATGACATTTGAAGTGTGCAGTGGAAACCTACCTACCCACAGGTACACTTTGAAGACGACCAATATATTGGCAACAAATCAGGAGGACATTTGAGGTTGAGGCCTGTCCTACGAAGCCGGTTCAACCTAACCTGGATATGTTTGAGTTAGGTCCCTAAAGATCCTCTCCCGCCTGAGAGCGCCTCTCACAATCCGAGCTCCACAGTGTTATCGAGAAAATGGCGACGTCTTTTTCACAGAGATTTCATTGGTCGATAGGCGGAGCTTTTATAGACTGATCTCTCATCCTGGAACATATCCGGCTTCGGAGCACAGACTAGGTTCCAGGATAAGTCACCGTGGAGATCTGGCCCGCTAAAAAGAGAACCAGCTTCGTAGTACCGTAAATCCCAGAAGATCTCTTACTAAACGAAAATCCTGCTTCGTAGTATACCCCCCGGGTTCGCCGCTAAGCATCAGTTACCATGGAGATCTAGCCCGCTAAAAAGAGAACCAGCTTCCTAGGACCGGAAAGCGGGAGTTTCCCCTGAAGTTAGCCGCTAAGAGAACATCCGGCTTCGGGGTACACCCCCCAGATGCTCTTCCAACAGTATTTATACATCGGCCTAAGCCGAAGATCCACGTCAAGGAGTACGCCTCCAGCTGTTAATGGCAGGAATGATGACCACACCTATTACGGCACATCAAACATTGGTATGATATGTGAAGCTAACAATGTTTGCCATGTTACATAATTCAAGGATAGACTACACTCCTCATGCAACCTTCAGATTATACAGCTTCAAAACTACCAGGGTTCAGGGATTCTCTGAATGTAGATAATCTACAGATTCGCCGAACTGCATTGTGGGTAGCATGGCAAGGCGTTGCAAGCCTCGCGAGCGTCTATCGGCGTCAAAAGTTCAACAATGTTCAACTTTTGAGGCTCGAGGCTGGCTTCAGCCATCAAATCCCGTTTTTGAATTCCCGCCAGTACAAGCGCTAGCCAATCAAACCGCGTGTATGCAGGTCTCGACTATTTTCCATATGTCAGAAAATGGAGGAGAAATTAATAATTGCCGTGGCAAATGTCCCAGTCTTGTATGACTGTACTCTGTTCACCTACCGGGACCTACACCGGAGGAACCAGGCATGGCGGGAGGTGGCAGAGACAGTTGGTGGAACTGGTAGGTTTTCAACTGTTTGGAGAGTTGATATCCAGTTTACTTCGTTTTAGCTTTGAACGGACAGCTAGTAATGTAGCATAATAACATATTGTGGTGACCACCTTCGATGCATCCCCTCCGACTCCGATATCTCTCGGCACTACAATATCATATATATTAATATAAAAATAACAAAATATTATAATAAGTATAAGCATAATATATAACATAACATATAATACATGCACAGCTATCAAGCATAGGCAGTATATTTAGCCAGCATGGAATGTAGCATAACAATAGCATTCATTAATGGAGGACTAATTTAGTAAATTAAAGAAATTCACTTTATTATTTATTCACTATTATTTCATTTCATTTCATTAGAGAACGTCTGCAAGAAGAGATGGAAGAGTCTGAGGGCCAGGTTCCGCAAGGAAAAGAATATGGAAAAGGAGGCCAAACGAAGCGGGGCAGGGTCTGCAGGGGGGTACAGGGTCTGCAGGAGGGTACAGGCCCTGGCGTTTCATGGCAGTGATGGGGTTTTTAACCCCATTCATCGTAGACCGTGAGACGTCCAGCAATGTCCCCCGGCAGACCCTGCCTCCATCCACCCTGGTGGAAGGGGAAGAGAGCCAGGTAGAGAGTGAGCCAGCCAGCCAGTCCACCAGCCAGTCAGCCAGCCAGCCGGAGAATGCTGAGGTCCGGGGGAAAACACGAGGGAGGGGGAGGGAGATCTCCCTGTTTGAAAGAAGTCTGCTGTCAGCAATTACAGACCAATTGCCCAGCCAACCCCACCAGTGCTGGAGGAGGACGAGGACTTCGCATTTTTCAAGAGCCTCTTGCCCACCATGAGAAGGATGACAATAGCACAGAGGGCTAGAGTCCGCCTCGGGGTACACCAGCTAATTTTTGACGTGGACCAGCAGGACAATTTCTAATTTTATAATTTTTTCACACGTACTGATCCACATTAAAAAAAATTACACTCATCACACACACTGAAGAACTTAAAGAGTGCCTTGGTGAATGGTCACGTCATCACCACACCACAGCATGTGGTGGACAAAGAGAAGCTGCCGTCCAGTGTGGTGTCTGTTGGCCCCCTGAAGGATCGGCCCTAAAACGGGCACCAGCTGTCTAGAGGCGTCCTGGAGTCAGTTTGAGAAAATGAAGGTCAGTTCAGCAATGCACGTCTTCTCCAAGTCATCGCGTGCGGCCCTGAGGTACATGGTGGCGGAGGAGCACAGACCAAAGTCCTACCTCACCATGCGTGGAGACGGCGGACCACTGGTTTGACCTCATGTCGTCGCGCAACACTGTTACTGCCCTAAGTCATTTCAAGATGGAGGAGTATGATAAGGCCATCAGCTTCCTCCGGGACTCCATCCATCTGTTTCGGCCTGAAGATCGGTCCCTGGGCAGCTGGAACCCAGGCCAGACAGGACTGGTGATGGCCACAACAACAATCCTGGAGGTCCAGCAAATTTGTTCTCACAATCCGCTTCACTCAAGACTGCCTGGAAAACACATTTCCGTCCATTCGTCTGAGGAACTCTGTCCCAACACCTGCAGAGCTCCAATACGCACTGCGCGCTGTCACCGTGGGCCAGTTCCTATCGCCAGTGCATACTGGCAGTTACGTGGAGGATGGATCAGACCACTTGGCATACTTCCTGGACACGCAGAGCTGCAGTCCTCCTGACGTTCTGAGTGGAGCAGCTGGTAGACCTGACACCACTAAAGCCAAGTCCTGTGTGCTATACCACCTCGCAGGATACATCGTGAAAAGGGTCATCAGCTTCTCACTTCGTGACAAATGCCAGTGATGGTGAAAATGAGAGAGCTGGTATTAAAATACTTTAAAAAGGGTGCACTTTACCGTCCATCTGATGAGGTGTTCAGAATCAGAACGTGGAGCAGCTGTGCAAGGCAATGCTAGCGAAATTGGATAAAATATAGATAATTACGCTGTGCATATACAAATGAAGACCAGTATAAGCATCATAAAGGGCCTCTGACACAATATAGACGGTTGACAATTCAAAAGAGTTTGATATTTCAGCAATTTACCTCTGGAACTAATCGACGCGCCGTAATAATAATAGATTTAATTTGTTAGCGCTTTTACAGGTGCTCAAAGACGCTTTACAGATATAGAGAAGTGAAAATAAAATAAAGGAACAACAAAAACAATCACACATTAAAAGCCAGATTGAAGAGGTGAGTTTTTGTAAATGACGATATTGGAACTATTTCGATGTCCATACCCCGGAAGTAGGCGTCGCCATTTTTTTCCAACGGAGGTCTATGGGAGTGTCGTAACTCTTATCTCTCTAGGGCTCTCCACACGTTGATCATATAGAGGTGTGGGAGGGGCTTATTTCCCATGTAACTTTCGTGAAGCCTCCGTATGTCACGGTGAGCGTCCATAGGTTTTCTTAATCCTGTTTTTTGCCTTTGTTCATTCCAAATAGTCAGAGCCATTTAATAGAAGAGTTACGACATCTCCGTTCACTCCAATGGACCACTTTTTTACAGCAATGGCGGATCGTGGAGCCTCTCAATCGTTGCCCGGAAGTTAGCGCCAAGGCTGGCAGAGCTGTGGAGTTGCAGCATAATAGACCGTTCGTGACGGACTTTTAAAGGTAAGAAGAAGTTTAAAGATGTATATTGCGGATATTATCAGTACATCTGATTCAAATGAACATGTGTATTAAAGGATGTCAGTGGATTATCCCTACATTAGTAGATTTAGGGAACGTTTACAGATTAAGCTAGCATACCGAAGCAAGTTAGCAACACACGTTGAACAGCCTTTCAATTGTAAATTCCGTTCTCTCTGTCATTTCGTCCAACGTGTTGAATTAGAGAAGAGGGGCTTCTAAACGGGATTGTATGCGGGGGTGGAGGGAGTTAAATATCAGATAAATATAACTGTGGTGCGTGTAAGAGTGAGTGTTTTTAGCAGAGCCATATTGTGTCCTTGTGATTCTGTTGATTATTACCCGTCTGTATAATGTTGCAGCTCAGATGATTCTGGCAAAGGGAGAGGGACTGAAAGGTGGGGTAGGTAAGTTTCAGAAACCGGCTCGAGCTACACTTTGTTATATTCCATGGAATGCTCTGAACATCCCGACAGCAATGAATATCTGAAGAGCTTTGACAACAAATCCATAAAGAAAATCTGTCGAAGCCGTGATACTGTAAAAAGTACAACCAATAAGCCATAAAGATGACATTAGTCATTTAGATGACTTGTGTCCTCCGTTACCATGGGGATTACTGAAGCTACCAGGAATTTAAGAAAATGGTAGAAATGAATCCAATCTGAATTTTAAAGCATTACTTTCGATCCCCTCCCTCTAAATATATCCATACACATTAGAAAGTGATGCTCCTGACTACCATTCAAGTTTAAGAAGATAATATTGGTTTGAAGAATTCAAAGATATAAATAAACAGATCAGGCTCTTTAACAAGGCACTGTTAGCCAACATGTAAACTAGTTGTTCACACTAATCCTGATATTATCACTTAATATTAGCAAATTCGAATAGTTATGTTGTCTCTTTATTTATTTACAATTATAGGAGCATGTAGCTGCATTTCAGCATTCAGGAGGATATCAGAGACGAGTGAGCAGGAGAGATGCCTTCGCTGCCATGCATCAGGACTGACTGAGCCGAGAAGGGCATCTGCAGGTGTGGGAGGAGCTTATTTGTTTCTGAGTTTCGTGGAGCTACCGTATGTCCCCGTAAGCAGGTAAGTTGCCATGTATTTTCTTAATCCTATGTTGGACCTTTGTAACCCCAATAAAATGTTCATTCCAAGTTGTTATGTTGTCTCCTTATTAATTTACAATTCACGTGTTCTCTTAATTAATTTCAAGTGGGCTGCCATTTTAGTTTTAAGGCATGAGGAGGAGTAAGCACGTGGGCGTCCATTTTAGGTTACGACCCGGAAAGGGTTTGGAGATAGTTTCATAAGTTGTGTGTCAAAGTTAAGCAACTGTTCTCTGCGAAACGAGTAAGTATATGGAAAACTGCCCTGCAAGGTGATCAAATCCAAGCAGTGTGTATTATAGGAACACGTAGCTGTGAGTTTCAGCAGTCAGGAGGATATGCAGCTATACGCGTGAGCAAGAGAGATGCATTCGCTGCGCTGCCACAGGACCGAGTGAGCCGGAAAGGGCTTCCACACGCTGTTTATATAGAGGTGTGGGAGGGGCTTATTTCCCATGTGACTTTCGTGAAGCCTCCGTATGTCACGGTGAGCATCCATAGGTTTTCTTAATCCTGTTTTTTGCCTTTGACCCCAACAAAATGTTCATTCTAAATCGTTATGTTGTCTCTTTATTTATTAACAATTCACGTGTTCTCTAAAGTGGAACTCCATTTACTTATTTCAGGCATGAAGAGGAGTAAGCACGTGGGCGTCCATTTTAGGTTATGGCCTGGAAAAGGGGGCGGTTAGGATCAGCGTTCGCTTGAGGGCGAGAGAGTATCAGGCAGCGACCCTATGCGCTCGCTCGCGAGAGAGACAGCCCTCTTGCTCGCTCGCGGGAGTGTCAGCCTCACGGCCGTCCACACTACCGCGTCGACAGCTTCAATCTGCCCATTCCCTTTCAACGGGGTGACGTCACGTTGCCTCGCTTTTTCGCCAAACTGAATTGTGGGTAGCAGAGCGGTCCGTCTCCGGCGTAGCCAGCGCCAGCCAATCAAATCCCGTTTCTGAAAATCTGACAGCTGAAGCCGTAGCCAATCAAACCGCGTCTAAGCTGGGAGAGATATCCCGCCGTTCATTTCTATATTTCAAAAAAAGTCGGAGGAGAAACTAACTATCGCCGTAGCAATCACCCGGTTGTGTATGACCAGACCCTCTTCACCTACCGGGAGACAAACCGGAGGAACCAGCATGGAGGGAGGGGGCAGAGACAGTGGGGGGAACTGGTAGGGTTTCGCCTGTTTGGGGAGTTTATATCCAGTTTACGGAGTGTTAGCATAGCCAGCAAGCATAGCCATTAGCCACTACATTTAGCATAACATAGCACCATAGACATTAATCACATGAATGTTCATCATCCGCTGACACTTTACCTCTGCCACATCATAGACTATATTGCATTACATTAATGCACACAATGTCATACTCCTTTCTGCTCATATTCTGCTTTCACATTTCTTAGTTATATATATATATATATGCAAACATGCATTCTATTTCCATGTAAATTACTGCTTTATTTAATTTGTATCTTTTTGCAATTTAACTGTATTTTATTACGGTGTAAAACATTGTGTCTTATATTAGATTTCTTGTTTTTTATATATGCACCATGACATCAAGTCAAATTCCTAGTATGGCAATAAACCTGTGTCTGATAAAGTGTGACATGTAAAACCTTTCATGCAATTGACAGTGATAAAGGGATTTGGTTTTCATTAATGGAGGAATCATTTTCTTAAATTCAAGAAATTAACTGTATTCTTTCATTTCATTTTATTAGAGGAAGTGTGCAAAGAGAAATGGAAGGCCCTCAGGGACAAATACAGGAAGGAGAGGATATTGGAGAAGGAAGGGAAAAGGAGCGGGGCAGGGTCTTCCGGGGGGCCCTGGCGTCTCGCAGCAATCATGAGCTTTTTAAAGCCATTCATGCTTGACCGCGAGACGTCCAGCAATTTCCCCCGGCAAGCCCTGCCTCCATCCACACCCATAGAAGAGGAAGAGGAAGAGGAAGACAGCCTGGAAGAGAGCTTGGATGATAGCATAGAAAGTCAGCCAGGTGCCAGCCAGCCAGCCAGCACAGGCGAGAGTCCGGGGGAAAAAGAGAAGGGGAAGGGAGATGTCCCCCTTTGAGGAGAATCTGCTTTCCACTGTCGGTCCAATGCTGGAAATACCACAGTGGTGGAGGAGGACGAAGACCTGCTCTTCCTCAGGAGTCTCTTGCCCACCATGAGGCTGATCAGCAGGAGAAATAGGCTGAGGCTCAGACTGACCATTCAACAGGCGGTCCTGGAGGCAGCGATCCTGAACAATTAATTAATTACATACTGATACTGATCCACATGACATGTTTTTACACTCATCACACACTTCACTCACGACATTACATAAATAAAAGTTATTTAAAGTATGTTATGGCTATACTGTGTCTTCACTTGTTCGTGTGGTTTGTCAGTTGCAACATACCAGAAGCTTCATGTATGTCGATATACAATGTGCTGTCTTCTGTAATTGTTCAGGTGAAAATATGTTGTAATTTTTATCACTAAAAACAGGACTGAAGGTAAAAGGTTGTTAGTCATATCATAATATCAATTCAGGAAACATGTTCATTAGGAATGGTTGATTTTAAAATGGCTCATTTGGAATATTTGCTTTTTAAAGATATATATATATATATATATATATAACCGGTCCGCCACTGCACCCAGCCCACGTAAACTGTCAACGGGGGAGCCTCGCTGCGGGGAAACGGTGGACCTCGTGTCCCGATCGGAGTGGGAATAATAATAATAATAATCCGTGCATTTTATCCATTAATTTCCCCGACATTGTGGTAAAAAAAACACACGTTTAATCCACGTTGTTGGTGTTCTACAACTACAGAAAGCATCGGTTTGTTTTCTCATCAGGAAATGCAGACCGGCTCAAACAAACGATTTGTAATCATCATCCTCACGATCATTTAATGTATCACATGTTCGCCGAATTGACATGAAAGCACTAATAAATGTAGTTTCATCCACTTGAGAAATAATCGATTTGTTTTTATATCACATCCGACGGGAGGAAATTCAACAGCTCTCACTCCCGATTTGTAATCCTAATGTAATCATCATCTTCCACGATCATTTATGTTCATGTCGCCGAATTGACATGAAAGCACTGACGAATATGAATATACTGTAGTCAACTTCATTACAACGTTATTAACGTGCCTGAACTCAGTAATTCACCATTTCTACGCATGACAACACACTTCGTCCGTGTTTGGCTCTCGAAGCGTTCCCGCATTGACGTCACTTCCGGCTTCCCCCAAAACTTCAAAATGAGTCGAAGGAATTTCCCCGCGATGTTCGAAATTATTGATATTTAACGGAACGGTATCGCTTTTTCTTCTTTAAACTGAAGGTTCGAGATGATCAGTAGCCCAATATTTCATTGCACAACAGTAGTTGGGAGGCGGTCACCACAGGGACGAGGCACGCCATCCCTCTTCAGTGAAGTGCACAAGCTTCTATTTGACTGTGCCGATGTCCAATGCAACAGCTGAGCGGAGCTTCTCCAGCCCCCGTCGGTTGAAGACGTTCCTTCGTTCAACTAGTCTGAGCGCCGCTGAAATCACCTTCTCTTCCTCCACATCCACAAAGATTTGACCGACGGCCTGGACCTCCGCCGGAGTTTCTGCTGCCAGTGAGCGAAGGGAGGTTTACTTTGGCAACATGTAGAAAGATTAAGTAGGCTAGATGTAGCCACGTGGGGATCTTCGTTTTGCTTTACCCTCATCTGTTATTGGACATTTTAGTCATGTGATTTTAATTACACGACATCACAGCTTGTTATAGGCCTACGTTCTTTTCTCAAGAATTGTTGTTCGGTGAAATAAATAATTTGTCTATTTCTTGAATTTCTTGAAATAAGTGTCATGAATTGCATCACCTGGAGCCAGAGGTTCCTGAGCGGTCTCAACGCAGCATGTGTCCGTCAGGAAACCATCATGATAACCTCGTATTTTTTTAACTTGGGATCAAGCCTGTGTTTAGTCTAGACAAAGGTAAATGTGTGCATGTCATTATAAAGTATATTTACAGACTGTTGCAAAAACTAAGAAGCTTATAAACGTCAGGTTTAAAACTAAAAGAGTTTTACGAAAAAAGTAGGCTAACACAATGAAAGATGTTTGGAGTTTTATTTGAGTTATTAATTTGCATTTTTTGTCAAAGAGATGCTGATTTGAAACCGTTGTTCCATACAGTTACGGCACTTCCTGTTTGTGCCGGAGAGAGGGGAGGCCGTCCCAAAGCCTGCTGCTGTGTGTACTCCCTCCATCTGACAGGATGCGTCACTCCACGGAGGGGGGATGTGTAGGGGTAGGGCGTGGTTTGGGATTGGGCCATACACACGCACTTTTTGGCCCCCCCCACTTCTAAAATGAATCCGGCGCGCCTGGTGCTCGGGCCATCCTTGCTCTCCACCGAGGCAGGCCAACTCCCACCTTAGGCCCCAAGAAAAATGAAATGACGTTGAGTGATAGCTATCATAGTAGTGTTTTCACTATCATTCACATATAACAATTCTAATCCACATCTTCAGGAGCAAACCCAGGAGTCTGAATGTTTCGGCTAATTATAACTAAACAATCTCCCCCAGGTTCGCCCTGCAAGGTGATCAAATCCAAGCAGTGTGTATTATAGGAACACGTAGCTGTGAGTTTCAGCATTCAGGAGGATCTGCAGCTGTGCGCAAGAGAGATGCATTCGCTGCGCTGCCTCAGGACAGAGTGAGCCAGAAAGGGCTTCCACACGCTGCTTATATAGAGGTGTGGGAGGGGCTTATTTCCCATGTAACTTTCGTGAAGCCTCCGTATGTCACGGTGAGTATCCATAGGTTTTCTTAACCTGTTCAGCCCCGAGCCTGTTTTTCAGGTCTCAGGCTCGAAAATGACATTCCCAGAACAAATGACCATATCTTCTAAACGGGTTAAATTAATAATCTTTTTTCTCAAAGGATGGTTGGATGAGAGTTGGATGTAGAAGTGTCAGAATCAATATAGATGTTTTTATTTTAAAGTAAATTCAGATTGAACACAGTAAAAAAATACTTATAGTGAAAACCACCCTTGAATGATGGGTTAGTAGACTAAAAGCTTTAGGAATCCAAACTACAACATATAATAAGTACCCTGTATCAAGATTGATGCAAAACAAGTGACCTTTGACCTTTTTAGACAGATTTAGCAACACAAAACCCACTTCTGGGGTCATTTGAGTGGATTTGATCTTCAGATCAGGGGGTCCGCGGGGTCTTAAAAAGTATTAAAAATTGATAAATCAATGTAGCGAAAATGAAGGCTATTAAAAAGTATTAAACGGCATTTTCCAAGGTATTAAGAAGGTCCACAGCAACGACAACATGAAACACCCTTTAATTTACTGAAACAACATGTCGGGAAACCCCCTCAAGGTGGCCCCGTGCATAGCGCGCCATAAAATGCTGCTTCATATTTTAAGTTTCGTTGCCTTGCTCCGCTCTGTGGGGGGGGGGAGATACAGCGGGAGAACACGCCGTCCACCGCGGAGAATAAACGGAAGGGCAACCATGCTCCGGGGTCTTCTTCGCTGCTTTTGGTGTATTTTGTGGCGGCAGCAGCGCCACTTACAGGCCTGGCATATGCACTACAGCGTTTCCAGCATTTTCAGCGGTCTAGTGTGAACGGACGCGTTAATGAATCGAATGCGTGTGAATTGGGGCTGCACGATTTTGGAAAAAAATCGAATTGCGATTTTTCTGACAAATATTGCGATTCGAATTGCGATATTTGTTTTTAAGCGACCCAATGGAAGTTTATTGTAAAATGCGGCCATAACTCCGGCTAGGAAGGTCGTATCAACGTGCTCCCTGTCTCTAGCACCCCGCAGCCCGAGCTACGAGTGAAAGAACTAAACTTACATGAAACTTCCGTTGGGTTGCTTTAAAGTCAAGCTTCAGTTAAATATTCATCCTTTTAGATGTAGAACATGTGATGGAGCGTCTCTGACCTGACTCAGATGCTTTGGTTCACCAAACTATCTGAAGCTCCGTTGGAAGCCATTTGGAAAGGGCAGGCACTTTCAAAAGCACTTGGCAGGTGATTGGATCAATCTGTCTATCACCTTCTATCATGGGCCACTTCTGATTGATTAGCAATGGCTGGTACATGTGGAGCACAGCACTTCTGATTGGTTAACAATGGCTGGTGCATGTGGAGCACAGCACTTCTGATTGGTTAACAATGACTGGTACATGTGGAGCACAGCACTTCTGATTGGTGTGGATGAGTGACACACAAGAAGAAAAAAAAAGTTGTAAAAAAAAATGTAAAAAAAAAGTTAAAAAAAATCGCAGGCTTTGCGATCTGATAATCGCATCATCTCGAATCGCGATTTCGATTTAAAATCGATTAATCGTTCAGCCCTAGTGTGAATGTGTTTTACTGTTTGCGTCCTCGTGGGGCCGGGGTCTAAGCCAAACTATATCCGGTCCCAGAGATCTGCTATTTTAAAGTAAGGTCACATATCGACCCTAAATATAGTCTATATTAAGAACGAGAAAAGTCTTAACATATATATCGTTTTTTGTAAACATATGACAAATGTTTGAGGGTGATGACGTCAGAGCATCGTCCTATGTGCCGGGCTTAGCCCCGGACAGCCCCAGCCCAATTTAACCCCTGGGTATTTGTGAGGGAGCATTACCCCGCTGAAGCTCACCAAAGTTTAATATATTTCATAGTTCAAAGTTTTGTCAATTGTTTTGTTTATTGGTCAAATACTGGTTTCTACTGGTTTCTACTGGTTTCTGAGGAGTTTTACTGGAATGAAAGAGCACAGAAGCAACAAAGCAGCATGCTGCCTTAAACCTGACCTTCACAGAGAGATGGAAGTTCATGTGGAGAGGAGGCTTCAGTAGTCTGTCAGCACTCTGTTTAGTTGTGCTATCTTACAATCAATATAGTAAAAGTGAGGTAAAGTGTGTCGCCAATGTAACCGGTTAGAACTTGAAGTTGCGATGAGGTCTTAAAATATATGGAAAGGGTCTTAAAAAAGGTTATTACATTTGACTTCAGGATTCCTGCATATACCCTGACAGATGTAGCACCTCATTTCAGACTCCAGCTTACAGCTTCCTGCCTACGATCTGCCTAAAACCAGTATCGAGGAACGTTAAGCCCTCCCACTATTTTCCTAGAGGGCGTTGCCAGATTTTCAATTTCAGGTTTTAACCAGGAGATGGCGCTGCATTCACAAATACAGAAAGACAAGTTTCATGGACTTTCAGTTGTGTTTTGAAGAGCATTTGAACACATCAATATTTGTAATACTATAATAAGTTAATAACGTTTTAATGAAGTTGAATACAGTTATATGTGTCAGTGATTTAATGTCAATTCGGCGAACATAAAGATAAATGATCGTGGTGAAGATGATGATTAAATTAGGATTAAAAATCGAGAGCGGGGCTGCATTTCCTCCCGTTCGTTTTTTTAGACTAAGCAACGTTATTTTGTAAAATAACAACATGGGGATGTTTTGTAAATTATTACATGTCTCTTATTTAGCACAGAGTATGATATCCGTGACATATGGATCTTAACAAAGTTCCGCTGTACATCCAGCGTACTGTATCTGACTTTATTTCACATGAGCTCCAGTGTAGAACCCCAGTGCGCCCCCTGGTGGATCAATGATCTATTGCAGCTGGCTTCATTATAATTACATTTATTTATCACGGGGGAGGTCTCAAGTCAAGCTGGAGGTTTTCCCTTGAGCGAGGGCAGATCACGTACCAATCACGGCCCTCGCGTTTCAAACTGTCCGAAATTAGGTGCTACATCTGTATCTCTGGCCCCCCTTGCTCGATTTTGCTGATTGACATCTCTTTCTAACCGTCAGAGCCAATGGAATCGAGGGGAACTCCCACATACTCCTTATTTGGTAATGTGTGTGTGTGTGAGACTGACGCATAGCCAAAACCGGAAGCTGCGATAACTCTGGTGGCTACCATTAGCAGCTAACTTTTACTCTCCGATTTTTACATAAAAATGAAATCATGGATTATAAATTTAAAAAAATACCCAGAAACATTATCAACCTATGGATTAACCGATTCAGCAGTGGCCGTTTTTTCGGATTGTAGTTAGAATTTTAATAAATAAATAAAAACACTTCGTTTAGTTTCGGTAATTTTTCTGTGCTGTGTGTTGCTGCCGGCCCGTCTCTCCCCCATTCTCATCGAGTATTTTACAAAGAGTGAAACAGCGCCCCTCTAGATGTCATGGTGAAACAGTAGATTGCACTCTCTGTTGCGAGAGGAGGCCAGCAGAAATTGGCTTCCCTTGGTGAAGAAAAATTGAGGGATTGACAAGGCTCACGTCATGCCCCTGCCAACCTGTGATTGGTCAGGGCCATGCCAAGGGAAGCCAGAGGCGGCTGGCTTCCCTTGCCTCACAATCCAATCAAATCGCATCAACTTAGTGTTGCAGTGACGCGTCGTAAAACCCGGAAGTAAGCTGCACTCGGTTTCCCTCGACAGAAAGCAACGGGATTTCTCCATAGGATTTTGGAAAATAGCTCGAAATAAGGTCAGTGGAAAACGAACCTGTTTGATAAATGCACGTTTTGTTCAGTCGGATAATATCCACATGTCTCCCTACTTTTATCATTTTCGAATCATAAATCGAATCGATAGAAGATAGATAGCGTCACCGCCGTTAGGAAGTAGCAAGCAACTGAAGCAAGTGCAATTATGGAGGGTGGAGATTTGGAGTTTTAATCAAAAATAATTGTACTAAACTTCCATGTGTTTTCATTCTCCCTGTCTGCCGCAGCGTCTAATCCCTTCTCTTCGTGTTCCCGGTCTTTTTTCTTCTTCGTGTGTTATTATTTGACAGATAAAAATGAAGAACCACACCATTTTTTTGTCGTTCTGTGGTTCTCCAGATTCTACAGATGGCCAGTCCGCCCCTGCTCCAAATCGGTCAGATCCAGCTCTCCTGATCGGGCTTTATAGAGAGCACCGATCAAACTATTAAGAGTGGATATCGGCGCCAATCGATTGGAGCATCCCTAATTATGTATAATAAAAGAAGTTGACATTGTACTTTAATATAGTTATAAATTATATACCCTGTATAAAAAGGTGGTGGGAGCTGCTGCCACCAGGGTCTGTAGAGAACCCCCTTCCACCCCTACCATTTAGACCCGCCGGGGTTACATCTGAAAAACCAAACAAAAAATGTCATGTACAGCTTGAATTAAAGAACATGCTATACATTAAAAGGATTACAAAATATATTAGGCTTAAAGTCCACTTGTGACCCTCGGGCGATGATATTATAAAGACAAAAAGGCTGCCACTCAATGATCAATTTGGTATTTTAATGACTATCTATTCGCTAAACTAGAAAATGTATCTGGAAGCGCCGGATTTATTTTTGTTCATGACTGCCGTGCATCCAATACAGTTTTTAAAGATGTGCAGCTGTGCACGCTGTTACATAGGACGTATTTTACCTACGGAGTCAGCAATCTGTTGCCAACCGCTTTGGTCCT
The DNA here is from genome assembly GCA_036324585.1 of Champsocephalus esox. Lineage (NCBI taxonomy): Eukaryota > Metazoa > Chordata > Actinopteri > Perciformes > Channichthyidae > Champsocephalus > Champsocephalus esox. Next base: position 13,333,284 of record CM070496.1, on the reverse strand, counting down.
CAGACGAGCCCTCCATCGTCGCTTCCAGTCATCCCGGTTCTCCGTACATCTGGCCAGTTCCGACCGCTGGAAGTTTAGGACTTGGGATGACTTTGTTCTTCATGGTTGGCTTTACTATGCTGATTAAGGACTGGGGGGGCGCAACTCCTCTCAGTCCTGGTTTTAGTTCAGTGTCCTTCTCCTAGATGAGCCCCATCTGCCCCTGCTATTTGCCCATAGCTGGGACAGCGGTTGGCATCTGGGGCCCACTGTTGCTCCGAGGTCTCCTACAGTTTAGCCTGGGACCTCACACGGTACCCAGTTACCGTGTGAGGCCACGAGGAGGCACTGCAGCAGTCTTGGCGGTGGAGCGGCTTTGTACCAGCAGGAGGAGACTTACACACTCGGCTCCTCTCTTCACCCACCGCGAGGAGGGCTAGCCGGCGGCAGTAGCTGAAAGCAGAGGAGCAAGCAGAAGCAGCATGCACGAACTACAAGCACTACTACCACAGATCTTTGTTGTTGTTTTGTTGTTGTTTTATTGCCTGTCCTTGTTTGTCTACCCGTCCCCAAATGCAAAGCGTCTTTGGGTTCGAGAAAAGCGCTATAAAAATACAATTTATTATTATTATTATTAGATCTACTGCACTACGCATCACGCAGCCCTGCCTGGCAGGCACACACACAAAGTGTTGCTTTTCGCCTTTATAATATGCTTTAAATCCTCAAAGCGGCTCATGATTACAGTTTGTTTGAAATTTGAAGCAGTTTAATAAAGAAAGTTAAACTGTAATTGAATGTGGCCAGTTGGAACAGATAATCAACACAGTTTCCATTTTGCAGCAACAGCGCAAAAGGTTTCAACAACAATTCGTATTATGTCCGAGTCTAGTTCTGTCGTATCTGCTTCGTTTCGGAATGTACATTATACAATACATACATACATACATACATACATACATACATACAATACATTATGTTTTTATCCATTATTACCGTACAATACATAGTTTAAGAATAAAGGAAACAAATAATACAACATTGACCTAATCGAGCAGATCTCCTCAGGCAGGTCTTTACGACCAGCGGTGATGCCCCTCAGGGTGCAGGACGGGGCATAGGGTTTATACAAGGTCACAAACATATCTTAACATTCCAGCAATACCATTTAAGAATGGATTCTTAAAGCAATATCATCTTATTTTCTTCTTACACCTACAGCGCGCACCCTGAACAGTGGGCTTCTTGTTTACATTGCACACTCAGAGACAGGACATTTACAGGACCAGAATGTTGGTTCTTTGGCCTTCGTCTTCAGAGGCTGTCGCCACGTTGCCTCCGCACACCGCCGGATGTCTGGCAGGGGGGGTGAAACGAAGGGCCGGGCCGCAGAAGCCCTGACGCACGCGGCTCCCCGGCCTCGGTGGCAGCGGCAAGCCGGCACGCTCCGCCGCCGTGGAGTACAATCTGGATTCTGGAACGTACCTGCTCTGGAGCGGCTGATATAAAACCCTAAAGAATCACCTCTTCAGGCTGAATGATGGTCGTATTGGTGGAACATATATTATCCATTTTTCCCATCTTGACAAAAAGATTCCCTGTTGCCGTCTCAAAGCAACAGATATCTATCTTCAGAGGAAAACATTGCTGGTGGTAAAGCACCCAAATATAACGATTCAAATTTAAATGGAACGTCTACCTGAAAAACATTTTGTAAAACTCCATGAACCTGCTGCCGGAAAGGATTCAGTGATGTGCACGACCAGAATATATGAACATGGTTTGCCATAAGGCATCCACACTGTCGCCAGCATGCAGAGGAATTAGTGTAATGTCTCTTCTTCGTGTAGTTTAGTATATATATAACTTATTTCCAAACTTGCCTCAGTATCTCAACTCAATGATTGATTTTGATGGAAAATCGTTGAAAATGAAAATGTCTCGGCGTTAAATGAGGGATTTGAAAGGCTTGATATGAACATATACATCTGAAATCTTAATATGGTATAGTTAAACCTGTACTGAATGAAAACCATCACCCATATGAAGACTAGAATGTATATATTTCTTAAAATGTGATGTCCCTTACTTCCATAAAGTGAGTTTCCTCCATTTTATACCATACGATTAAACTTTATGCTCAGACTGCAATCCTTCAATAAAGACAGAAGTTGTGTTCATGTGTGTTACATCTGCATGAAGGCCTCCAGCAGAGAATGCACAATGGCACCTGGAAGTGTAGCGCCCCCTGCTGGCAGAAAACACACATTGCATTATAATACCTAGAGTCTGCAGTACCACCACACTCCACCAGAGGGCACTGTGTGTCAACATTGACCTGTCCTCATCTCCCAAAGTCTAACCTGTGATTAAGACATAAAGCATCTCTAAAATATCGCCTCTCCGTGTGCTGATGATTTAAATGAGAAGAGGTTCATTTGTTGATGATTAATGTGCGGTTGAGAAGTGAATCCTTAAATCCCCTCACAGGACTCTGGCTGTTCAAATTAAATGTGCTGTTTGCAGAACAGCTGACTGCCTCAAACCCCTTATTTTCACCTTTTTAAGACTATGATGACACACACACACACACACACACACACACACACACACACACTTACCACACACACTTTCCCCCCCCTGCTTGGCCACCACTTTTGCATCCAGGAGCTTCATTGCATCAATCCATAGGAGAAGGAGCTCTCTGATTGGTCCACAGCCAGCTGCCAGGTCACATGGTGTGTTATGTCCAATCAGGAGTAGATTAGCGGGAGACGGGACACACACTTTTCAGGACGTTCATTATTTGTGCATTCATCTGAAGAACTGTTTTGCTTTTAGGACATTTCAGGTGTTGTTCCTTCAAAATAAAAGTAATATATCAATTAAAAGTAATATAAAGCATAATTTCAGCAGGTTAATTATTAATGTCCTGCTTGTATCCAATCAAAGTATACTCTATTATTATCATGTTGTTGTCAAACCTGTTGCTGCTCTTTTATTCTGAAAACCGCAGCCGGAAGTCGACTTGTTTACACTTTTTATAACATGTACATTTAGCAAAATTATCAATACAATCGTATTTTTGTCCAATTCAATACATCCTCATTAGCATTTGTTAAATATTTTGTCTAAAGGAAATAGAGTTCGTGAACTTTTCGGGAAAGAAAGACAAAAATCCCAGAAGTCTATTCGCTGCTCCTTCAAAATAAAAGAATACATAACATAGCACGAGGAATGTAGCACTCCCTCTGCCCGTTGTCTCCACCAGTAATGCTACTACATTATAAAAGCTCTGTTTGGTCATGAACACCTGGGCTGCAGTCGGATAGTTTAAAAATCAGCTCCTAAGTCCTAACCCTATCGTCTATTCCTCTCCTCTGAGTGAAAGGTCACGGGGTTAAGGGATAGTGGATAGGAGAGTTCAAAAGGACTTAGGAGAAGAGACTGCGGTACTTTAGAGATCGACTGCACTTCACTATCCCACGTGTTTCTGATGCGCCAGCGGACGTCATGATGTGCGTCTGCTGCTGTGGGGTAACCATGGAAACCACAGTTTTCTATCACAGCGGACTACAACATGGATGTTCAATAAGAACGAGGGACTGCTGTGAACTCCTCTGAGACTCTGCTCCGTGCTCTGATGCTGCTGCTCTGCTTTGTGAACGAGACAACAGAGAAACAGATTCTAGCTGCTGCTCGTCCCCCTCTCCCTCCGGTCCACGTTAACACCACGATCCAACACGTGTGATCGATGAACTGAAGACACACCACGATCCAACACGTGTGATCGATGAACTGAAGATCTGAAATCAATACGTTAGTCCTGAACATCTGTCTCTGTGTGTCATCACCATTCAGACATCTCTAGAAGCTGAACTAACCCCACAGCTCAGTGAAGACTGAGAGACTTCATTTGATCCTTTCAGTGAAAACTAACGTTCATATTTCTCTCTTTGTTATAATACTGATGAACGTTCAGAACAAAGCTCTTTGGAACTCACCACCTACGTTTAAAATGCTTAATAAGCACCGTCACGTTCATGATATCATTTCTCCTCATGATCGGTTGTTTCCGTGAACGGCCGACTGTTGAGTGACGGCACATGCTGCGGCTGCAATGCATTGTGGGGCAGCACTTTCTCCTCTCCTGTCGGTGAGGGAGGTCCAGTGGTTCCTAAGCTCAAGGAGGCTATAAAGGAAGCTTGAAACCTCCTTTCCTATCATCTAGAGAACCAGCTCTTATCGTGGCTGCCCCTGAGGGACCTCCGGGTCCTCTCACTCCTTCAGGAAGGTTCCTCAGCTCGATGGACTACTCCACTTCAGCCCTGCTCTGAATCTGTAAATTGGTGTTTTAGTTATCAAACCTGTTGCTGATCTTTTATTTTGAAATCCACACCCGGAAGTCGCCTTGTTCACGCACTAGCAGCTTGACATCTCTCCTCTGCAGTGAATCTGTGGAGCCAGGATTGAGGATGCAGACTCTAGTCACATGGAAATAACTTTCTGTGCACTTGTTGCCCACTCCTCTCTCTTCTGTGGACTCGTATGTATTTGCATCCCCTTCCTGCAGACCCCATGCTGCGCATCTCCCTCCTCTGAAGGCCGAGGGGAAACGTTCTTCTGCAGGATTTAATACATATTACAGGATTATTATTTGTTGCATGAACCTCCTCACCATGACGGAGGAAAGCCCGGAGAAGCAGCTCCGGCTCCGGGTGTGCGTCCTCAGCGAGCTGCTGCACACGGAGCGGGACTATGTGCAAACCCTGGAGTTCCTCTCGGTGAGTACAAGAAGCTCCAAGAATCCCGCGCGGCTGTTTAGTATGCAGACTGCGTGCGGCTGCAGCAACAAGTGGCAGCACTTCCTGCCGTGCTGGTCTGTGTGGGGTGGAGGGATCGATCCATCAGGCGGACGGGGTGACATTGTGAAAGCGGGCATGTGTGAGCTTCAGCCAGAGCAGTGCAATCCTCACGGTGTGGGGTCCGAGAGGAAGACACGAGACGATAACGCTCATAATAAACCTCTAAACCCAATGAAGTCAGTTCCTGTTTGAATGAGCATTCTCTCTCGCGCTCCAAAGTCACGGGCCAGATGTTGTTCTTCAAAACTCCCAAAACAACCGGAATGCATCTGTATTTCATACTCCGGCTTCTGCTGGAGAAACAATCCATGTGCTGATATAATAGTCTTTAAATAAAGATGATGATGATGATGATGATGATGATGGTGGTGATGATGGTGATGATGGTGATGATGGTGATGATGGTGATGATGTATTAATCGTTTCAGTAGTTTTAATACAAATATATCAGAAAATGCTGCTTTCATTATTTTAAGTGAATATCTTTGGATTTTAAGGAACTCTGACGGACTTTTCTATCACCAAACTATTGATTTATTAATCTGGATATGAGCTGTGGATCCAGACCCGGTGCAGGTGGATCCAGACTCAGTGCAGGTGGATCCAGACCCAGTGCAGGTGGATCCAGACTCAGTGCAGGTGGATCCAGACTCAGTGCAGGTGGATCCAGACTCAGTGCAGGTGGATCCAGACCCGGTGCAGGTGGATCCAGACCCGGTGCAGGTGGATCCAGACCCGGTGCAGGTGGATCCAGACCCGGTGCAGGTGGATCCAGACCCGGTGCAGGTGGATCCAGACCCGGTGCAGGTGGATCCAGACCCGGTGCAGGTGGATCCAGGAGAGACTCTTGAGATACGAAAGGCTGGGTCTGGTCTACGTTGAATAAGATCCTTCAGTCCAGTGCGTAGTCTGCACGTGCTTCTGTGGTCAAAACAAGGTTCTCTATGGAGGAACTCCCGTTACTCGATTACTGTCACGGAGCGTCCACACGCGCAGCTTCAAAGAGAGCTTGGAGCTGCGCGTGTCTGGAGCTCGGGGATTTTATTCAACACGACCAACAACCAATCACATGAATGTCCCGCCCCCGACATACAGAGCAAAACCCCGGGGATTTTATGGGAGCAATATATATATATATAACTCCCCAAACAGGCGAAACCCTACCAGTTTCCCCCACTGCCTCTCCACCTCCCTCCATGCTGGTTCCTCCGGTTTGTGTCCCGGTAGATGAAGAGGGTCTGGTCATACACAACCGGGTGAGTTGCTACGGCGATAGTTAGTTTCTCCTCCGACTTTTTTTGAAATATAGAAATGAACGGCGGGATATCTCTCCCAGCTTAGACGCGGTTTGATTGGCTACGGCTTCAGCTGTCAGGTTTTGGGAAACGGGATTTGATTGGCTGGCGCTGGCTACGCCGGCGTCTCCGGCGTCAGAAGTTGAACATTGTTCAACTTCTGACGCCGGAGACGGACCGCTCTGCTACCCACAATTCAGTTCGGCGAAACGCTGTAGTGTGGACGGGCCGTAACGGATCTAATTGGTTGAAAGCGTATTTGTCGAGACGTCAACTCAGCGGTGGTTTTGGTTTTTGTCCACTAAGATTTGTGAACTCCAAGATTTAAAGAGATGCTTTCTGCACGACTCGCTGTGGAGAAGCTCGGCCTCTCGTGACGCCTTCCATCGGTAACTATCTTTTTACTGAAGGACACTTCAAAGCCTCTTTACTGAGTAAAGAAGTTTAGTCAGTACTTCTACTTCTACCAGAGTATTTTTAAACACCAGTATCTGTACTTCTACTTGAGTAAAGGATGTGTGTACTTCTACTTGAGGAAAGGATGTGTGTACTTCTACTTGAGTAAAGGATGTGTGTACTTCTACTTGAGTAGAGGATGTGTGTACTTCTACTTGAGTACAGGATGTGTGTACTTCTACTTGAGTAAAGGATGTGTGTACTTCTACTTGAGGAAATGATGTGTGTACTTCTAGTTGAGTAAAGGATGTGTGTACTTCTACTTGAGGAAAGGATGTGTGTACTTCTACTTGAGGAAAGGATGTGTGTACTTCTACTTGAGGAAAGGATGTGTGTACTTCTACTTGAGGAAAAGGATGTGTGTACTTCTACTTGAGGAAAGGATGTGTGTACTTCTACTTGAGGAAAGGATGTGTGTACTTCTACTTGAGGAAAGGATGTGTGTACTTCTACTTGAGTAAAGGATGTGTGTACTTCTACTTGAGGAAAGGATGTGTGTACTTCTACTTGAGTAAAGGATGTGTGTACTTCTACTTGAGGAAAGGATGTGTGTACTTCTACTTGAGTAAAGGATGAGTGTACTTCTACTTGAGGAAAGGATGTGTGTACTTCTACTTGAGGAAAGGATGTGTGTACTTCTACTTGAGGAAAGGATGTGTGTACTTCTACTTGAGTAAAGGATGTGTGTACTTCTACTTGAGTAAAGGATGAGTGTACTTCTACTTGAGGAAAGGATGTGTGTACTTCTACTTGAGGAAAGGATGTGTTACTTCTACTTGAGGAAAGGATGTGTGTACTTCTACTTGAGGAAAGGATGTGTGTACTTCTACTTGAGTAAAGGATGTGTGTACTTCTACTTGAGGAAAGGATGTGTGTACTTCTACTTGAGGAAAGGATGTGTGTACTTCTACTTGAGTAAAGGATGTGTGTACTTCTACTTGAGGAAAGGATGTGTGTACTTCTACTTGAGGAAAGGATGTGTGTACTTCTACCTGAGGAAAGGATGTGTGTACTTCTACTTGAGGAAAGGATGTGTGTACTTCTACTTGAGGAAAGGATGTGTGTACTTCTACTTGAGGAAAGGATGTGTGTACTTCTACTTGAGTAAAGGATGTGTGTACTTCTACTTGAGAAAGGATGTGTGTACTTCTACTTGAGGAAAGGATGTGTGTACTTCTACTTGAGGAAAGGATGTGTGTACTTCTACTTGAGTAAAGGATGTGTGTACTTCTACTTGAGGAAAGGATGTGTGTACTTCTACTTGAGGAAAGGATGTGTGTACTTCTACTTGAGTAAAGGATGTGTGTACTTCTACTTGAGGAAAGGATGTGTGTACTTCTACTTGAGTAAAGGATGTGTGTACTTCTACTTGAGGAAAGGATGTGTGTACTTCTACTTGAGGAAAGGATGTGTGTACTTCTACTTGAGGAAAGGATGTGTGTACTTCTACTTGAGGAAAGGATGTGTGTACTTCTACTTGAGGAAAGGATGTGTGTACTTCTACTTGAGGAAAGGATGTGTGTACTTCTACTTGAGGAAAGGATGTGTGTACTTCTACTTGAGGAAAGGATGTGTGTACTTCTACTTGAGGAAAGGATGTGTGTACTTCTACTTGAGGAAAGGATGTGTGTACTTCTACTTGAGGAAAGGATGTGTGTACTTCTACTTGAGGAAAGGATGTGTGTACTTCTACTTGAGGAAAGGATGTGTGTACTTCTACTTGAGGAAAGGATGTGTGTACTTCTACTTGAGGAAAGGATGTGTGTACTTCTACTTGAGAAAGGATGTGTGTACTTCTACTTGAGGAAAGGATGTGTGTACTTCTACTTGAGTAAAGGATGTGTGTACTTCTACTTGAGGAAAGGATGTGTGTACTTCTACTTGAGGAAAGGATGTGTGTACTTCTACTTGAGTAAAGGATGAGTGTGTTCTACTTGAGGAAAGGATGTGTGTACTTCTACTCGAGGAAAGGATGTGTGTACTTCTACTTGAGGAAAGGATGTGTGTACTTCTACTTGAGTAAAGGATGTGTGTACTTCTACTTGAGGAAAGGATGTGTGTACTTCTACTTGAGGAAAGGATGTGTGTACTTCTACTTGAGGAAAGGATGTGTGTACTTCTACTTGAGGAAAGGATGTGTGTACTTCTACTTGAGTAAAGGATGTGTGTACTTCTACTTGAGGAAAGGATGTGTGTACTTCTACTTGAGGAAAGGATGTGTGTACTTCTACTTGAGGAAAGGATGTGTGTACTTCTACTTGAGTAAAGGATGTGTGTACTTCTACTTGAGGAAAGGATGTGTGTACTTCTACTTGAGGAAAGGATGTGTGTACTTCTACTTGAGGAAAGGATGTGTGTACTTCTACTTGAGTAAAGGATGTGTGTACTTCTACTTGAGGAAAGGATGTGTGTACTTCTACTTGAGGAAAGGATGTGTGTACTTCTACTTGAGGAAAGGATGTGTGTACTTCTACTTGAGGAAAGGATGTGTGTACTTCTACTTGAGTAAAGGATGTGTGTACTTCTACTTGAGGAAAGGATGTGTGTACTTCTACTTGAGTAAAGGATGTGTGTACTTCTACTTGAGGAAAGGATGTGTGTACTTCTACTTGAGTAAAGGATGAGTGTACTTCTACTTGAGTAAAGGATGGTGTACTTCTATTGAGAAAGGATGTGTGTACTTCTACTTGAGTAAAGGATGAGTGTACTTCTACTTGAGGAAAGGATGTGTGTACTTCTACTTGAGGAAAGGATGTGTGTACTTCTACTTGAGTAAAGGATGTGTGTACTTCTACTTGAGTAAAGGATGTGTGTACTTCTACTTGAGTAAAGGATGTGTGTACTTCTACTTGAGGAAAGGATGTGTGTACTTCTACTTGAGGAAAGGATGTGTGTACTTCTACTTGAGTAAAGGATGAGTGTACTTCTACTTGAGGAAAGGATGTGTGTACTTCTACTTGAGGAAAGGATGTGTGTACTTCTACTTGAGTAAAGGATGTGTGTACTTCTACTTGAGTAAAGGATGTGTGTACTTCTACTTGAGTAAAGGATGTGTGTACTTCTACTTGAGTAAAGGATGTGTGTACTTCTACTTGAGGAAAGGATGTGTGTACTTCTACGTCTGGGCCGCATGCGTTCTGCTTAAGAATCAGTCAAATGTAGGTCAATGGTTCCTGATACTTGAAAATGCTGTCCTGAAAACAGAAGCTTCAGATTTCTGATCATGAGGAAACATGAAGGTCTTTCAAGGTCGTTGTGTAAATAAGTTATCGGGCTTTTTTCTAACTTAGATTTGATAGAACATGTTTTCAACTTGAATTGACTGAATCTATTTCAGTGGGATTATTAACACACGAATACTACTGTGTAATATACGTGAACATATATATTCAAGAAGTACAAGACAAGACAAGCAGAAGTTAATTATACTTAAGTCATTAGGATGATCAAAGGCCCCCACTGTGAGGCGGGGGGTCATAGCTTCATCTTAGCTTCAGGGGGGGTGAAGGGTATCACGGGGCGTCTGTTCCTGAACACCATATTTCCTGCAGGACGAATTCCTCCGAGGGTCGGACATGTTCTGGAACAATGAGCTGAGATTACTGCCTAATATTCGATGATGGAGACTGGAACGAATATTCAAATAATCGCTGGCATCCCTAGTCCTGACCAATCGGTTACTGAGTGATGAAATGAAGGGCCGTGTCGTCCCCGTTGTCTCTCAGAACCCACGGATATACGATATTAAACAGCATTTAAAGACATGTTGCACTAAATGGGACTTTCGTTGTATTTAAACCCGCACGCGTCCACGCGGTGCTTCAGAGCGCCGCCTCACACAATGAATGATGAACTCCATTCTTAGAACCGTCTGAATGAGGGGACGGACGGTTAGTCCCTCAGATCCAGCTTCACAGCCGCCGCGGGGGGTTCAAGCATCGATCAGGGGACGCCTTCTAGCACGTACTGCATGTGTCGCGTTTCACATCTAGCCGCATGTAAGGACCCAGAGGAATCTTCGAAGGCCCTGTGAACGAGGAGCAGAACATACTCATATTTGAGACGGAGAGTTGTCCTGCAACTTATTCGACTTTTTCTCCACTGGCTGTTGTTTGTTGACATGTGTACGAGGCTTTGAGTCGTTGTTGTTGGTCAACATGCCGGCGGTCGCCTGCCTGAAGTCAGTGTCTGCAGGAAATGGAGACTAATGGAGAAAACAGAGGGTCATTAACTGTGTGTGTGTGTGTGTGTGTGTGTGTGTGTGTGTGTGTGTGTGTGTGTGTGTGTGTGGTGTGTGTGTGTGTGTGTGTGTGTGTGTGTGTGTGTGGTGTGTGTGTGTGTGTGTGTGTGTGTGTGTGTGTGTGTGTGTCGCTTTCTCCCGACAGACGACTGATGACCCTGAAGGTCACGACCTCTTGTTCCTTTCTCCGCTTCCTGTGTGTTAATCTGCAGTTTAACACACAGACAGGGTGTGTGTGTGTGTGTGTGTGGTGTGTGTGTCCAGTGGAGGCATGGGGTAGCCAACGTGTTTCTGGTCGATACCTGGACACATGGAAGAGTCCCGTTGCTGTCTCGTTGGCAGGTGGATTCATTACGAGACATTATGGTGGAGTTCATTAAATGTATTTTCACCCATTCTGGACAGCAGCCTGTAAATCCTGAATCAGGGTCTCAGACTTTCTGCTGCCCCCCCCCCGTCCCCCCCGCCCCCCGTCCCCCCGCCCCCTTTAAGGGTCTTGCCCTGCAGAGAATTCTCCGTCTTTTGTCTCGGGGGCCATGTGTCAGGCAGGATTTCCTTCCTTCCTGGCCCCTCCCCGTCTTTACATTGTGCTGCATGTTTCCTGCCTCTGCATACACACACACACACACACACACACACACACACACACACACACACACACACACACACACACACACACACACACACACACTTCACGCACACTTTCCCCCCCTGCTTGGCCACCACTTTTGCATCCCGGAGCTTCATTGCATCAATCCATAGGAGAAGGAGCTCTCTGATTGGTCCACAGCCAGCTGCCAGGTCACATGGTGTGTTATGTCCAATCAGGAGTAGATTAGCAGGAGACGGGACACACACTTTTTTTCAGGACGTTCATGTAGTGTGAAGAGGTCACCGTCACAAGGGGGCTGTGTTTGAGCTCACACACACACACACCACACACACACACGCGCACTCACACACACACACACACACACACACACACACACACACACACACACACACACACACACACACACACTGTTTGTAAGAGGACATGGTATCTTGAAATATCCCGTCTCTACATTTCCATCTAACCCAGAACTTGATTTCTCTTTGTGGTTCATCTCTCCTCTTCCTCCCTCCTCTTCATCTCTCCTCTTCCTCCCTCCTCTTCCTCCCTCCTCTTCATCCCTCCTCTGCATCCCTCCTCTTCATCCCTCCTCTTCCTCCCTCCTCTTCCTCCCTCCTCTTCATCCCTCCTCTTCCATCCCTCCTCTTCATCCCTCCTCTGCATCCCTCCTCTTCATCCCTCCTCTTCATCCCTCCTCTTCATCCCTCCTCTTCATCCCTCCTCTTCCTCCCTCCTCTTCATCCCTCCTCTTCACTCCCTCCTCTTCCTCCTCCCTCCTCTTCATCCCTCCTCTTCCTCCCTCCTCTTCATCCCTCCTCTTCCTCCCTCCTCTCTCTCCCTCCCTCCTCCTTCCTCCCTCCTCTTCATCCCTCCTCTGCATCCCTCCTCTTCATCCCTCCTCTTCATCCCTCCTCTTCCTCCCTCCTCTTCCTCCCTCCTCTTCATCCCTCCTCTTCCTCCCTCCTCTTCATCCTCCTCTTCCTCCCTCCTCTTCATCCCTCCTCTTCCTCCCTCCTCTTCCTCCCTCCTCTTCATCCCTCCTCTTCATCCCTCCTCTTCCTCCCTCCTCTTCATCCCTCCTCTTCATCCCTCCTCTTCATCCTTCCTCTTCATCCCTCCTCTTCCTCCCTCCTCTTCATCCCTCCTCTTCATCCTCCTCTTCATCCCTCTCTTCCTCCCTCCTCTTCATCCCTCCTCTTCATCCCTCCTCTTCATCCTCCTCTTCATCCCTCCTCTTCATCCCTCCTCTTCCTCCCTCCTCTTCATCCCTCCTCTTCCTCCTCCTCTTCATCCCTCCTCTTCATCCCTCCTCTTCATCCCTCCTCTTCCTCCCTCCTCTTCATCCCTCCTCTTCATCCTCCTCTTCATCCCTCCTCTTCCTCCCTCCTCTTCATCCCTCCTCTTCATCCCTTCCTCTTCATCCCTTCCTCTTCATCCCTCCTCTTCCTCCCTCCTCTTCCTCCCTCCTCTTCATCCTTCCTCTTCATCCTTCCTCTTCATCCCTCCTCTTCCTCCCTCCTCTTCCTCCTCCTCTTCATCCCTCCTCTTCATCTCTCCTCTTCATCCCTTCCTCTTCCTCCCTCCTCTTCCTCCCTCCTCTTCATCCCTCCTCTTCATCCCTCCTCTTCCTCCCTCCTCTTCCTCCCTCCTCTTCATCCCTCCTCTTCATCCCTCCTCTTCATCCTTCCTCTTCATCCCTCCTCTTCCTCCCTCCTCTTCATCCCTCCTCTTCATCCCTCCTCTTCATCCTTCCTCTTCATCCCTCCTCTTCCTCCCTCCTCTTCATCCCTCCTCTTCATCCTCCTCTTCATCCTCCTCTTCATCCCTCCTCCCTCCTCTTCATCCCTCCTCTTCCTCCCTCCTCTTCATCCCTCCTCTTCCTCCCTCCTCTTCCTCCCTCCTCTTCATCCCTCCTCTTCATCCCTCCTCTTCATCCCTCCTCTTCCTCCCTCCTCTTCCTCCCTCCTCTTCATCCCTCCTCTTCATCCCTCCTCTTCATCCCTCCTCTTCATCCCTCCTCTTCATCCTTCCTCTTCCTCCCTCCTCTTCCTCCCTCCTCTTCCTCCCTCCTCTTCCTCCCTCCTCTTCCTCCAGTCCAGAGAGACATGCCTCTCCTAATGACGTAACGAAGCTCTTGAATGGGATCGGCTGTATGCGAGCTCTGAGAGTGTCTCCCTGTCTCGTCCACAGACTTCCCTTTCATGTCTGTTCGCCTCTTGTCTCTCTCGACACAAGTGCGCGTCCACTCAGCCGGGTCAGATGCACATGTGGGGGGAATACTTACTATACTACTGACAACACAATTTAACTGTTCTGTGTATAAACTTGCCTTACCATGTGTTTGAAAAACGTTTAAATAATTAATAAATATTAACATTAATAATACATCGTCTACGGTCATGGAGGATGGGTCATGACCCGAAAGAACCAGATCCAAGGATACAAGCGGCCGAGATGGGTTTCCTCCGCCGGGTGGCTGGCGTCTCCCTTAGGGATAAGGTGAGAGGTTCGGTCATCAGGGAGGGACTCGGAGTTGAGCCGCTCCTCCTTCGCGTCCAAAGGAGCCAGTTGAGGTGGTTCGGCACCTAGTTAGGATGCCACCTGGGCGCCTCCCTAGGAGGTGTTCCAGGCATGTCCAGCTGGGAGGAGACCGAGGGGTAGACCTAGGACCAGGTGGAGGGGACTATATCTCTTCTGGCCTGGGAGCGCCTCGGGACCCCCCAGTCAGAGCTGGTTGATGAGGGGAAAGGAACGTTTGGGGCTCTCTGCTGGAACTGATACCCCGAGACCCGACCACGCAGAAGCGGAGAAGATGGATGGATTAATAATACAAATTAACGCCATTTATAGAAAACGTTTCACTCAAGAGATGTTTCTTATATTGCTTTAATACCATAACATTTGACAATAAAAACCCTGAACAAAAGATAACTAGATATTGACTTTAATGAAATGTGTTTCACATCACTGTATTGGGTTGGATGAAAGCAATAATATTAAGTTGAACCGATTTAAACTTTCGTCTCTCAGGGCTCTGAACCTTTTGACCCCTTTTCCACCAATGTGTTTCGTCTGGAGCCGCAACACATATTTGATAGCTTTTAAAGTTGTATATATTTATTATTTATTACATTGTAGAAAACTGTTCACCTCTAATGATCAACAAAGAACTCGTATAAGGAGAATAAAGGCGCGGGACCGTAGCAGGATGTGACGCATATTTTAGTTGACCTAATTAAAACAGAGCGGTGAAGGCTCTAGACCCCATGGTGGTTGAACGGGAGGGGGGTGCAGAGCGGCTGAAGGCTCTAGACCCCATGGTGGTTAGACGGGAGGGGGGTGCAGAGCGGCGAAGGCTCTAGACCCCATGGTGGTTAGACGGGAGGGGGGTGCAGAGCGGCGAAGGCTCTAGACCCCATGGTGGTTAGACGGGAGGGGGGTGCAGAGCGGCGAAGGCTCTAGACCCCATGGTGGTCAGACTGGAGTGGGGTGCAGAGCGGTGAAGGCTCTAGACCCCATGGTGGTTAGACGGGAGGGGGGTGCAGAGCGGCGAAGGCTCTAGGCCCCATGGTGGTTAGACGGGAGGGGGGTGCAGAGCGGCTGAAGGCTCTAGACCCCATGGTGGTTAGACGGGAGGGGGGTGCAGAGCGGCTGAAGGCTCTAGACCCCATGGTGGTTAGACGGGAGGGGGGTGCAGAGCGGCGAAGGCTCTAGACCCCATGGTGGTTAGACGGGAGGGGGGTGCAGAGCGGCGAAGGCTCTAGACCCCATGGTGGTTAGACGGGAGGGGGGTGCAGAGCGGCTGAAGGCTCTAGACCCCATGGTGGTTAGACGGGAGGGGGGTGCAGAGCGGCGAAGGCTCTAGACCCCATGGTGGTTAGACGGGAGGGGGGTGCAGAGCGGCGAAGGCTCTAGACCCCATGGTGGTTAGACGGGAGGGGGGTGCAGAGCGGCTGAAGGCTCTAGACCCCATGGTGGTTAGACGGGAGGGGGGTGCAGAGCGGCTGAAGGCTCTAGACCCCATGGTGGTTAGACGGGAGGGGGGTGCAGAGCGGCGAAGGCTCTAGACCCCATGGTGGTTAGACGGGAGGGGGGTGCAGAGCGGCTGAAGGCTCTAGACCCCATGGTGGTCAGACGGGAGGGGGGTGCAGAGCGGCTGAAGGCTCCAGACCCCATGGTGGTTAGACGGGAGGGGGGTGCAGAGCGGCTGAAGGCTCTAGACCCCATGGTGGTCAGACGGGAGGGGGGTGCAGAGCGGCGAAGGCTCTAGACCCCATGGTGGTTAGATGGGAGGGGGGTGCAGAGCGGCGAAGGCTCTAGACCCCATGGTGGTTAGACGGGAGGGGGGTGCAGAGCGGCGAAGGCTCTAGACCCCATGGTGGTTAGACGGGAGGGGGGTGCAGAGCGGCGAAGGCTCTAGACCCCATGGTGGTTAGACGGGAGGGGGGTGCAGAGCGGCGAAGGCTCTAGACCCCATGGTGGTTAGACGGGAGGGGGGTGCAGAGCGGCTGAAGGCTCTAGACCCCATGGTGGTTAGACGGGAGGGGGGTGCAGAGCGGCGAAGGCTCTAGGCCCCATGGTGGTTAGACGGGAGGGGGGTGCAGAGCGGCTGAAGGCTCTAGACCCCATGGTGGTTAGACGGGAGGGGGGTGCAGAGCGACGAAGGCTCTAGACCCCATGGTGGTTAGACGGGAGGGGGGTGCAGAGCGGCTGAAGGCTCTAGACCCCATGGTGGTTAGACGGGAGGGGGGTGCAGAGCGGCTGAAGGCTCTAGACCCCATGGTGGTCAGACGGAAGGGGGGTGCAGAGCGGCGAAGGCTCTAGACCCCATGGTGGTTAGACGGGAGGGGGGTGCAGAGCGGCGAAGGCTCTAGACCCCATGGTGGTTAGACGGGAGGGGGGTGCAGAGCGGCGAAGGCTCTAGACCCCATGGTGGTTAGACGGGAGGGGGGTGCAGAGCGGCGAAGGCTCTAGACCCCATGGTGGTTAGACGGGAGGGGGGTGCAGAGCGGCTGAAGGCTCTAGACCCCATGGTGGTTAGACGGGAGGGGGGTGCAGAGCGGCTGAAGGCTCTAGACCCCATGGTGGTTAGACGGGAGGGGGGTGCAGAGCGGCTGAAGGCTCTAGACCCCATGGTGGTTAGACGGGAGGGGGGTGCAGAGCGGCGAAGGCTCTAGACCCCATGGTGGTTAGACGGGAGGGGGGTGCAGAGCGGCGAAGGCTCTAGACCCCATGGTGGTTAGACGGGAGGGGGGTGCAGAGCGGCGAAGGCTCTAGACCCCATGGTGGTTAGACGGGAGGGGGGTGCAGAGCGGCGAAGGCTCTAGACCCCATGGTGGTTAGACGGGAGGGGGGTGCAGAGCGGCTGAAGGCTCTAGACCCCATGGTGGTTAGACGGGAGGGGGGTGCAGAGCGGCGAAGGCTCTAGACCCCATGGTGGTTAGACGGGAGGGGGGTGCAGAGCGGCGAAGGCTCTAGACCCCATGGTGGTTAGACGGGAGGGGGGGTGCAGAGCGGCGAAGGCTCTAGACCCCATGGTGGTTAGACGGGAGGGGGGTGCAGAGCGGCTGAAGGCTCTAGACCCCATGGTGGTTAGACGGGAGGGGGGTGCAGAGCGGCTGAAGGCTCTAGACCCCATGGTGGTTAGACGGGAGGGGGGTGCAGAGCGGCTGAAGGCTCTAGACCCCATGGTGGTTAGACGGGAGGGGGGTGCAGAGCGGCGAAGGCTCTAGACCCCATGGTGGTTGAACGGGAGGGGGGTGCAGAGCGGCGAAGGCTCTAGACCCCATGGTGGTTAGACGGGAGGGGGGGTGCAGAGCGGCGAAGGCTCTAGACCCCATGGTGGTTAGACGGGAGGGGGGTGCAGAGCGGCTGAAGGCTCTAGACCCCATGGTGGTTAGACGGGAGGGGGGTGCAGAGCGGCGAAGGCTCTAGACCCCATGGTGGTAAGGACAATAAATAGTCCTACAAATATTTTAATTTGATTTCCTTCTTATCGTTGTCTGAGCTCAAGGGAGCCGGAGCAGAGCGCCTGGAGAGCCGCGGTTTGCCGACCCCTCGCCTAAAACAGCTGTGTGACATCCCACATGTAATTAAAGTCGATGCTGCGGTTTGTTCAGCGTACAGATAAACTCGCCTATAAACTACATTTAAGCTTAAAAAGCTCCATTAGAGGAGTCGGAGTTAATGACCGTAATAAATGCGTTCCATTGATGCTCCTCGCCTTCGATCCATCCAGACGGAAAGGAGGTCGGGTGATCGGAATCCTGCAGAAAGAGGGGTTGGTTTCGCTGTCAATGAACTGGCATGGCAGCGGTTCAAATCCCCGTTCTCTGGGCGCACGGAAAGAACGTTCCGACAGCTTTACGTACAAAAAAATCCACGTTAAAGTCAATAAAACACGATGATAGGAAATAAGTCAGGATTATTCCAGTGATATCTCTCAGACGCGTTCGAGGGCCGTTGCGTCTACATTTAACAGAAACACACAAAAGGCCAAACTCGAGACCACAAATCCAATGTTGTGATGAAGTCTTCTGTCCCGCCTACTGTTAAGAAGTACTTTGACTCTCCATGTTTCAGATTTCAGAAGTGGAACAGAACGAGAGCATTCGTACAAATTCAAAGTACCGCATGCATAGCAGTCTTAAACATAACTGGCTGAGGAAACACTGGCTCTGACCTACGGTACCTCTCTCGATGAATGGATTAATGTTAAGGTCTGTAAAGTGTCAACAGCCAGCAACAACATCCAACGTGTAGTTTTATCCCGTTTTCATTTTGAAACCCTACTAAGTTGCCGGTCGTGTTGCATCGATGGGTCTCTGATGGGAGAGAGGAATGCGTGGCTGCAGACATTATAATGCAGGTCTCTAAAGTCTCGTCTCCTTCAGATCCGTCTCACTGCCTCATGTCCAAGTCCAGTCCTCAGATGCTCCTCAGAGGCCATCGAGCTGTGAAACACAACGGGCAGATGTTCAGCTTAACGGACACGATGCGGAGCGTCTCCTGTTCGATGAAACTCTACATGACGGCGTATTGAAGAGTGGTGGCTCCTCGATGAAGCCAGTCTGTGTTTGGGAGGAGGGAAGAAGCTTGGGAGCGATGAGCTTCCATCAAACTGAAAGTGGGAAAACCCCAGAGAAGGAAGTCGATACTTAAATGAGACTTGATGATTTACTACAAACCAGCTTTTGTCCACTTGAAGATCGCTCCATGTTCTTCGTTGTTAATTCAAACCAGAGACAAAGTCCTGAAGTCCACTCCCAAGACGGAGACATGAACCCCCCGCTGCAGAGCTCTGTTTCCCGTGCAGCTTCCCAGAGGCTGGGATGAGTCCTGGAGGTGTCGTCAGGACCGGCAGACGGATCACACAGAGGCCTTCCTCCCCTCGGATGGTCCCCTGTCTCACAGACCTTTGGGCAGAAGTTCAGTTTCTGCTTGCCAGGCATTCTCTATTTGTGTGTGTGTGTGTGTGTGTGTGTGTGTGTAGGAGTGTGTGAGGCCGGCAGATGTATCCCTGTAAAGTTGACATCCGGTTTAAAATCAGTTCCTCTGTGCAGGAAGTTACGGTAAAGACGCCATGTCCTCCCCAAAGTGAGACGAAAGACACACAGGGACGTCTTTGTTCTGCGGCTGCAGCAAGGCGTCCTGCAGGTCCGTCAAGAGGCCTAAATCAGGCCTTAATTGCTATTTAAAACACCTTAACGCATTGTTTATGCAGCAAAGGCGTACAATTAATATCAATTACGATTTAAAATGCTATTTAAAGACCTGAAGTCCATCTTTCAAGAGGTCTCGAGCAGTGCTCAAACGTTTTCACACCAAGGACTTAACCAACAACAAAACACTCGCGGACCACCTAACTCCACAAATATCCAAAATTACATCGTTTTTCTGGAACAGATTACAAATCGCCTGAATATGGTACAAACAGGTGGCACCATGTGTGATGAAGGTGTTGCGCGGGGCTATGTCATGCAATTGAAAGTGAAACTTGAGCTCGCTCCATTGCGGAGATATTCCCGCGAGAGTGCGGAAAACTCAAATTAATTAATTAATGTCAAATGTGAAATGTTACCAATATACTCGCGGACCACTAGGGGGCGCTCACGGACCACCAGGGGTCCGCGGACCGCACTTTGAGAAGCACTGGTCTAGATTCTAGACCAATCATTCATGGCATACTAGACTCTAGAATGTCCTAAAAGGTTTGCTTTAAGTTAAATATAACTTGCGTTCAGCTGAAGAAACCATGGCAACTAATCATTATCTCAATTACTGGATTAATAGTAAGGTCTAGAAACTGTCCAGTTTCTCAAAATGCAACGTAAAGTCTTTAAATGTCTTGTTCTGTTCGATGTGTTGTTAAACAGAGAAGAAGCACGTCTGTGTATTTCAGAGGCTTAACGATCAATTAGGATTTAAACGACCTGTCGACCAATTAACCAATTAGTCGTCTCATCGCCGCAGCTCGATTGTTCAATGTTCACTTCCTTTCTCTTTGTCTTTTAATGCCTGCTTTAGCTGCTTCCCTTCCACACACACACACACACACACACACACACACACACACACACACACACACACACAGACACACACACACACTAACGAGCATACCTTCACAGTCTAGCGATCACAATGGGCTCTGTGTGGGGAAACCTTTGTGTCCCCGGCTTTTTTAATTTGTCACCAACAGCGAATTAGCAAACACTGAAACACCTGTCCTCCTCCTCCTCCTCCTCTTTGTTGTCGTTGTTGTTGTTGTTGTTGTTGTTGTTGTTTCCCCCGACATGTAAATCTTGTTTCCACATGTCTACACTTAAGTCGGAGTGGAGAAACACACGGGATGTTTCCCAATCAGGACCGCAGAGTGAATCACTGCGGGACAAAAGAGGACGTTTGTCCGATGGACTCCTTTCAGCATGAACTGGTTACCGTGCCAACAACCTCCCATTAGGCCCAATCCCATTGTCTGGTTTTAAAAGAGCTGCTTTGGGGCTTTTATTTTGAAGGAGAGAACGATCCAGCAGCAGGAGGGACGGGTTAATATTCCCGATCAAAGCTCGGCACTCAGTCTACAAGGAAGGAACATCTGCAAGGACACGCATCACACACGAATGATACTACATGCAATAACAGATGTGTCCGTTCCCAGTGGCCCGTTCCCAGTGGCCCGTTCCCAGTGGCCCGTTCCCAGTGGCCCGTTCCCAGTGGCCCGTTCCCAGTGGTCCGTTCCCAGTGGCGTAGTGGGGATGCTTTCACTGGGGGGACGCTAGTTTAATGAGGTCATCACAAATGAGGCCACAAGTGCAGCTCTACAGAAAGTACCGCGATGCTTAGTCCTACTTTAGTTAGACGGCGCTG
>CM070496.1:13267470-13304970 GCA_036324585.1 Champsocephalus esox | reverse complement strand
TTGAGGACGCTTGAGGAGGACGCTTGAGGACGCTTGAGGACGCTTGAGGCGCTTGAGGACGCTTGAGGACGATTGAGGACGCTTGAGGACGATTGAGGACGCTTGAACGGGGCTACCCGCTGCAGTGGAAATGCGCCATTTTAGTCCTTTTCCCTCTTCCTTGGAGACGTGTCTGAGCACATCCAAGAGAAACCCACGGTTACGAGTGGAGCTTCAACCACGATGTTATGGGCCCGGAAAAAGAGGGGAACGTGCCCGCTAGCCGGCGCTACGCTATATGGAAAGGCCACCAAAAACTGGCCTGGCCGCTTGAGGATGCTTGAGGACGCTTGAGGACACTTGAGGAGGACGCTTGAGGACGCTTGAGGACGCTTGAGGCCGCTTGAGGATGCTTGAGGACGCTTGAGGAGGACGCTTGAGGACGCTTGAGGACGCTTGAGGACGCTTGAGGACGCTTGAGGATGCTTGAGGATGCTTGAGGACGCTTGAGGCCGCATGAGGACGCTTGAGGCCGCTTAAGGACGCTTGAACGGGGCTACCCGCTGCAGTGGAAATGCGCCGTTTTAGTCCTTCTTCCACTTCCCTTGGAGACGTGTCTGAGCGAAACCCACGGTTACGAGTGGAGCTTCTGCAGGACTCTTAGTTCACAGATCCATCACTGAACTTATCAGATGCATTCGACTCTTACTCGGCACACAGACCTTACCGATGCAGTCGTTTGATCCGTACAAGGGCCACACGTGTCTGTTGTTCTGGAGCCGGGGACGTGTCTCTGGACGCGGCAGGAAGCAGCTGTGAACGTAATCTATTTAAAGCGCTGCAGGATAACACAGGAGGTACACACTGGTTCAGACGGAGCTTCCTGACGTCCGGGCTGAGAGATCCTTCAGAGTGTTTGGGAACACGCCGTGCTCGGGGTTCAGAGGGAGGAGGGTCGGCATCGAGCAGCTGGAGGACACGAGAGGAGAAGCGGTTCTGCTCGACACCGGGAACGTGTAGCGAGGATGTTGAACGTTAGGATGATTTGAAAGTGAAAGGAACAATGTCCTAAAGCGCAAAACAACGATATATCTAAAGGTTTGATTTGTCTTCTCGTGCAGTTTTCCACTCAAACACTGCAGTCCCAACACATCGAGATCACATGCAGTCTTCCTGAAAAGCTTTGATGACATTTCACCTGATTGAAGCGTTGAAAGCATTCGTGTCTTGCATCTTACGCAACGTGAGGCATGTGTTCGGCAGTCGTTCAGACGGCTGGGGAGCTCATTTCACATGTTTCACCACAAAACAACCAATCGAAAAAAGGCAGAAAAAGCAACACCAGATTTACCTCAATAATACTCTTTAAGGGAGCGATCGAGCAAAATGCGCGTTGTGATGTCTGAAATAAAACCCTCTCTCTTCCTCCGTACCCACATCTTTTAAAAACGGGGGAACAACGAGCGGATACAGATTCCATCCGAGGGGACGTCAGTGGACCCTCAGAGAGTTGCTATCAGAGAGAATGCCTGACGTGTTCTGGACGTCTTTGTTTACATTAGCCTCGCTAACACTCAGAGCTAGCACTCAGAGCTAACACTCAGAGCTAGCACTCAGAGCTAACACTCAGAGCTAGCACTCAGAGCTAACACTCAGAGCTAGCACTCAGAGCTAACTCAGAGCTAACACTCAGAGCTAGCACTCAGAGCTAACACTCAGAGCTAACACTCAGAGCTAGCACTCAGAGCTAGCACTCAGAGCTAGCACTCAGAGCTAACACTCAGAGCTAGCACTCAGAGCTAACTCAGAGCTAACACTCAGAGCTAGCACTCAGAGCTAACACTCAGAGCTAGCACTCAGAGCTAACACTCAGAGCTAACACTCAGAGCTAGCACTCAGAGCTAACACTCAGAGCTAGCACTCAGAGCTAGCACTCAGAGCTAACACTCAGAGCTAGCACTCAGAGCTAACACTCAGAGCTAGCACTCAGAGCTAGCACTCAGAGCTAACACTCAGAGCTAGCACTCAGAGCTAACACTCAGAGCTAACACTCAGAGCTAGCACTCAGAGCTAACACTCAGAGCTAACACTCAGAGCTAGCACTCAGAGCTAACACTCAGAGCTAGCACTCAGAGCTAACACTCAGAGCTAACACTCAGAGCTAACACTCAGAGCTAGCACTCAGAGCTAACACTCAGAGCTAACCTGCGCTGGAGAGCACATGTTTGAAGAGAAATAAAAAGGAACTCGTGACTTGTGATAAACCCACAAGAGAGAAAGCTTTTGAGCTCCATGCAGTTTCAGAGATAATCCTTGATGTGGTTTAGAACAGGATGGCGTTTTATCAAAGCAGAATTTAACTTTATCTCCGGTAGAATTCTGATCAGGCATTAGCTCCGCCTCCTCTTCTTTCTTTTTTTCAAGCTAAGGACCCAAGATCTGCCTTTCTCTACTGGCGCGTTTCCACTGCAGGCCTCGCTCGGTTTGGTTAGGCCTCATTAGGCCCGGCTCACTTTAATGCTGCACTTCCATTAAAGTTAGGAACTGTGGCAGTAACCATAGTAACGCAGTGTAGGCGGAGCCGTGACGTCATCTTCAATGAGAACCACAAAACCAACACAGCCGTTAGCCGTTAGCTGTTAGCCGTTAGCCCTCAGAGCTCACAGCTCCTCATATCTGTTCAGGAACCAGACAGAAGAGAAACCAGTCCAACCCACAGACTGCCTGCGTCGTCATGGAGAACACAGTCGTGCTTTCTGTCTGCAGGCCGTTGCTGTGAGTGTGGACGGTCGGAGCATATACAACGTTAGCTTAGCTGATCTCCATTCAGAAAACACGGTGTTTCTCTGCCGTCTGTCTGCAGACTCAAAGCGTTACCTCATGGTGTCACTAACCGGTATCAAACTTCACAGACATGTTTTGTATAGCTATGGCCCTACAATATATGGTTCAACTATAGCACGATAGGGCCACTTCAGTTAAAGCCTTCTCTGTTCTGATCGTGGTTCCCCTTTAATATCTGACAACGAATTTGTCCCGCATTAAAATATCTCTATTGAAAGTTTGAAAAAAGACCTCTTAAGCCCAGATGCCTCTCGAAGCAGCCCCACCCCTCAGTGACGCCTCTCGAAGCAGCCCCACCCCTCAGTGACGCCTCTCGAAGCAGCCCCACCCCTCAGTGACGCCTCTCGAAGCAGCCCCACCCCTCAGCGACGCCTCTCGAAGCAGCCCCACCCCTCAGCGACGCCTCTCGAAGCAGCCCCACCCCTCAGCGACGCCTCTCGAAGCAGCCCCACCCCTCAGCGACGCCTCTCGAAGCAG
Organism: Champsocephalus esox; assembly: GCA_036324585.1. Taxonomy (NCBI): domain Eukaryota; kingdom Metazoa; phylum Chordata; class Actinopteri; order Perciformes; family Channichthyidae; genus Champsocephalus; species Champsocephalus esox. The sequence goes on along the minus strand of CM070496.1, from coordinate 13,301,670 downwards.
CCCCACCCCTCAGCGACGCCTCTCGAAGCAGCCCCACCCCTCAGTGAGGCCTCTCGAAGCAGCCCCACCCCTCAGTGACGCCTCTCGAAGCAGCCCCACCCCTCAGTGACGCCTCTCGTAGCAGCCCCACCCCTCAGTGACGCCTCTCGAAGCAGCCCCACCCCTCAGTGAAGCCTCTCGTAGCAGCCCCACCCCTCAGTGACGCCTCTCGAAGCAGCCCCACCCCTCAGTGACGCCTCTCGAAGCAGCCCCACCCCTCAGTGACGCCTCTCGAAGCAGCCCCACCCCTCAGCGACGCCTCTCGAAGCAGCCCCACCCCTCAGTGAAGCCTCTCGAAGCAGCCCCACCCCTCAGCGACGTCTCTCGAAGCAGCCCCACCCTCAGTGACGCCTCTCGAAGCAGCCCCACCCCTCAGTGAGGCCTCTCGAAGCAGCCCCACCCCTCAGTGAAGCCTCTCGAAGCAGCCCCACCCCTCAGCGACGCCTCTCGAAGCAGCCCCACCCCTCAGTGACGCCTCTCGAAGCAGCCCCACCCCTCAGCGACGCCTCTCGAAGCAGCCCCACCCCTCAGCGACGTCTCTCGAAGCAGCCCCACCCCTCAGCGACGCCTCTCGAAGCAGCCCCACCCCTCGAAGCAGCCCCACCCCTCAGCGACGCCTCTCGAAGCAGCCCCACCCCTCAGCCCCACCCCCGTAGCAGCCCCACCCCTCAGCGACGCCTCTCGAAGCAGCCCCACCCCTCAGCGTCACCGTTGATAGAGAACAGCTGGCGGATATTAAAAACACTCGAATATTAAACCCCCGTTTCGGTGTGCGTTCCTCCCCCAGGTGTTGTTCTGTAACATCGAGGAGATCCTGGCGCTGCACAGAGACTTCCTGTCCATGGTGGAGGGTTTGATGCTGCCCGAACCCAACGCCATGCACGAGGTCGGACGCTGCTTCCTGCACTTTGTGAGTTACAGTACAATACATTATAACGCATTACGATGATCTGCTTTCTCCAACGAGACGCCACAGGCTCCTTCTTCTCCTCTTCCCTTCTTCTCCTCTTCCCTTCTTCTCCTCTTCCTCCTTCTCCTCTTCCTCCTTCTCCTCTTCCCGTCTTCTCCTCGTATGAATCCATAACTTCTGCTCATACTTGTCTCCTCGTGTTTCTCCCTCTCTCGCAGAGGAGTGTTTTCCAGATCTACGATGAGTACTGTGGGAACCACGAGAAGGCCCAGAGGCTTCTGCTGGAGCTCAATAAGATCCGGAGCGTCCGCACATGCTTGCTGGTGAGACCTGGCTGTAAACACACACACACACACACACACACACTCACACACATAACGTCTAAATGACACACACACACACACACACACACATCACGTCTAAATGAAACACACACACACATCACGTCTAAATGAACACACACACACACACACATACACACACACAGAACGTCTACATGAAACACACATAACGTCTAAATGAAACACACACACACATAATGTCTAAATGACACCACACACACACACATCACGTCTAAATGAAACACACACACACATCACGTCTAAATGACACACACACACACACACACACACACACACACACACACACATAACGTCTGGGTGCACAAGAAGAGGCCCAGATTTCATTATGATATTACTTTTTGAACGATGCAAAGGTTATCTACAAGATGTCAAAGTGTCATGGGGTGAGTCATTGATATATACCGTACTTTCCGGACTACAAAGCGCACCGTCATCTGAGCCCCAGCAGCTAAACCGTCCGTCTGTCTCGCTCTCGTTCTGTCTCTCGTTCCACTTTCACTTTGGCGCGCGACCTGTCTCACTCTTTCCCGGCCTCCAGCTTCTCCTGCTGGAGCCCGCCGCTTAAAGGTGGCGGGCGCGGACCGGTCCTAGAGCCCGTAGCGTTAAAGGTGGCGGGCGCGGACCGGTCCTAGAGCCCTTAGCGTTAAAGGTGGCGGGCGCGGACCGGTCCTAGAGCCCGTAGCGTTAAAGGTGGCGGGCGCGGACCGGTCCTAGAGCCCGTAGCGTTAAAGGTGGCGGGCGCGGACGGTCCTGAGCCCGTAGTGAGGGTGGCGGGCGGGACGGTCCTAGAGCCCGTAGCGTTAAAGGTGGCGGGCGCGGACCGGTCCTAGAGCCCGTAGCGTTAAAGGTGGCGGGCGCGGACCGGTCCTAGAGCCCGTAGCGTTAAAGGTGGCGGGCGCGGACCGGTCCTAGAGCCCGTAGCGTTAAAGGTGGCGGGCGCGGACCGGTCCTAGAGCCCGTAGCGTTAAAGGGGGCGGGCGCGGACGGTCCTAGAGCCCGTAGTGTTAGAGGTGGCGGGCGCGGACCGGTCCTAGAGCCCGTAGCGTTAAAGGTGGGGGGCGGGCGTCTAGAGCGTTAAAGGTGGCGGGCGCGGACCGGTCCTAGAGCCCGTAGCGTTAAAGGTGGCGGGCGCGGACCGGTCCTAGAGCCCGTAGGGTGGGGCGGGACGTCTGAGCCCGTGTAAAGGTGGCGGGCGCGGACCGGTCCTAGAGCCCGTAGTGTTAGAGGTGGCGGGCGCGGACCGGTCCTAGAGCCCGTAGCGTTAAAGGTGGCGGGCGCGGACCGGTCCTAGAGCCCGTAGTGTTAAAGGTGGCGGGCGCGGACCGGTCCTAGAGCCCGTAGCGTTAAAGGTGGCGGGCGGGACGGTCTAGAGCCCGTAGGGTTAAAGGTGGCGGGCGCGGACCGGTCCTAGAGCCCGTAGTGTTAAAGGGGCGGGCGCGGACCGTCTAGGCCCGTAGGTTAGAGGTGGCGGGCGCGGACCGGTCCTAGAGCCCGTAGCGTTAAAGGTGGCGGGCGCGGACCGGTCCTAGAGCCCGTAGCGTTAAAGGTGGCGGGCGCGGACCGGTCCTAGAGCCCGTAGTGTTAGAGGTGGCGGGCGCGGACCGGTCCTAGAGCCCGTAGCGTTAAAGGTGGCGGGCGCGGACCGGTCCTAGAGCCCGTAGTGTTAAAGGTGGTTAATTTCACCTGTGAAACCCATAGATTCAGGAGGCCCCCTAGTGGCCGTTAGCTGGGGGAAAAAAGTCTTATAGTCCGAAAAGTACGGTAAGTAATTATTTTCTGGGTGAAAGTATTCCTTTCAGTCCAGTTCCTTCCATCATTAAGGCTAAAGGAGTGGTGCACTGTCAATTCCTCGTCCGTGTGGAGCTACCTGGTAACACACCTGATTCTGATTTACAGCTGCACCACAACACGTCCATGTCTTTAGTCCATCAGGAGTGAAGGCATGTTTGAGTCTGGTCACTTCTCTAACCCCCTCTCCTTCCTGCAGAACTGCATGCTGCTGGGGGGCCGGAAGGACACGGAGGTTCCTCTGGAGGGGTACCTGGTGGCGCCCATCCAGAGGATCTGCAAATACCCCCTGCTGCTCAGAGTGAGGACACACACACACACAGACAGACAGACGGACAGACGGAGAGACAGACAGACGGAGAGACAGACAGACGGAGAGACAGACAGACAGACGGAGAGACAGACAGACGGAGAGACAGACAGACGGACAGACAGACGGACAGACAGACGGAGAGACAGACAGACAGACAGACAGAGGACAGACGGACAGACAGAGAGACAGACAGACGGAGAGACAGACAGACGGAGAGACAGACAGACGGAGAGACAGACAGACGAGAGACAGACAGACGGACAGACAGACAGACAGACGGAGAGACAGACAGACAGACGGACAGACAGACAGACAGACGGAGAGACGGACAGACGGACAGACGGAGAGACGGACAGACAGACGGAGAGACAGACAGACAGACGGAGAGACAGACAGACGGAGAGACAGACAGACGGAGAGACAGACAGACAGACAGACGGACGGAGAGACGGACGGACGGACGGAGAGACAGACGGACGAGGACGGAGAGACGGACAGACGGAGAGACAGACAGACGGACAGACGGACGGAGAGACAGGCGGACGGAGAGACGGACAGACGGACGGAGAGACGGACGGACAGACGGAGAGACGGACGGACAGACGGACGGACGGACGGACGGACGGAGAGACGGACGGACGGAGAGACGGACAGACGGACGGACAGACGGACAGATAGACGGACAGACAGACGGACGGACAGACAGACGGATAGACGGACGGACGGACGGACAGACAGACGGAGAGACAGACGGACGGAGAGATGGACAGACAGACGGACGGAGAGACGGACGGACGGACAGACGGAGAGACGGACGAGACGGACGACAGACAGACAGACGGACGGACAGACAGACGGAGAAACGGACAGACAGACAGACGGACGACGGACAGAGACAGAGAGACAGACAGACGGACAGACGGAGAAACGGACAGACAGACACACACACACACACACAGAGTAGCACCAGCCTCTCCGCTGTGTTTTTAAACGTTATGAAATCCTCTCCAAAGCCGTGAGAGTGATCGGATCCTCTCTCCGGTCCCGTCAGGATCTAGTCGTTCAGCCTCAGAGACGTAGTAATAATAATCTGAGACTCGAACCAGTTAAAGTCCTCCAGCTGCCGGGCTTCTTTACCCGGACGCAGGTCAGTGTTCTCATCAGGCGTTCAGACTGAGCTCGTGTGCAGAGGGAACAGGTGTTCTTCGTGCGGTCACGTCGTGGGATCAGAAGACGCCCTCGAGCATCTCAGGAATGCTCGGAGAGGAATTCTCCAGCTTTTCAGATTTCTCTCAGATCTCAGGTCCCGCGTGTTGCTTTGATCGAGAGCCTGAAGATGGTGATTTCCAAATCCCCGCCGTAGCTTTCAGGCACAGACGATAACGCCTTTGCATTTATCGAATCTTGAACTCGAGCATGATTTTAGTCGAGTTTCCGTCAGCGTGAACCACACTGCAGCCTCGTCCTCAGTAGCTCTGCTTCAGCGCAGCTACAACAAAACATGACACTTAAAGGTGGCGTCGGGAAGTTTGAGAAACCGGCTCGAGATACACTCGTTGTTATATTCCATGGAATGCTCTCAACGTCCCGACAGCAACGAATATCTGAAGAGCTTTGACAACAAATCCATAAAAAAACGTCATCTGTAGAAGCCGTGATACTGTAAAAAGTACAACCAATCTGATTGGACGGCCTACCTGCCTGTCAGCCTTCCATCGGGGCACACACTCACCTCGTGCCCTCATTGGTCATGTGCGCGTTCGTGTGTGTTGGGGGAGGGGCTCTGTGAGGAAGTGGCAGATTTTCTCCGGTTGTGTATTTTCAAATTCTAGCGATCTCGAGCCGGTTTCTCAAACTGACCGACCCCTCCTTTAACACCACACATTTGCTCTAGATTGTAGTCTGACATTACTTCAAACATTTTAGCTAATACACAAGTATTGTTTGTATTAATTACATTCTCTGCCTCTTGAGTTCCCGTGTCCATGGGGGGAGGGTACTTCCTGGTTCAGCAAAGGGCTCATACATACTGCAAGGAGCCGATGGGACAGATTGGGACAGACCACCTGCTTCCATGTCAAAGGGGGGATTGGGTTTTGTCAGTGTCCTGTGTGGACGACGTTAATTATCCCTGGGGCTCAACGTGGTTTGGCCACGCCCCTACAGGTTCCTCGGTGTTTCATTGGAGCAGGTCAGTTTGTTGAGGTAGCACCTGTTATGTGCCTTCGAGGTGATTTCTGTTGACCTCGTTTATCGGCCGAGTTATTACATGATGTTCTGTGGACTTTTGGTTTAAATGAAAACCCTAGTTTATTTAAACTACCTATGTTGCAAATGTATTATCTCTTCAATTCACACACGGCATCTATTGCAGTCTGTCCGTCCTGGAGAGGATCCTCCTCTGCTGCTCTCCTGAGGGTTCTCCATGTTCCCTTAGACTGTGGGGTTTTCTCTGGAAGTGTTTCCTTGTACGATGTGAGGGTCTAAGGACAGAGGGTCTGAGGACAGAGGGTCTAAGGACAGAGGGTCTGAGGACAGAGGGTCTAAGGACAGAGGGTCTGAGGATAGAGGGTCTAAGGACGGAGGGTCTGAGGACAGAGGGTCTAAGGACAGAGGGTCTGAGGATAGAGGGTCTAAGGACAGAGGGTCTGAGGACAGAGGGTCTAAGGACAGGGGTCTAGGACAGAGGGTCTGAGGACAGAGGGTCTAAGGACAGAGGGTCTGAGGACAGAGGGTCTGAGGACAGAGGGTCTGAGGACAGAGGGTCTAAGGACAGAGGGTCTGAGGACAGAGGGTCTGAGGACAGAGGGTCTGAGGACAGAGGGTCTAAGGACAGAGGGTCTGAGGACAGAGGGTCTGAGGACAGAGGGTCTGAGGACAGAGGGTCTGAGGACAGAGGGTCTAAGGACAGAGGGTCTGAGGACAGAGGGTCTGAGGACAGAGGGTGTCGTATTGTCATACTGATATTCTGTACACACTGTGAAGTCCACTGAGACGAATGTAACATTTGTGATATAGGGCTATACATAGACATTGACTGATTGATGAACCACTCCGGTGTCCCGTTGCCGTACTGCTGGGTCCCTGACAGTCACATTCATGTATTAAATAAACACAAATGTCATATTTCCGTCACATCCTCTCACCTGGCAGAGCTCACCACGTGCTGCTCCCATCCCGTGCACTCCACTGATAGGCGACGCCGTGTCTGGCGGCGCGGCGGGGCAGAGGCTGTAATGTACTTGTTGTGTGCAGGAGCTGCTGAAGCGGACCCCGAAGAGGCACAGCGACCTCCCGCAGGTGCAGGAGTCCCTGCAGGCGATGAAGGCCGTGTGCTCCAACATCAACGAGGCCAAGAGGCAGATGGAGAAGATGGAGATCCTGGAGGAGTGGCAGTCGCACATCGAGGGCTGGGAGGTGAGTGCGGAGGAGCATCGACTCGAGACATGAACACAAGGTCGGCTTTTTAAATAACATCATGCTTTTTCATTCCTTAAGACTTAACAACAACAACAACAACAACAACAACTCCAAATGATAAAGAGACGATGCTTCTGACAGACTCACGCAGCGTCAGGAAATAAACCCTCTCTCTTTTCCTCCGTACCCACATCTCTAAAAACGGGGAACAACGGAGCTGATCCAGATGTGCGTCCGATATGACGTAACATCTGAAATGTGGACCCACGGGCCAATCAGAAAGCTGCCATCAGAAACAATGCCCGACTGTTTTGGACGTAATATGGTCGGTGTTTACATTAGCATGCTAACACTCAGAGCTAACCTGTGCTGGAGAGCATGTGTGTGAAGAAGCAGGAAGTAGAAAGGAGCTCACCTCGTGGTGTAACCGGGAGAGAGGAAGCCTTTGAGCTCCAACTGTTCCAGAGCCTTGATGATCCATGATATGGAGTTTCATCACGGCAGCGTTTAGTTTAGACGGTAGCTGCCGGGTCCCCATAAGCTCCGCCCCCTCCTCTTTAAAGCTTTATCCCCCAATCAGCACTTTAGAAACAGGAAGTGGAACAGAGGGACATGAGGCGTGGCTAGAACGATCTGTTTGGTGTTTTTATATATGTGTATATATCTTCTCCTCAGGGGGTCCGCGGGGTCTTAAAAAGTATATTAGCGAAAATTAAGGCTCTTAAAAAGTATGAAACGGCATTTTCCAAGGTGTTACATTTTGTATCTTGTTGTCAGTAAGTATCTAAATGGTCCAGAGAGGTCGTGTTCTGCAGTCTGCCTGAATGTAGTCATGGCGACGGTGTGTAGTTTGATTCTGTAGTTTATCGATGGCATCCCGTTGGGTTTGACGTCATCTGAACAGGACATCGCCGGTTGCTAAGCAACATCGTTATGGGGAAATGCAAGTCTGCGTCCAAATGGTTTGGAAGACAAGGAGGAAGGACAATCCATACTGTGTATAGTCAATGTGAGGTGAAGTGTGTCGCCATGGTAACCGGTTAGAACTCCACGTGGCGATGAGGTGTTAACGTGTACGGAAAGGCTCTTGAAAGGTCTTCCAGGTGCTCAAAGACGCTTTACAGATATAGTGAAGGGAAAAGGAAGGAACAACAAATACATATATAGTTAAAGTTAAAGCCTTAATCAGGAGACCTGGTGGGGGGTGGGAGAGACATGGATGCTTATTGAGCTCTGAAGCGTCCAAGAAGTCAACTTTAATATGAAACTGGAAACGCAGCACATCTCAGTTTTGAGTGCATCGTCTGTTCGAGACCTTTCTGTAAAAAGCCTGAACATGTCCGTCCCAGTTTCTCAAGACCCGAGGTGACGGGTTTGAAGAACTGGCTCTGCCGGTCCAGAACTCAGACATCAACTTCAATATGAAACGAAACTGAGCCCGAACTCTTCATGTTTCAGAGGAAATCCATTCATTTCTCGCTAAGATCAAACTTTAGAAAAGTGTGCGATGAGATTTCTGTGGATGCCTCAGTGTTGAGACGTTAAGACAAACTTTACAATGACATGTCTTTCACGAAATGGAAGGAGAACGTGCAGAAACATATTGTTATCCTCACACAAACAGTTTAAAGTCTGCGAGGCTGCAGATCCTCTGGTTTCCTCTGTGTGCGTGTGTGTGCGTGTGTGTGTGTGTGTGTGTGTGTGTGTCACTTCCTGCTCCTCCCCACTGATTGCTTGTGGACATAAATATGGTAATGTTAGATCTTCGTGGAGTTGTTCCCACATTCTTCATTAAACTTAAAACCCGCTCTCAGTCTCTTGACTCGCCTCCACCAGTTTAATGAATTTAATTTCTCTCGTCTCTCTGCAGCCAAAACCACTTCAAGAGCTCTCTCTCACGCGTTCCCCTTTAATGAACGGCTTTACCCTCGCCTAATTCCTTATTCATTTCTGCCGTTGTTCTGTCTGGATGTAAAAATAGAGGATTGAGACGAAACAGATGAGGGTTTAAAACTCTCGCTGAGGAGCAGGGTTACAGCGAGGAAGGATGGTGAGGAGGGATGGTGAGGAGTGATGGTGAGGAGTGATGGTGAGGAGGGAGGAGAGATGGTGAGGAGTGATGTTGAGGAGGGATGGTGAGGAGTGATGGTGAGGAGAGATAGTGAGGAGAGATGGTGAGGAGTGAGGAGGGATGGTGAGGAGTGATGGTGAGGAGGGATGGTGAGGAGAAATGGTGAGGAGGGATGGTGAGGAGGGATGGTGAGGAGAGATGGTGAGGAGGGATGGTGAGGAGGGATGGTGAGGAGTGAGGAGGGATGGTGAGGAGTGATGGTGAGGAGAGATGGTGAGGAGGGATGGTGAGGAGAGATGGTGAGGAGTGAGGAGTGATGGTGAGGAGTGATGGTGAGGAGGGATGGTGAGGAGTGAGGAGAGATGGTGAGGAGAGATGGTGAGGAGAGATGGTGAGGAGGGATGGTGAGGAGAGATGGTGAGGAGTGATGGTGAGGAGAGATGGTGAGGAGGGATGGTGAGGAGGGATGGTGAGGAGAGATGGTGAGGAGGGATGGTGAGGAGAGATGGTGAGGAGGGATGGTGAGGAGGGATGGTGAGGAGAGATGGTGAGGATGGATGGTGAGGACAGATGGTGAGAAGGGATGGTGAGGAGAGATGGTGAGGAGGGATGGTGAGGAGAGATGGTGAGGAGAGATGGTGAGGAGGGATGGTGAGGAGGGATGGTGAGGAATGAGGAGGGATGGTGAGGAGGGATAGTGAGGAGTGATGGTGAGGAGAGATGGTGAGGAGGGATGGTGAGGAGGGATGGTGAGGAGGGATGGTGAGGAGAGATGGTGAGGAGGGATGGTGAGGAGAGATGGTGAGGAGAGATGGTGAGGAGGGATGGTGAGGAGAGATGGTGAGGAGGGATGGTGAGGAGAGATGGTGAGGAGGGATGGTGAGGAGGGATGGTGAGGGGTGATGGTGAGGAGGGATGGTGAGGAGAGATGGTGAGGAGAGATGGTGAGGAGGGATGGTGAGGAGAGATGGTGAGGAGGTGAGGAGGGATGGTGAGGAGTGATGGTGAGGAGAGATGGTGAGGAGGTGAGGAGGGATGGTGAGGAGGGATGGTGAGGAGAGATGGTGAGGAGGGATGGTGAGGAGAGATGGTGAGGAGAGATGGTGAGGAGAGATGGTGAGGAATGAGGAGGGATGGTGAGGAGGGATAGTGAGGAGTGATGGTGAGGAGAGATGGTGAGGAGGGATGGTGAGGAGGGATGGTGAGGAGAGATGGTGAGGAGGGATGGTGAGGAGAGATGGTGAGGAGAGATGGTGAGGAGGGATGGTGAGGAGGGATGGTGAGGAGTGAGGAGGGATGGTGAGGAGGGATAGTGAGGAGTGATGGTGAGGAGAGATGGTGAGGAGGGATGGTGAGGAGGGATGGTGAGGAGGGATGGTGAGGAGAGATGGTGAGGAGGGATGGTGAGGAGGTGAGGAGGGATGGTGAGGAGTGATGGTGAGGAGGTGAGGAGGGATGGTGAGGAGTGATGGTGAGGAGAGATGGTGAGGAGGTGAGGAGGGATGGGAGAGTAGGGGATGGAAAAAGGGTTTGAAAGCTCGTTAAACACAAAGAGGAAGTGTCTGCTCTTCCATTAGAGAGGTCTGGACTTTAAAGTGACCAGGACAAGTTTCCACATCTGTTCTGCACACACACACACACACACACACACACACACACACACACACACACACACACACACACACACACACACACACACACACACACACTGTCCAGCTGGAACCAGTTTAACATCTGGGGAGCTAAGAGGGAAGAAAGTGTGCGCTGTGAGACACACACACACACACACACACACACACACAAATAAAGGGAGGGTGAAGAGGCGGAGGATGAAGAGGGGGGGGGTGAAGAGAGAAGACAGAGGAAATGGTGGTGAGGAGGGATGGTGAGGAGGTGAGGAGGGATGGCGAGGAGTGATGGTGAGGAGAGATGGTGAGGAGGTGAGGAGGGATGGGAGAGTAGGGGATGGAAAAAGGGTTTGAAAGCTCGTTAAACACAAAGAGGAAGTGTCTGCTCTTCCATTAGAGAGGTCTGGACTTTAGTGACCAGGACAAGTTTCCACATCTGTTCTGCACACACACACACACACACACACACACACACACACACACACACACACACACACACACACACACACACACACACTGTCCAGCTGGAACCAGTTTAACATCTGGGGAGCTAAGAGGGAAGAAAGTGTGCGCTGTGAGAGATAAAGGGGGGGTGAAGAGGGGGAGGATGAAAAGGGGGAGGATGAAGAGGGGGGGGATGAAGAGGGGAGGATGAAGAGGGGGGGATGAAGAGGGGGGGGTGAAGAGAGAAGACAGAGGAAATCCGAACCACATTTTCTGGGCTATTTTTAGCCGCGATCAAACGCTGGACATAAACCCCGGAGCAGGCGAGGTGAGGCGGAGGAGGCGAGGTGAGGGCGGAGGAGGCGAGGTGAGCCGGAGGAGGCGAGGTGAGGGCGGAGGAGGCGAGGTGAGGGCGGAGGAGGCCAGCTGTGAGGCCGGAGGAGGCCAGCTGTGAGGGAAGACACGTTTAGTAGCAGAATCAAAGCCGAAGACCATGGAGCCTTTCAGTCCATGGAGTCGTGAACTCGAGCATGCTTCTTCAGTTCAGTCCATGGAGTCGTGAACTCGAGCATGCTTCTTGAAACCAAAGTTGAACGATGTGCTTGGCGGAGACTTACAGATGCATACGAACATAAATGATGACGTTCATGCAATCTATTTCCAGCTGGACGGACCGTGCAGCGCGGCATGCAGACTCTGACCACGTTACAGGGAGACAGGAAGGGGATCCAGCTCGGACAGGGGACAGGGGACAGGGGACAGGGGACATGGGACAGGGGACAGGGGACATGGGACAGGGGACAGGGGACATGGGACATGGCTCGGACATTTCATTTGAATTTCAAACCTTTATTTAACCAGATTGGTCGCATTGAGATCACAGACCTGCAGCAAACAGGTTCCACATGAAACACGAAAGGACCTCACACATTATATTTATTATAATTAATAATATAATAAGTGGGTCGGATTAAATAAGTGTGAACTTCTTCCGACGTGTAATTAGCCAACGTTTTGTTGTGTATTGTGATCAGACCATGAGACTACAGATCATTCAATTATTATTTAAATATTTCGTTTAGTTATTGCATTCATTTGTATTTTATTTGGTTTTACACGCTCGAAATAAACTAATAAATAAACTAATAAATAAACTATACATTATATTTACAGGATGCATAGTTAGAGACATGTACACGTGTCCATGGCATCAACAGATGTGAAGTCTTAAGAAGGTAAAGCATGTTAATAACAACCCGAGCATCCATTCGATAATGGTCTCAGGTCAAGGCGACACTCTTCGGTCCGAGAGCATTGTGTCGTTAGGAAACCTACAGATATCATAATAATAATAATAATAACTTATATTTCTATCGCGCCTTTCAAGGGACCCAAGGTCGCTATACACGAATAGGGCAAGCACAAACAAACAAAGGTCAGACAGACAGAACAACAGATCGATTAGGGGCCGAAAGCCTCGATGAACAGATGGGACTTGAGGGTCCTTCGAAGGCGTCCAGCGTGGGGATGTTGCGAATCTCCGCAGGGAGAGCGTTCCAGAGAGGGGGGGGGCTGCCACGCTGAAGGCTCTGTCCCCGAAGGTTCTCAGTTTGGTGCGGGGGGGTGGTGAGCAGGCCGGAGTCTGAGCACCGCAGGCTCCGGGGTGGGGCATGCGGGCGGAGCATGTGGGTGGGGCATGCGGGTGGAGCATGTGGGTGGGGCATGTGGGTGGAGGATGTCCGGTAGGTACTGGGGGGCAAGGGCATGGAGGGACTTGTAGGTCAGGAGGAGGACTTTATAAGTTATGCGGAACTGATATTGAATTATTATAGATTCCCATCATAGAGACATGGCTCCCACAATGCAACAGTGCCTCTCAAATGTCTTGCCTCTCAAATGTCTAACATCTCAAATGTCTCACCTCTCAAATGTCTTGCCTCTCAAATGTCTCACCTCTCAAATGTCTCGCCTCTCAAATGTCTCACCTCTCAAATGTCTCACCTCTCAGATGTCTTGCCTCTCAGATGTCTTGCCTCTCAGATGTCTCACCTCTCAGATGTCTCACCTCTCAAATGTCTCACCTCTCAAATGTCTCGCCTCTCAAATGTCTCACCTCTCAAATGTCTCACCTCTCAAATGTCTTGCCTCTCAGATGTCTCACCTCTCAAATGTCTCACCTCTCAAATGTCTCACCTCTCAAATGTCTTGCCTCTCAAATGTCTTGCCTCTCAGATGTGGCCCCATTCGAGAGGCAAGACAACAGGCTTTAGCGTTGTGTGTCTTCTTGGTTATCATCGGCGTGTTTTGGGTCGTCCTGTGTCTTCCTGGTTATCTTGGCCTGACATGTCCCCCTCCTGTTCGTCTGCAGGGCTCCAACATCACAGACACGTGCACGGAGATGCTCATGCACGGCGTCCTGCTGAAGATCTCTGCCGGAAACATCCAGGAGAGAATCTTCTTCCTGTTCGACAAGCTGCTCGTCTACTGCAAGAAGAAGAACAGGTGCGCCAGGCTCTTATGGTCATGCAGTGTGTGTCCCTCTGGTTCTGGACCCCTCTGGTTCTGGACCCCTCTGGTTCTGGACCCCTCGTGTTCTGGACCCCTCTGGTTCTGGACTCCTCTGGTTCTGGACCCCTCGTGTTCTGGACCCCTCGTGTTCTGGACCCCTCGTGTTCTGGACCCCTCTGGTTCTGGACTCCTCGTGTTCTGGACCCCTCTGGTTCTGGACTCCTCTGGTTCTGGACCCCTCGTGTTCCGGACCCCTCTGGTTCTGGACCCCTCGTGTTCTGGACCCCTCGTGTTCTGGACCCCTCTTGCAGAACATTCATAGCTTGCACGTATAAATAAACGTTAATTCACTGCAAGTATAAGAAAAGAGAGAAGCTCTTTATTTGGACCCAGGGAGGGATTGATTAACTTCGGGACATGTGATCAGTCACAGTCATAAGTTTCTGGACGTGTCGGTCGGTTTATCTTTCAGGTGATTAACTAAAACTCAACGAGGACAGAACTCTTTGAAATCTTAGCCGTCCAAACGGGCTTTTGCTCCACACGTCCCACGCATGCTGATATTTGGTTTAAATTGTTAATCGCCAGCAAACAGTTAGCTCCTAGTTCACACCGTCTCACGGCCCGTCCCCACGGCGGCGTGCGTTGAAGCTTCGACGCTTCTGCCCATTCACTTCGAATGGGGTGACGTTTGCCGAACTGCATTGTGGGAGCAAACGAAGTTGCTGCCGGAGCCTGAGAAACTCCCCCGGCGGTCATACGAAGGCTTCGATGCCCTCACGAACGGCCCGATGTCGCTACGATGAGCGGTGGCAAAATCTTTGGCATGCCAACAAACAGCCGAAGGACCTTGCGAAGGTTCATCTTCGTGTTGAATTCGTGTGTCCGTGTTGCCCTTCGTAAGGCCATCGTGAGGGCATCGTGTTATCCTCGGTGCCATCGGGCATTCGCCCCGATCAGAGTGAGGGCGAATGCACCGATGATAACACGAAGATGACACGACTTGACAAGACGCCCTCACGAGTGCCTCACGAAGTTGCTGCCGGAGCCTGAGAAACTCCCCCGGCGGTCATACGAAGGCTTAGACGCCCTCACGAACGGCCCGATGTTGCTACGATCACAGCCGAATTTGAACATTTCCTTTATCGGGTGTCCATCAGGTCTCCATTTCGGGACAGTGTGACGGGGGCTTTAGCGCGGTAGCAAACATCAGATGATCGTAGCTAGTCTCTTATATAACCCTAAATGAGCTGCGACTGACTACACGCTGCGTTGTAACATGTCTTCTCTCTTTTAAAGACGTTTAAAAAACAGCAAGACGGCGTTGGAGGCTCCTCGCTTCCTGTTCAGAGGGAGGATCAACACCGAGGTGATGGAGGTGGAGAACGTGGATGACGGCACGGGTGAGAAATCTGGACGCAGTTACACAGATATGATTCGACTAGTGAATTTAAGGTACTTCACGATTCAATAGATACGTTGCATTCGATGCTTCTTGATTCGATATCGGGGTGTAACGTTCACAGAAGTCACGGTTCGGTACAACAAGAAAAAGAAAACGAAAGTCCCAGATGCATAATTCCAGGTTTGTTGTTATTTACTTTTGAACAGTAGCGCAAGTTTCAGTTTACAAATAAGGAACTCTGACATTTTGAATAATTAACTGCATTAAACCGTTAAAACCAAACCACTCACTCAGACGGCCAGAGTATCTATAACGGCTGATGTCAAACTAAAAGGTTTCATCAAGCGGTAAAACTAAAAAGACTGTCTTGAAAATATTACATCATAAATAATAATAAAGTGTAGAGCGCATTCTTTCACACACACATACGGGGATCGGGCCGAGGGCGACACCGTATCCGCCATTTTACGCGAGGTGCAAGCAGCCGTACAGCGTCTAGGTGTTGCTAAGCTTCCCGTACTGAATATCATAGTCTATCGCCTTAATCAATATCTAGTCAACTCTAAAACACCACATATATTCAATGGCATGGTAATATTATTGAGACAGGTGAGGTGTCCACCAGGTGGTTCAGAAAGTAGACGTAGATGCAGCCAACATCGACGAAGGCCACTTTCGAGGGTCGTTTTTCCATACGTCTGCAGGCAGTCTGTAAGGGCGATCTGACAGCCCTCACAGCTCTAGTTCACGCCGCTAACGACCTCGAGCACGCCCCTCAAGGCCAGAGATGTAATCCGAAGACATGCAGCGATTTCTTCGGTCGTTAATTCAGGAAAAAAACGAGTGCGCTCTGCCTGGCTACGTTAGCTAGCTGTTATTTATATATATGGCGCGCATTGCATTGTGGGTAGCTCGTGACGTCACTGTGTGTGAAAGAATAGCCGTTGAAACATATGCCAAAAGCTTCCGTTATTTATTTTTGGTCTCTCTGTTCTCATGTCTGTTGGCTTCTTAAAAGCAGCGGGGATTAGCTGCTGAACTTGTCTTTTGCCGGGCTCTGATTGGCTAATCTGGGTGATGCCTTCTGACATGATTTAGCATGTTTGGCGTGTTGCCATTAGCATACCGCACCGCTATCTAACAACGCCGACACACCGTCCTCGTCCGACACACCACTCGCACACTCCATCGTTATTGTAGTCCACAGGGAACCCGACATGTTCCCACACAGCTGGTTTAAAAGAAGCAGGTGGGTTCCAGCTCCTGAGTGTTATCTGAACTCACCATACTAACTTTTCTTCTTCTTGTATTTAGTTCGTTTTGTTGTTGTGTTTCTTCTTGTTCTTCATTTGTTGTTTAAGGGCGGCTGGCAAACAGCTTTTAGGCGCAATACCGCCCCCTGGATTATAAATAGTGTAGTGGATACTGCCCTGAAGGACAGACTTTTTCGTGTGACTGCATGTGCCGAACCGTGACGTCCGAACCGTGACGGTACGGGACGAATACGGATACCGTTACACCCCTACTAAGATATGATTTGCTACTTTACGATACATTAAGATTTGATAGGATACAGTTTGATTTTATACGATATGTTACGAATAGTGAATTTAAGATACTATACGACACAATTCCATATGATCCGATCCAATATAATACGATACAAGATTATTCTAAATGATTTGATTTGATACTTCACAATACTATACTATTCCATATGTTACGATTTGATTTTCTTTTTGATTCGATAGGATAAGATTTGCTAATTATTTGATTATGTGATGGTAATTATTATTATATCATTGAGAGCTTTGTAAACCATACAAAATATTTAAAATCTAAAAAATACACGGAGCTAATGCAGTGTGGCTAAAACAGGAGTGGCCTTTTTAGGTATTTTTAAACATGAATAGAAGAACGGGTGGTAGAAGACGTGAAACCTCGACATCTGACCTCCTCGAGTGATGCATTCAGGGGGATGAAGATGAAGATTGACATAAGAATGGCCCTTTGAGCCATTCCCATTATTTCCGGCCGTCTTCGCACTCGTTATCTCCGTCTCTGTGGAACTTTTCTGAACGCTTGGTGGTTCAAACCGCTGATGGATGGTTCCTCCTCTTCCTCGTCTATCTCATTAGAGGAGAGCAGCGATAATCAATGGAGCGCTCAATGGAGTCGAGACACAGCTCGACCTACACAGCCTCAAGATGGATGCTGTTTGGGGGATGTGTATAATGCATCCCACACCACTCTGCTTCCTGTTCGAGAGCCAATGCAATCACACTATGTCATAATACTTTATCATTGAAGTCTGACCTGTTTGTGCATCTCAGCAGCTCCATTTGCAGCATTAAGATAAGAAATAAGAAAACAGACATTGAACCTCACATTACAATCGCTAAAGACACGTTTTTACGACCCTTAAACGTAGATTTGATCTTGGATTAAACACGTTTTAGGCAAATAAGGATTTATTTTTAAGTGACTCGTTGTTTTCAATACTTGACGTGTGTGTGTGTGTGTGTGTGTGTGTGTGTGTTTCAGCGGATTACCACAGCAGCGGGAACATCGTGAACAACGGCTGGAAGATCCACAACACGGCGAAGAACAAATGGTTCGTGTGCATGGCCAAGAGTCCGGAGGAGAAGCAGGAGTGGCTGGAGGCCGTCATGAAGGAGAGGGAGCGCCGCAAGAGTAAGAGATCAATATATCTGTAGATCAAACGGCTGGTTGGTTAGTTAGTTTGTTGATTAATTGGTTGGTTGGTTAGTTGATTGAATGATTGATGGGTTGGTTGGTTGATGGGTGGGTTGGTTGGTTGGTTGGTTGGTGGGTTGGTTGGTTGGTGGGTGGGTGGGTTGGTTGGTTAGTTGATTGAATGATTGATGGGTTGGTTGGTTAGTTGATTGAATGATTGATGGGTTGGTTGGTTGATGGGTGGGTTGGTCAGTTGATTGAATGATTGATGGGTTGGTTGGTTAGTTGATTGAATGATTGATGGGTTGGTTGGTTGATGGGTGGGTTGGTTGGTTGATTGAATGATTGATGGGTTGGTTGGTTGATGGGTGGGTTGGTTAGTTGATTGAATGATTGATGGGTTGGTTGGTTGGTTAGTTGATTGAATGATTGATGGGTTGGTTGGTTGATGGGTGGGTTGGTTGGTTGATTGAATGATTGATGGATTGGTTGGTTGATGGATGGGTTGGTTGGTTGATGGGTGGGTTGGTTGGTTGATTGAATGATTGATGGATTGGTTGGTTGGTTGGTTGGTTGGTTGGTTGGTTGGTTGGTTGGTTGGTTGGTTGATGGATGGATGGGTTGGTTGGTTGATGGGTTGGTTGGTTGGTTGATGGGTTGGTTGGTTGATTGAATGATTGATGGATTGGTTGGTTGGTTGGTGGGTGGGTTGGTTAGTTGATTGAATGATTGATGGGTTGGTTGGTTGGTTGGTTGGTTGGTTGGTTGATGGGTGGGTTGGTTGATTGAATGATTGATGGATTGGTTGGTTGATGGGTGGGTTGGTTAGTTGATTGAATGATTGATGGGTTGGTTGGTTGGTTGGTGGGTGGGTGGGTTGGTTGATGGGTTGGTTGGTTGATTGAATGATTGATGGATTGGTTGGTTGGTTGATTGGTTGGTTGGTGGGTGGGTTGGTTGATGGGTGGGTTGGTTAGTTGATTGAATGATTGGTTGGTTGGTTGGTGGGTGGGTGGGTGGGTTGGTTGATGGGTTGGTTGGTTGATTGAATGCTTTATGGATTGGTTGGTTGGTGGGTGGGTGGGTGGGTGGGTTGGTTGATGGGTGGGTTGGTTAGTTGATTGAATGATTGATGGGTTGGTTGGTTGGTTGGTTGGTTAGTTGATTGAATGATTGGTGGGTTGGTTGGTTGGTGGGTGGGTGGGTGGGTTGGTTGATGGGTTGGTTGGTTGATTGAATGATTGATGGATTGGTTGGTTGATGGGTGGGTTGGTTAGTTGATTGAATGATTGATGGGTTGGTTGGTTGGTTGGTTGGTTGGTTGGTTGGTTGAATGATTGATGGGTTGGTTGGTTGGTTGGTTGGTTGATTGAATGATTGATGGGTTGGTTGGTTGATTGAATGATTGATGGGTTGGTTGGTTGATTGAATGATTGATGGATTGGTTGGTTGGTTGATTGAATGATTGATGGATTGGTTGGTTGGTTGATTGAATGATTGATGGGTTGGTTGGTTAGTGGATGGATGGGTTGGTTAGTTGATTGAATGATTGATGGGTTGGTTGGTTGGTTGGTTGGTTGATTGAATGATTGATGGATTGGTAGATGGATGGGTTGGTTGGTTGGTTGATTGAATGATTGATGGGTTGGTTGGTTAGTGGATGGATGGGTTGGTTAGTTGATTGAATGATTGATGGGTTGGTTAGTGGATGGATGGGTTGATTGAATGATTGATGGGTTGGTTGGTTAGTGGATGGATGGGTTGGTTAGTTGATTGAATGATTGATGGGTTGGTTAGTGGATGGATGGGTTGGTTGGTTGATTGAATGATTGATGGGTTGATTGGTTGGTTGGTTGGTTGGTTGATGGATGGGTTGGTTAGTTGATTGAATGATTGATGGGTTGGTTGGTTGGTTGGTTGGTTGATGGATGGGTTGGTTGGTTGGTTGGTTGGTTGATGGGTTGATGGGTTGGTAGGTTGGTTGATGGATGGATGGGTTGGTTGGTTGGTTGGTTAGTTGGTTGGTTGGTTGGTTGGTTAGTTGATTGAATGATTGATGGGTTGGTAGGTTGGTTGATGGATGGATGGGTTGGTTGGTTGGTTAGTTGATTGAATGATTGATGGGTTGGTTGGTTAGTGGATGGATGGGTTGGTTGGTTGATTGAATAATTGATGGATTGGTTGGTTGGTTAGTTGATTGAATGATTGATGGAGTGGTTGGTTAGTTGATTGATGGGTTGGTTGATTTATGAATTGGTTGGTTGGTTGGTTGTTGATTGGTTGAATGATGAATTGGTTGATTGGTTGATTGAATGATTGATGGGTGGGTTGGTTAGTTGATTGATGGGTTGGTTGATTTATGAATTGGTTGGTTGGTTGGTTAGTTGATGGATTGGTTGATTGAATGATTGATGGATTAGTTTATTGAATGATTTATGAATTGGTTGGTTGGTTGTTGGTTAGTTGAATGATGAATTGGTTGATGGTGTGTTGATTGGTTGTTTAATTGATAAGTTAATTGATTGCTAATCTCCCCCTCAGGTCTTCGGCTGGGCATGGAGCAGGACACCTGGGTGATGGTGTCAGAGAAAGGAGAGAAGCTCTACCAGCTGATGAGCAGAGGAAACCTCATCAAGGACCGCAAGCGCAAACTCACCACCTTCCCCAAGTGCTTCCTGGGAAGGTAAGACCCTCTCTTCACCAAAACACTGAGTGAAGTATCCTAGGGAGTCATTTGTTTATAAGCAGCGGGTATGAATATGTGTTTCTATTTAATGGAAAGTACGCAGAGTTTTGAGTCAAATATACAAAGACCTGCAGAACATGCTGATGTCTTCAGAACAGATTACCGTACTTTCCGGACTATAGAGCGCACCAGCATATGAGCCCCAGCAGCTAAACTGTCCGTCTGTCTTGCTCTCGTTCTGTCTCTCGTTCCACTTTCACTTTGGCGCACTACCTGTCTCACTCTTTCCCGGCCTCCAGCTTTTCCTGCTGGAGCCCGCCGCTTAGAGGTGGCGGGCGCGGACCGGTCCTAGAGCCCGTAGCGTTAAGGTGGTTAATTTTACCTGTAAAATCCATAGATTTAGGCGGTTCCCTAGTGGCCGTTAGCGGTACATAAAAAATGGGGGAAAAAGTTGCGGCGTATAGTCCGAAAAGTACGGTACACATTGTTTTAAGTTGGCAAGACTTTCTAAAGACGGCAGCTGAAGAAGAAAGAAGCGTCAGCTCATGAATCTGATTTAGGGATTATTGGCATCTGGGGTTTAAATACCAGCGTAAATCAGAGCAGAGATTCCTGTACGCTCTCTTCCTGTCTCAGTTGCAAACACTTCCTGCTTTTGCTGCTAGGTGAGAATATTTACTGTAAATCCTGTCCTTAAGCTGTTTTTAAACATCCCTCCTCCAGCTTCATCAGGTGCCTCGCTGTCAGATCGATGTTCATGCAAAGTATAAAGTTAGTTTGAGTTGAGAGCCGTACCGTACTTTTCGGACTATAAGCCGCGACTTTTTCCCCCATTTTTTGTGCACAGCTAACGGCCACTAGGGAGCCTCCTAAATCTATGGATTTTACAGGTGAAATTAACCACCTTTAACTCTATGGGCTCTAGGACCGGTCCGCGCCCGCCACCTCTAAGCGGCGGAAAAGCTGGAGGCCGGAAAAGAGCGAGACAGGTCGCGCGCCAAAGTAAAAGTGGAACCGAGAGACAGAACGAGAGCGAGACAGACGGACAGTTTAGCTGCTGCTGCTTATAGTCCGAAAAGTACGGTACTTCAAAAGTCAAAATGAACCCGGCGTGGATTTGAAATCAGTGCTGATTTGCGTAGGATCCAAATCTGGAACAGCAACAATTACGGTACGTCCACACAGCAGCTTTTCAAAAATCTTGAACATCTTGGAGCTGGGCGTGTCTGAAAGCTTGGGGATTTTTTGCGAGCAACGCGACCAACAACCAATCACATGAATGTCCCGCCCCCGACATACAAAGCAAAAACCCCGGGGATTTTATGCGAGCAATATATATATATATATAAACTCCCCAAACAGGCGAAACCCTCCCAGTTCCCCCACTGCCTCTGCCCCCTCCCTCCATGCTGGTTCCTCCGGGTTGGATCCCGGTAATAGTTCTGGTCCTAAAGAACCGGGTGATTTGCTACCGTAACTTCTCGTTTGGAATATGAGGAAATGAACTGCGGTCTGGCTCTCCGTGCTCACACGCGGTTTGATTGGCTAGCGCTTCTACTGTCAGATTTGCATAAACGTGTTTGATTGGCCGACGCTTCCAGCTCAGCTTCAAAAGTTGAACATCGCTCAACTTTGGAATCCCGGAGATCCTGGTAATCTTCGCTTCACTCCCCCACAATGCAGTTCGGCGAAAAGCGAGGCAACGTGACGTCATCGCCATTCAAAGTCAACGGGCAGGGAAGCGGTGGAAGATTCTTCTGAAGCTGCCGTGTGGACGGACCGTTCGTCATTATAGATATTTATTCATGAAGAGATGTGAGGGCGTGGCGTCCAGCCTCTCAGATCAGGAGAGCGGCTGCCTCTCTCTGCTTTTGAAGATGATAACGTCAATATAACGTCATTAAGGACCTTTTATTGGACTTTGAGAAACTGAGATGGACATTTTTGTCTATTTTCTAATAATAACAATCTATTTTATTAACGGAGTGCTTTAAAGGGTACTCAAACACACTCTAAATGTGCAGGTTAAAGACATAGAAAAGCCGTTCTGAAAAGGCGACTTCACACATGAGACATTTGAACATTGAGACGTTTTATTTCCCAGTGTTGTTTTTACCCGAAATCGACGCCTTCTCACATCGTTTTCTGGATCATAAAAGCCACGACCATCTGGCTGCAGCTGGACGAAACGATATGCATGCCCGACATTCAATACTCCAACAGATACATGATGACTAAAGAACACATCACAGACATATCAAATGTACCCCTACGCTTGTAAAAAGTCTATTACAGCCTTTTTATATACGCTGCGCAATTAAATAATAAAGTTTAACAAGACCGCTTCCTGTATTTAAACCCTCCATCGGCACCAACGCCTCTCAGTTTCCTTTTGTTTGAATGTTTCTACAGATGTGTTTGTCGTCTGGCAATAATCACACGAGCTCGAACACAAGCCCAGTTATTTTTAGGAGAGGAGGCGGGGCTTAAAACCATCATGAAGCCATAGCTGTGGTTCGATGGAGTGGAGGCGGGGCTTATAAAACCATCATGAAGCCATAGCTGTGGTTCGATGGAGAGGAGGCGGGGCTTATAAAACCATCATGAAGCCATAGCTGTGGTTCGATGGAGAGGAGGCGGGGCTTAAAACCATCATGAAGCCATAGCTGTGGTTCGATGGAGAGGAAGCGGGGTATATCAAACCATCATGAAGCCATAGCTGTGGTTCGATGGAGAGGAGGCGGGGCTTAAAACCATCATGAAGCCATAGCTGTGGTTCGATGGAGAGGAGGCGGGGCTTATAAAACCATCATGAAGCCATAGCTGTGGTTCTATTTCGTCCCTACTGACCGCCAGAGGCGGTGCTTTAGCACTGGATATGTCCATCGCGCGCATGCGCAGCTCGAGTACCAATAACAACAAAGTCACCTGTGACCCACGTGACACCGGCTATATCAGCCGGTATTGTCAGAGGATCTGTTCCTTTTCATCTTCTCGCTGCGCGAGGGTACCGTGGCTACGTTCTCGTAGCCTGCAGCGTTCAGGTTTGAGCGTTTGATCTGAGGGATTGCTCTGCAAACAGCTGGCCGCGTGCAGCTTCGCGACTGACAGTCGGAGCTACGGGTTGTAACGCGTCCTCCAGGAGCTGCGCCGGCTGTGCAGAGCCTCCACAGACAGGTTGGTGTCAGCTTGTTGCTGGTGATGGCTGTGTCCACCCCGCTCCCAGCCAAGTTGTCCTGACTGCCGTCTTATTGTTTGTGGCTCAGACTTTCTGGTGACGACAGTGTTCCCGCTTCCTCTCCCATAAAGTTGCCCTTATGCTCTTTTGAAAGTTCTGCTTGTGGCGTTGTGCCCGAGCTTCATTAGCATCTGAGTCCCAGCTTTGGCTGCGTCCCTCATTCGATTTAGTATGGAAAGCCAAGAGTGTCATACTTTAAACCCGTTTTTCGTTTAGATGCAGAGAGTAAGGTAAGTACTTTCTATTTTCTAGAAGCTATTATCTGGTCTTAACATTGTGTTCTGACTTGGTTGCTTGATTGTTAGCAGCAGCCGCTTGGCTAACACCTTGCATGTACGGTTAAGCTTCATTATTTAACTCACGTGGGGCAGCTCTCGGCGCTCCCGTAAACGCACGGTATGGTTGCAGTAGCGCTATATCGTTGTATTTACTGCTCCTAGTACTAGACTCCTAGCACTAGGACGTTATGCAGAGAACAATCTTCACTGCGTGTGCCGTGTGCTCTGCATGTATGGACCATTAAGGAGGGTTTCATCCTCCCAATATTATATTGTCTAGTGGGCAGCCGTTGGCTGACACTTTTAGGCACCGGCCACAGTTACTATGGTAACTAAGGTTCTAAGCCGTAAGTACTGGCCATAATTACTACTGTAACTACGGTTCCAAGCTGTGCACGTACTGGCCATAGGCAATATCGTAACTACGGCTCTATGCCGTGTAAGTACTGGCCATAGTTACTACTGTAACTACGGTCAGATGCCGTGTGAGCCCTGGCCATGGTTACTGCTGTAACTACGGCTCTGTGCTGTTCTCTTCTTTAGAAGCTAGTTATCTGGTCTTAAACATGTGTGTTATTTGACTTGATCTCGCTTGATCGTTAGCAGCAGCCGCTCGGCTAACGTCTTGCGTATACTGTTAGCTTCTTTATTTTACCCAGCTAGGTGAAGGCAGTGCTCTCGCTCCCGCTCCCTCTACCGGTAATGCGGATGTAGCTACATCCCTTTTTCTGTTCGGCGAGTAGCAGCACCGCTCTACTCTTCCCGTTCAGCAGGTAGCCGGTGAAGGCTGTGTTCCCGCACCCGCTCCCGGTTACGCTGCATCTGGCACTCGCCTCTAGCTCAGCCAGTGAAGGCAGTGTTTTCGCCCCCGCTCTTGGTAAACTGCCTTATTTACTAATCCAGCTAGGTGAAGGCAGTGATCTCGCTCCCGCTCCCCTTGCCGTAACGTGGGTGTAATTACATCCCTCTTTCTGTTCGGCGAGTAGCAGCAACGCTCTACTCTTTCCGTTAAGCAGGTAGCTGGTGAAGGCTGGGTTCCCGCACCCGCTCCCGGCTACGCTGCATCTGGCTACCTACAGAATGGTTCATTCATGTAGCGCCTGTAGGGTTTCTCTTGAGCCCGAGGACGGCCACGACCGCTGCCCCTCCTGCCTCGGCCACTTCTGGCGGTCAGTGGGGACGAAATTCGAGCATCTGAGGGAGGTTCTCACGGTAAACGCCTGCATGAGCTGTAGCTGCATGCCTCGGGTGCTCAGAGTGGCTCGAATCACTGAGGTGGAACGTCTGGCAGCAGCCAACAGACACCTCTCCTTGTCACGTACTCCTCCAGATCAATTCGGCCGTTCCCGGCGACTTGAGGGAGCGATGGCTTTGTGTGCTCCCCCCAATAGAAGGACTAGAAATAGGCTGTCCTCTAAAGTGGATCGGCTAGCTGCCGATAGGGGCATGATGAAGTCGCCTCTTGGCCCTTCAGCCTGGGCCCGGTGTGGCCCCCCCCCCGACCCTCCTTCGGTTGGCGACCCTCCTTCGGTTGGCGCCCCTCCTTCGGTTGGCGCCCCTCCTTCGGTTGGCGCCCCTCCTTCGGCTGACGCACCTCCTCCGGTTGACGGAGAGTCCTCCGTCGCGTACCAGTCGAGCCAGGGGAGCTGTTTAGATCAGCTGCCCTGGAGGCACTGGAGTGTGCCGCCCAAGCTAGGCAGACCAGGCAGCAGCACTCGGGTCCTCGCAGACCTGTGCCCACTCCCAGCAGGCCCAGGGGCCGCTCTAGCAGCCGCACTCAGCCGCTGGATTACAGGGGTGGTCTGCAGAGGTCTTAGCGGCCCACTCAACCGCCTCCCAATGACTTTCGTGCCCCATGTCGCCCGCCTTCCAGGCGGCCTCGTGCCCCAGAGCCTTACCGGAGCCCCCCAAGAGGCTCCAGGGTCCGGGGGGGCTGGGCTCTGAAATCCCGGGGGTGGTCGGCGGCTGCTTTCCCAGCAGCAGCTCAGTTTCTGGGCAGTCTGTACTTCCGTCCCTTGGGTGGTTTTCACCTTAACCCAGGGGTACGGACCGCAGCTCCGGCCCCTAGCCTTCGGCTGGGTCTAATTGACAGTCGTCAGCGATCCGGCAGGGGCCCTAGCTCTGGGCCAAGAGTTGTCCGTCCTTTTGTCCAAGGACGCAATCAACCCAGTAAGACCCTCTGCTTAGCCAGGGGGTTCTACTCGGCATACTTTCTCGTGAGCAAGAAAGTCGGCGGATTTCGCCCGATCTTGGACCTCAGAGGAATCAACAGATTCCTGAAGGTGCTGCCATTCTATATGCTGACTGCTGCATACGCACAGGTGGAGTGGTTCCCAACCGAGGGATGCCTACTTCCACGTGGGCCGGGCAAGAGGGTGCCTTATATTCAGTTCCTCCGGCCCTTGGGCAGACTGGCAGCTGCCTCGGCCGCTGGGCCCTTAGGCCCGCTGTCGTTGCGCCCCATGCAGATGTGGCTGAACAGCCTTCACTTGGACGCCCAGTGGCACAGGCACAGTGAAGTCAGGGTGTCGCAGCAGTGCTCCACTCTCCGTCACGCTGGAGGGGCAGGGCCTATCTCTGGTAGGGCGTGCCCATGGGCGCCATCCCATCCTGCCAGGAGACCATCACCATAGGTGCATGTCTCTCAGGGTGGGGTGCAGTGCGGCAGGGCAGGACCGTTCAGGGTCAGCGGTCTGCCCAGCAGAGTGCGCGCCGGGTCAACGTGCTAGAGCTTCGGGCCGTGCAGCTTGCACTCACGCACTTTCTACCCCAACTGGGGGGCAAGAATGTGCGTGTTCCTTGGGCACAGCATGTACATTGTTGCTTAGACAACAGTCCCTTCTAGATAGTGGACATTCTCACTCCACTCTGAATTTATGTGGCTGCGATTCTGCCCGACATGTTCGGGTCAACGGCGCCACGGCGGGGTGCCACAGGTCGGTGTCCCTCTTTATGAGAGGGGCTTTACGGCAGCGTCCCCCTAGCACCCCGAGGGCTCCGGCTTGGGACCTGCCCTTGCTGCCGGATGCCCTATCACCTCCTCCCTTCGAGCCCCTGGCCCAGGTGGGGCTTAGGTGGCTGCCCACAAAGGCAGCATTTCTGCTTGCCATAGCCTCAGGGAAGTGAGTCGGGGAGTTGCATGTCCTCTCCATAAACAATACATGCCCGAGGTGAGACTCTCAGGCGTTGCCCTTTGGGCAAATGTGGCATTCCCGCCCGGGGTCCTTCCACAAACTCACTTCAATCAGCCTGCCCAGCTGGCACGCTTTGACATTCAGGAGTACGGCACATCGAAGTGGCTGTGCCCGGGGGGTGCCCAAAGGGCGTATATCAAGGCTACTGCCTGTATACGGCAGGAGGAGCAACTCTTGAGTTTGCCCTGGCGGCACTAAAGGAGGTTAGGCCCTCTAACCAGTGGCTTCCCCACTGGGTTGTCGATACCATCTCACAGGCTTACGGGGCCAGTGGCCGCCCCCTGCCACCAGGCTGAGATGCCACTCTACAAGGAGCATCTCAACATATTGGGCTGCCCTGAGAGGGGTTGCCCCTGGAGACCATCTGCGCCGCGGCGTCGTGGGCGTCTTCTGGCACATTCTCCAGTTGTCATCAGGTCAATGTCGCCACTCCCCATTCTTTGGGCGTGGTCCTTTTGCCGAGCTCCGCTGCTTCCAGTGGTGAGCAAGGGCTTGGATTCTTCATGACATTGTTGGTATAGGTCATCCAGTGCTAAAGCACCGCCTCTGGCGGTCATTAGGGACGAAATAGAACGATAGTTACGGCTGTAACTACGGTGCTATGAGTCCCGGATGACCGCCAGAGTTCCCTGTCACTCAGAATTCTTGTGTGCTCGCGAGAAGATTCTGGGAACAGATCCTCTGACAATACCGGCTGATATAGCCGGTGTCACGTGGGTCACAGGTGACTTTGTTGTTATTGGTACTCGAGCTGCGCATGTGCGCGATGGACATATCCAGTGCTAAAGCACCGCCTCTGGCGGTCATCCGGGACTCATAGAACCGTAGTTACTATCGTTTGATGGAGAGGAGGCGGGGCTTATAAAACCATCATGAAGCCATAGCTGTGGTTCGATGGAGAGGAGGCGGGGCTCTGCAGGACGAAGTAAACGAACACCTGAGAGAGATGGAAGCCACGCCTCCTCCTCCTCCTCCTCCTCCTCCTCCTCCTCCTCCTCCTCCTCCTCCTCCTCCTCCTCCTCCTCCTCCTATAGCATCCAACCGAGCTTTAAAAACATGAGAGGAGCTGCACATCTCAAAGCTGTCTTCCCTGAGACAGTCCTAGCACTTGGCACATTGAATAAAACCACAGCATGCGATCTCAGGCAATACGTACCGATTGGCCGAGAGATCAGGAGCAGATATGAGATGGTACTTTATCCAACATGGCTTTGTGGATGAAAAGGAACCAGAGACTGAGCCTCCGTGCAGAGAGTGAAGGCAGACCGCCTTGGTGTCCATCTTGCATTCTCCATCCTCCCCTAACGCTGCTGAGTTCCCCGTACGTCTGAAACACATGAAGCCGACTGAAGCCACAGGAGTCCTCAGCCCTCTGTCCTCTGTCCTCTGTCCTCTCTCCTCAGCCCTCTGTCCTCTGTCCTCTGTCCTCTGACCTCTGTCCTCTGTCCTCTGTCCTCTCTCCTCAGCCCTCTGTCCTCTCTCCTCTGTCCTCTGTCCTCTGTCCTCAGCCCTCTGCCCTCTGTCCTCTGTCCTCTGTCCTCAGCCCTCTGTCCTCTGTCCTCTGACCTCTGTCCTCTGTCCTCTGTCCTCTCTCCTCAGCCCTCTGTCCTCTGTCCTCTGTCCCTCAGCCCTCTGTCCTCTGCCCTCTGTCCTCTGTCCTCTGCCCTCTGTCCTCTGACGAGAAGGTGTGTGTCCTCACTGTACATGTTGGACCCAGCTTCTCTCCTCAGATCGCCTCTGTGAGCGCTGGGGGTTTCCCATGATGCTTTGCTGTGTGTGTTGTAATGACCTGTGTGTGTGTGTGTGTTGTGTGTGTGTGTGTGTGTGTGTGTGTGTGTCCGCAGTGAGTTTGTGTCCTGGCTGATGGACATGGGGGAGACGGGGAACCCAGAGGAGGGGGTGCATCTGGGTCAGGCTCTGCTGGAGAACGGCCTCATCCACCACGGTACGATGTCACACGTCTGCCTCTCGCCCGTCCGGTCTGCGTCTCCTTCCCGAGGCGCTTCGTCTCCTTCCCGAGGCGCTTCGTCTCCTTCCCGAGGCGCTGCGGGGACGGCAGATCCTCGTCTCAAATAATGACCTTCTCTTTTATTTCCAGTCACGGACAAGCACCAGTTCAAACCCGAACCCGTTCTTTACCGGTTCCGTTACGACGACGGCACGTACCACCCGCGCGGCGACATGCACGACGTCACATCCAAGGTAGACGCGGATCCTCTTCACGTCTAAAGCACGATGAACTGGTGTGTAACTGAAACCCTGTCCCCCTGTCCCCCTGTCCCCGTGTCCTCTCAGGGCGTCCGTCTGTTCTGCCGTCTGCACAGCCTCTTCACGCCCGTCATCAGGTACGACCGCACGTCTCTTTCTGACTGCACGTCTCGGAAGAGGGACACGTGTGGACTTTGAGTTGATAGGTTGACGAGGAGAGGAGGACAGATGGGGAGAAGTGTCCTTCAGAAGTGGCTCAGGAGGACACGCTGCGCAGATACTGAGGAGCCCTCCTTGGTGCTTCATGTCAGCAGTAGAAGTACACGCACAAGTACTCAGCTCTTGTAGTGAAGTTATAAGTACTCAGGTCTTGTAGTGAAGTTATAAGTACTCAGGTCTTGTACTTAGTAAAAGTAGAAGTACTCAGATATTGTACTTAGTAAAAGTAGAAGTACTCAGATATTGTACTTAGTAAAAGTAGAAGTACTCAGATCTTGTACTTACTAAAAGTATAAGTACTCAGGTCTTGTAGTGAAGTTATAAGTACTCAGATCTTGTACTTAGTAAAAGTAGAAGTACCAGAGTGTAGGAATACTCTGTCACAGTAAAAGTATTCAAAATGTCCCTCAAGTGAAAGTAGAAAGTACTCAGATCTCATCTAAATATAGTAAAGACAGTGAAAGTAGTCGTTGTGCAGATTGGTCCATTTCAGAATAATATATATGATGTGTTTTATAATGATTGATCATGAAAGTGTTCTCAGAGCTGGTGGAGGTGCAGCTAGTCTGAAGTACTTTGTAGACTGCAGGGTAGCTGGTGGAGGAGCAGCTAGTCTGAAGTACTTTGTAGACTGCAGGGTAGCTGGTGGAGGTGCAGCTAGTCTGAAGTACTTTGTAGACTGCAGGGTAGCTGGTGAAGGTGCAGCTAGTCTGAAGTACTTTGTAGACTGCAGGGTAGCTGGTGGAGGAGCAGCTAGTCTGAAGTACTTTGTAGACTGCAGGGTAGCTGGTGGAGGTGCAGCTAGTCTGAAGTACTTTGTAGACTGCAGGGTAGCTGGTGAAGGTGCAGCTAGTCTGAAGTACTTTGTAGTCTGCAGGGTAGCTGGTGAAGGAGCAGATAGTCTGAAGTACTTTGTAGACTGCAGGGTAGCTGGTGGAGGAGCAGCTAGTCTGAAGTGACTTTGTAGACTGCAGGGTAGCTGGTGGAGGTGCAGCTAGTCTGAAGTACTTTGTAGACTGCAGGGTAGCTGGTGGAGGTGCAGCTAGTCTGAAGTACTTTGTAGACTGCAGGGTAGCTGGTGAAGGAGCAGCTAGTCTGAAGTACTTTGTAGACTGCAGGGTAGCTGGTGGAGGTGCAGCTAGTCTGAAGTACTTTGCAGACTGCAGGGTAGCTGGTGGAGGTGCAGCTAGTCTGAAGTACTTTGTAGACTGCAGGGTAGCTGGTGGAGGTGCAGCTAGTCTGAAGTACTTTGTAGACTGCAGGGTAGCTGGTGGAGGTGCAGCTAGTCTGAAGTACTTTGTAGACTGCAGGGTAGCTGGTGGAGGAGCAGCTAGTCTGAAGTACTTTGTAGACTGCAGGGTAGCTGGTGGAGGAGCAGCTAGTCTGAAGTACTTTGTAAAGTCTGATTCAACACTTGATTAGATTTCACATCCTTCATCTGAGAAGTAACTAAAGGTATAAATACATGTAGTGCAGTAGAAGTACACCATGTACCTCTGACTTATGTTCACTGCCAACCTCAAAGTACCTCCCCGATAGTAATCAATGATGTATTGAAGTTACTCGGCTCAGACAGGTTGTATGGGAGCCTCGTCTACGAACAGGTCGCTCATTTGAAATATTAAACCTAGTTTTCTTTTCTTGAATTGTTCCTCCTCGTGGAGAAGGCCATCACGAACACACATGTGCTTGTTATCGCATAGAGAACATGTGAGTTAGTGTGAGGGAGGGACATAATCAGTTGAGTGTATACAAATGTAATTTCCAGCAGCTGTGAGATCCTCGATGTGCCCCCGGTGCCTCGATGTGCCCCCGGTGGGTCGATGTGCCCCCGGTGGGTCGATGTGCCCCCGGTGGGTCGATGTGCCCCCGGTGGGTCGATGTGCCCCCGGTGCCTCGATGTGCCCCCGGTGCCTCGATGTGCCCCCGGTGCCTCGATGTGCCCCCGGTGGGTCGATGTGCCCCCGGTGGGTCGGTGTGCCCCCGGTGGGTCGGTGTGCCCCCGGTGCCTCGATGTGCCCCCGGTGGGTCGATGTGCCCCCGGTGCCTCGATGTGCCCCCGGTGGGTCGATGTGCCCCCGGTGGGTCGATGTGCCCCCGGTGGGTCGATGTGCCCCCGGTGGGTCGATGTGCCCCCGGTGCCTCGATGTGCCCCCGGTGCCTCGATGTGCCCCCGGTGCCTCGATGTGCCCCCGGTGCCTCGATGTGCCCCCGGTGCCTCGATGTGCCCCCGGTGGGTCGATGTGCCCCCGGTGGGTCGATGTGCCGCCGGTGGGTCGATGTGCCCCCGGTGCCTCGATGTGCCCCCGGTGGGTCGATGTGCCCCCGGTGCCTCGATGTGCCCCCGGTGCCTCGATGTGCCCCCGGTGGGTCGATGTGCCCCCGGTGGGTCGATGTGCCCCCGGTGGGTCGATGTGCCCCCGGTGGGTCGATGTGCCCCCGGTGCCTCGATGTGCCCCCGGTGGGTCGATGTGCCCCCGGTGCCTCGATGTGCCCCCGGTGCCTCGATGTGCCCCCGGTGCCTCGATGTGCCCCCGGTGGGTCGATGTGCCCCCGGTGGGTCGATGTGCCGCCGGTGGGTCGATGTGCCCCCGGTGCCTCGATGTGCCCCCGGTGGGTCGATGTGCCCCCGGTGCCTCGATGTGCCCCCGGTGGGTCGATGTGCCCCCGGTGGGTCAATGTGCCCCCGGTGCCTCGATGTGCCCCCGGTGGGTCGATGTGCCCCCGGTGCCTCGATGTGCCCCCGGTGGGTCGATGTGCCCCCGGTGCCTCGATGTGCCCCCGGTGGGTCGATGTGCCCCCGGTGCCTCGATGTGCCCCCGGTGGGTCGGTGTGCCCCCGGTGCCTCGATGTGCCCCCGGTGGGTCGATGTGCCCCCGGTGGGTCGATGTGCCCCCGGTGCCTCGATGTGCCCCCCGGTGCCTCGATGTGCCCCCGGTGGGTCAGTGTGCCCCCGGTGGGTCGGTGTGCCCCCGGTGGGTCGGTGTGCCCCCGGTGCCTCGATGTGCCCCCGGTGGGTCGGTGTGCCCCCGGTGGGTCGATGTGCCCCCGGTGGGTCGGTGTGCCCCCGGTGGGTCGATGTGCCCCCGGTGGGTCGATGTGCCCCCGGTGCCTCGATGTGCCCCCGGTGGGTCGGTGTGCCCCCGGTGGGTCGGGTGGGTACTGGTGTAACAACGTAAAAGCATGAAACTGACCCGGGTGTGAAGCTGAGTCCTCTCTCTGTCCAACAGAGTTAGAGGAGAGATTCTGTTCCATTTAGTGTGTGTGTGTGTGTGTGTGTGTGTGTGTGTGTGTGTGTGTGTGTGTGTGTATCAAGGTTTTTGTGTTTGTGCCCGCAGAACAGATTTAATTTCACACGAAATATAAAACTCTCGGGTGCCGCTATGTTTCTGTTTGAACTCCTGAAAGCCTGGAGGAGTGTGTGTGTGTGTGTGTGTGTGTGGTGTGTGTGTGTGTGTGTGTGTGTGTGGTGTGTGTGTGTGTGTGTGTGTGTGTGTGTGTGTGTGTGTGTGTGTGTGTGTGTGTGTGTGTGTGTGTGTGTGGTGTGTGTGTGTGTGTGTGTGTGGTACAATGCAGCGCAGGGCCTGGGAAACGCCAGAGTTTAATTGGAGCAACCGGCCCCTGAATAATTAGGTATAATTTCCTGGCCGAGCGAGAGAGGAATTGAAGCGGGGAGCGAACACACACACACACACACACACACACACACACAGCAACTCCTCCAGAAACTCGACGTTATGGTTTCCCAGAACGAGCAACGACATCTGCAGTGATGCTGCGCTTCCTGCATCCGTTCATCCCAAGGAGGAATTTAAATCTTCATCCATCCCCCGTCAGCGTCAGCGTGGACTTCCCTCTGCGCAGCGAGGTGGACGCCTTCCTGCCGACATAAGGCTGCTCACCGGACCGTGTCCCCCATCCATCACTCTGACAGGGGGCACTTCGCCTCCTCTGCACCAAGTGTGTGAATATAGAGGACTCCAGATGCTTGACAGGCTGTATAGGGTTCAAGGCTTAGTGGAGACGAGACACCGAAGGCTCGTCCAGCAGAGCAGCGTGAATACATACATGACGTAAAACAGATACAACAGTGCAAGAGAACGTTTTAAAATGGGCAAGTAAATACAAATACAATTGAAACAGTGCAAGAAGAGTCTAAATAAAGTAAATGGAATATAATTTAAATAATTTCCAAAATGCAAACAGATGGATGTTTACAAAGTACCAAGGTGTGTGTGTGTGTGTGTGTGTGTGTGTGTGTGTGTGTGTGTGAGAGAGAGAGAGAGAGAGAGAGAGAGAGAGAGAGAGCGAGAGAGAGAGAGAGAGAGTGTGAGTGTGTGTGTGTCCGGGGAGGCCCCTGTGTTCATGGGAAAGTCACGGCTCAGTTTCAGAGACATCCCCAGGGTCACTGCGGCATTGTGGGTAACGCCAGAGCACCGCGGGGGGCTGCTCCCAGGAATGCAGTTTCTCTGTCACCATCTCTCAGAAAAGCCCCTCAGAGTTACGACTCAGAGTTCAGAGGAGCTACTGTTACTTCACATGTTCTCCATCTGGTTTAGTACACTTTAAAGAGTCCTCTCCTGCTTTAAAGAGTCCTCTCCTGCTGATGTTCAGGTGTATATCAGTATGTAGTGTCTCTACTTTAAAGAGTCCTCTCCTGCTGATGTTCAGGTGTATATCAGTATGTAGTGTCTCTACTTTAAAGAGTCCTCTCCTGCTGATGTTCAGGTGTATATCAGTATGTAGTGTCTCTACTTTAAAGAGTCCTCTCCTGCTGATGTTCAGGTGTATA
>CM070496.1:13254970-13262470 GCA_036324585.1 Champsocephalus esox | reverse complement strand
TGTGTGTGTGTGTGTGGGTGTGTGTGTGGGTGTGTGTGTGTGTGTCAGTATCTCTCTGTGTGTGTGTGTGTGTGTCAGTATATCTCTCTGTGTGTGGTTGTGTGTCAGTGTCTGTGTCTGTACAGTATGTGTGTGTGTGTGTGTCTTTGTGCGTGTGTATCTCTGTGCGTGTGTGTCTGTACAGTGTGTGTGTGTGTCTGTACAGTGTGGTGTGTGTGTGTGTGGTGTGTCTGATGAGATGTCTCTCCTCTGTTTCAGATCAGACCGACTGATGGAGGCTACGGCTTCACGCTGGAGGAGAGGAACAGAGTCCCCATCATCAAGTCTGTGGAGAAGGGCTCCCCTGCTGAGGTGACCACACACACACACACACACACACACACACGTGTACGTCTAACCTGCTGGAGTGTATTATCTGTGCGAAAGCCGGTCATCTGTTGCATCAAAGCAGCTGCAGGACGTGGTGAGGCTCAGAAGCTGCTCTGAAGCCGTGACGTCTCCTCAGTCCTCAGAAGCCGTTGCTGGACCCTCAGGCTAATGCGTGGAGGCAGATGGGATCAGGCTAATGCGTGGAGGCAGATGGGATCAGGCTAATACGTGGAGGCAGATGGGATCAGGCTAATACGTGGAGGCAGATGGGATCAGGCTAATGCGTGGAGGCAAATGGGATCAGGCTAATACGTGGAGGCAGATGGGATCAGGCTAATACGTGGAGGCAGATGGGATCAGGCTAATGCGTGGAGGCAAATGGGATCAGGCTAATGCGTGGAGGCAAATGGGATCAGGCTAATCCGTGGAGGCAGATGGGATCAGGCTAATACGTGGAGGCAGATGGGATCAGGCTAATGCGTGGAGGCAGATGGGATCAGGCTAATGCGTGGAGGCAAATGGGATCAGGCTAATGCGTGGAGGCAAATGGGATCAGGCTAATGCGTGGAGGCAAATGGGATCAGGCTAATGCGTGGAGGCAAATGGGATCAGGCTAATGCGTGGAGGCAGATGGGATCAGGCTAATGCGTGGAGGCAGATGGGATCAGGCTAATGTGTGGAGGCAGATGGGATCAGGCTAATACGTGGAGGCAGATGGGATCAGGCTAATGTGTGGAGGCAGATGGGATCAGGCTAATGCGTGGAGGCAGATGCAAAACACAAAGGTCACGGCATAAAGGTTATACATTCTATTGTCTCGTGCTCAAAGTGTAGACGTCTTCTGACCGGAGCTGCTCCAACTATCCAGCCTGATGAGATAATGAAACATAAGTATTGCCTCGTGACGAAAGCATGCGACTGGAGGCATGCTCACGTGGATGGAACGAGGCGATGGAGTCATGCTCTCGTGGATGGAACGAGGCGATGGAGTCATGCTCTCGTGGATGGAACGAGGCGATGGAGTCATGCTCTCGTGGATGGAACGAGGCGATGGAGTCATGCTCTCGTGGATGGAACGAGGCGATGGAGTCATGCTCTCGTGGATGGAACGAGGCGATGGAGTCATGCTCTCGTGGATGGAACGAGGCGATGGAGAGCAGTCGAGGAGGGAGACGGACGCGGAGAGATGGGTTTGGAGTCAAAGGAGAGCTTCGATCTGAAATGGAAGACGATCCAAACGAGAGGTTCAGGATGCAAGGCTTGTATTGTCACGTGCTCGGCAGCGACAGTGCAGATATACGATATACTTTATGTCCCCGTAAGGACATGTGTTCTGGACCCGTGTCCTGCATACATGTACACACATAGTGGACATTAAGAGACACACATCAACATACACAGACGCACATACTGACAATGCCGACCTGTGGCACCACTCCCCCTCATGGCCGACATTTAGAAAGTGCGTTTGATTCCATTTGAGTGTTAAGAAGCTTAGTGGCTAGGTAGGACTGAGTGCTTATGGGGGTCAGCCGGCTCCTGGGACCCCTCTCCCACCTGGAGCTGGACCCCGGTGGAGCACGTGGGCAGATCACACACCGTTCTGATTGGCTGTCTGATACCGGACTGCTCGTATGCGTTCTGGAGAGACGGGTGGAAGTCTGAGGTCACGGACTCCTCCATCGGAGCAACGCAATACAACAGATACAACCGCAGGGCAAGTAATACAAACAAGTAGAATATGGATAGTGCACGGAGAGTTTATATTCACGTAAATGGAACATGATGTATTGGATGGATGAAGAGGCTCTTCCAGCTACGGGTGATCTGTGAAACAATGGAAGCTGCACGTTCGTAGATAAACGTTACTACCTCATATCGGCTTCGCTGTCATGCATAGAAGTCCTTTGGGGGCTTTGGTGGTGGTCTTATTCGAGCTCGAGGAACGAGTCCGTGCCTTAGTCTTTAGCAGACTGGACTTCTGTAATCGTGTGTTCACAGCTCTCCGTAACAACGTCTATGAAACCACGACTCATCCAGAGTCCTCACCAGAAGAGTCCTGCACTGCGTCCTGTCTCACAAAGGACACACTTTGAAGCCTTGCTGTCTCCAAAGCACTGGAGGGACTGGGACCAGATGTCAGACGTGCTTCGCTGCTGGAGCCAGAGCTCTCAGGAGGCGTGCTCCTCGTCTCCAGTCCGAGCTGCTGAGGCCGCTTCGAGCCTTTGTTCAACCCAAGCAACAACGTCCCTGAACCCTTTCTGTCTGATGCCGCTATCCTGACATCCTTATCGTGCACTTCCAGCTGCAGCCAGTACTTTATCGCGTTTATGAATTGTCTTGTGTTTGTTTTGAATTCCTATGTGTTGAAAGCCTCTGTGTCTTAACATGTGCAGATACACTAACCTTCCTCTCTACGGTTTCTCCGTGAAGATGGCGGGTCTGGAGACGGGGAAGAGGCTGTTTGCTATAAACGGAGACCTGGTGTTCCTCCGGCCGTTCTGCGAGGTGGAGATCCTGCTGCAGCGCGGCTTTCACAGCAGGGGGCCCCTCAGGGTCTTAGTGAGCACCAAGCCTCGAGAGTAAGTCACGTCGGCTTTGAGCGGGCAAACTGACGGTTTCAAAGTGTGGTTCTATGAAGCTCTTGTGTGCGGAGACGCAGCACTGAGAGCATGTATATTTATTTAGACGATTTGCACCTTTACGTTAGTCCTTTAGTCCAAGGTGTCAATCATCCAGAATATACAGAGGCTTACAATTGCATTTTAAACATTTCTGCATAAAGACAATGACTAATGGCGCATCTCCACGTAGCCCCGTTGAAGCGTCCCTAAGCGTCCTCGCTCGGGCCTCGGGCTGTCTCGATGGCCGTCCGAGGCCGCGGCGCATTCCCCTTACAGTTGAGGACCTGGGGTAGTTACTATAGCAACGCAGTGTAGGCGGGGCTCCCGTTGAGCTCCCGCTGGATTCTATCGTCCCCGATGAGATGGAGGAACGTCGTCACCTCAGGGCGACTGTGGCTGCGAGGACGTGCGGTCGTCTTTCAAACAGAAGGCTGTGGGTTCGATCCCGGCCCGTGCAGTCAACATGTCGATGTATCCTTGGGCGAGATACTGAACCCTGAGTTGCTCCCGACGGCCAACGGTGTGTGGATGTGTGTGCGTGTTAGTGCGTGTCCGAACGTACACTGCTCTGTGTGAACGGGTGAACGGCACGTTAGCCAGTCGATATGCGGAGTAAAACAAACTATTAAAATCATTCAAAAACGGCCAACATTTAAAACGATTTCAGAAATATACGAGCACTCACATCGACCAATGGTGTCGTGTCCTCTGTCCTTTGAGGTGGACCTGGATTCCCCCATCGTGACTACATCTGAGAGTTTCAGCTCCTTCTGTTCCGAGCTGTGGGGTAGCGTGTCTAACAGCTGTTTTTCATTTTACAAAAATGCTGCGAGCTTGCTTCTAGATATATATGCGGCGCTAGGGACGGTGTCGCGCACGATCTCGTGACGATTCTCTCTGACCAATCAGCAGTCGAGAGCGTGGACGGCACTAGTTCAGCCCTGGCCTGATGGAACCACGATGTTATGGGGCCGGACAAGAGGGGAACGTACCCGCTAGCCGGGGCTACGCTGCATGGAAAGGCCACCGAGAACTGGCCGCTTGAGGACGCTTGAGGACGCTTGAGGACGCTTGAGGACGCTTGAGGACGCTTGAGCTTGAACGGGGCTACCCGCTGCAGTGGAAATGCGCCATTAATGACCAGCTGATTGTTAGAATAAATGATAAAATGCAAAGACACATTTCTATCTGTTGCTGACTAAAAGAACGGGTTTTGTTGCAACCATGGAGAAAAACCTCAAACTATCCATTCTGTATCTATGAGTAAAGTACGATCCTCCTCTCCTCCTCTTCTTCTCCTCCTCTCCTCCTCCTCCTCCTCCTCCTCCTCCTCCTCCTCCTCCTCTCCTCTCCTCCTCTCAGGACGGTGAAGATCCTGGACTCGGCCGATGGTCTGGGTTTCCAGATCCGAGGCTTCGGCCCGTCCGTGGTGCACGCCGTCGGCAGAGGTGAGAGGTCTCCGCCTTTACGCCGAGTCATCCGGAGCACTCCGCACCTCTCCGCCCGGTGTCGTGCTTCAGGCTGGAGAGCAGATGCTCTGGTGCTCGGTGTGTGCGTGTGTGTGTGTGTGTGTGTGACCGTGTGCCGTGGCCTCAGAGTCAGATTCCACCTGCTCTCCGTGTGGCTGAAACACTTCTAGAACCATTTCCAGGAGCCACGAACAAGTTCCTGCTAGCGGGTGCATTCCTGTGTGTTTTGAAGGAGAGCGTGTGTGTGTGTGTGTGTGTTGAGGTGTGTGTGTGTGTGGGTGTGGGTGTTGTTGTTCTTGCGTGTGTGTGTGTGTGTGTGTGTGTTGTTGTTCTAGCATGTGTGTGTTGAGGTGTGTGTGTGTGTGTGTGTGTTGAGGTGTGTGTGTGTGTGTGTGTATGTGTGTGTGTTGAGGTGTGTGTTTGTGTTGAGGTGTGTGTTTGTGTTGAGGTGTGTGTGTGTTGTTCCAGCGCAACACCGCTATCAGAGCTGGCGTTTCTCAGGGGATTGGATCTTGTTTTTGTATTCGCCTGGAGCTCTCTAAGTGAGGTAGAGGTGTGTGGTGTGTGGGTGTGTGTGTGTGTGTGTGTGTGTGTGTGTGTGTGTGTGTGTGTGTGTGTGGTGTGTGTGTGTGGTGTTGCCTGGGAACCTGCAGTCTCTCCCAGACACAGAGCTTATAAGGATGTCGGCGGTGTCTAATAGCAATCAGAGGCACTGGGAGATGTTACTGGTTTTAATACCAGTCCTGCAGGGATTTGGTGTTGCTTTGGTCCCTGAAGGCAGCATCTCTCTGGTTCAATGGGATTTGGTGTTGCTTTGGTCCCTGAAGGCAGCATCTCTCTGGTTCAATGGGATTTGGTGTTGCTTTGGTCTCTGAAGGCAGCACCTCTCTGGTCCAATGGGATTTGGTGTTGCTTTGGTCCCTGAAGGCAGCATCTCTCTGGTCCAATGGGATTTGGTGTTGCTTTGGTCCCTGAAGGCAGCACCTCTCTGGTCCAATGGGATTTGGTGTTGCTTTGGTCCCTGAAGGCAGCATCTCTCTGGTTCAATGGGATTTGGTGTTGCTTTGGTCCCTGAAGGCAGCACCTCTCTGGTCCAATGGGATTTGGTGTTGCTTTGGTCCCTGAAGGCAGCATCTCTCTGGTCCAATGGGATTTGGTGTTGCTTTGGTCCCTGAAGGCAGCACCTCTCTGGTCCAATGGGATTTGGTGTTGCTTTGGTCCCTGAAGGCAGCACCTCTCTGGTCAAATGGGATTTGGTGTTTCTTTGGTCCCTGAAGGCAGCACCTCTCTGGTTCAATGGGATTTGGTGTTGCTTTGGTCCCTGAAGGCAGCATCTCTCTGGTTCAATGGGATTTGGTGTTGCTTTGGTCCCTGAAGGCAGCATCTCTCTGGTCCAATGGGATTTGGTGTTGCTTTGGTCTCTGACGGCAGCATCTCTCTAGTCTATTGCTTTGGTCCCTGAAGGCAGCATCTCTCTAGTCCAATGGGATTTGGTGTTGCTTTGGTCTCTGAAGGCAGCACCTCTCTGGTCCAATGGGATTTGGTGTTGCTTTGGTCCCTGAAGGCAGCATCTCTCTGGTCCAATGGGATTTGGTGTTGCTTTGGTCCCTGAAGGCAGCACCTCTCTGGTCCAATGGGATTTGGTGTTGCTTTGGTCCCTGAAGGCAGCACCTCTCTGGTCCGATAGGATTTGGTGTTGCTTTGGTCCCTGAAGGCAGCATCTCTCTGGTCAAATGGGATTTGGTGTTTCTTTGGTCCCTGAAGGCAGCATCTCTCTGGTCCAATGGGATTTGGTGTTGCTTTGGTCCCTGAAGGCAGCATCTCTCTGGTCCAATGGGATTTGGTGTTGCTTTGGTCCCTGAAGGCAGCATCTCTCTGGTCCAATGGGATTTGGTGTTGCTTTGGTCCCTGAAGGCAGCATCTCTCTGGTCCAATGGGATTTGGTGTTGCTTTGGTCCCTGAAGGCAGCATCTCTCTGGTCCAATGGGATTTGGTGTTGCTTTGGTCCCTGAAGGCAGCATCTCTCTGGTCCAATGGGATTTGGTGTTGCTTTGGTCCCTGAAGGCAGCATCTCTCTAGTCTAATGGGATTTGGTGTTGCTTTTGGTCCCTGAAGGCAGCACCTCTCTGGTCCAATGGGATGTGATGTTGCTTTGGTCCCTGAAGGCAGCACCTCTCTGGTCCAATGGGATTTGGTGTCGCTTTGGTCCCTGAAGGCAGCATCTCTCTGGTCAATGGGATTTGGTGTCGCTTTGGTCCCTGAAGGCAGCACCTCTCTGGTCCAATGGGATTTGGTGTTGCTTTGGTCCCTGAAGGCAGCATCTCTCTAGTCTAATGGGATTTGGTGTTGCTTTGGTCCCTGAAGGCAGCACCTCTCTGGTCCAATGGGATTTGGTGTTGCTTTGGTCCCTGAAGGCAGCACCTCTCTGGTCCAATGGGATTTGGTGTTGCATTGGTCCCTGAAGGCAGCATCTCTCTGGTCCAATGGGATTTGAGAGTCTGTGAAAGGTAAACAACAACAGACACACATGAGGAGTTTCACTGCTATTTAGAAATCCACTCAGAGAGCAGCGATGCATTCAGGTGCTTCTTTTAAAATCCGTTCACCCGAGTTGGAAACTTGTTGATTTGATATCCCTGAGCTTTAAGTCGTAGAATATGTGTTGTGTTGTATTGCTCAGAGTGTTTATGGTTGCTTTCACCACCTCAGTGGGGAATGTTACGCTCTGACTTGCTTTGGGGATTATCTGACGCCACAGGAATGCAAAACGAAAGCATTATCCCGCATTAATAACAGACGTGTATCCCAGCCGTAATTCATGTCTGTTTCTTCAATATCTGAACATATTAAAGACTCAAAGTCCAAGCTGATGATGATAATAATCCTTATATTTATGATAGCGCCTTCTCAATGACTCTCAAAGCACACATTACACACACAGATCACACATGTAATGGTCCTCTACTGTGGACAATACCCACAGGAGCACATTCGGGTGAAGTGTCTTCCAAGGACACGACGGCCTGACGCGGTGGGGC
>CM070496.1:13227470-13249970 GCA_036324585.1 Champsocephalus esox | reverse complement strand
GGTAAAAGTAGAAGTACTCAGGTCTTGTACTTGAGTAAAAGTAGAAGTACTCAGGTCTTGTACTTGAGTAAAAGTAGAAGTACTCAGATCTTGTTCTTGAGTAAAAGTAGAAGTACTCAGATCTTGTACTTGAGTAAAAGTAGAAGTACTCAGGTCTTGTACTTGAGTAAAAGTAGAAGTACTCAGATCTTGTTCTTGAGTAAAAGTAGAAGTACTCAGATCTTGTTCTTGAGTAAAAGTAGAAGTACTCAGATCTTGTACTTGAGTAAAAGTAGAAGTACCAGAGTGTAGGAATACTCTGTCACAGTAAAAGTATTCAAAA
The DNA here is from genome assembly GCA_036324585.1 of Champsocephalus esox. Taxonomy (NCBI): domain Eukaryota; kingdom Metazoa; phylum Chordata; class Actinopteri; order Perciformes; family Channichthyidae; genus Champsocephalus; species Champsocephalus esox. The sequence continues at coordinate 13,249,648 of CM070496.1, read as the reverse complement.
TGTCCCTCAAGTGAAAGTAGAAAGTATTCTCATCTAAATATAGTAAAGACAGTGAAAGTAGTCGTTGTGCAGATTGGTCCATTTCAGAATAATATATATGATGTGTTTTATAATGATTGATCATGAAAGTGTTCTCAGAGCTGGTGAAGGAGCAGCTAGTCTGAAGTACTTTGTAGACTGCAGGGTAGCTGGTGGAGGTGCAGCTAGTCTGAAGTACTTTGTAGACTGCAGGGTAGCTGGTGAAGGTGCAGCTAGTCTGAAGTACTTTGTAGACTGCAGGGTAGCTGGTGGAGGTGCAGCTAGTCTGAAGTACTTTGTAGACTGCAGGGTAGCTGGTGGAGGTGCAGCTAGTCTGAAGTACTTTGTAGACTGCAGGGTAGCTGGTGGAGGTGCAGCTAGTCTGAAGTACTTTGTAGACTGCAGGGTAGCTGGTGGAGGAGCAGCTAGTCTGAAGTACTTTGTAGGCTGCAGGGTAGCTGGTGGAGGAGCAGCTAGTCTGAAGTACTTTGTAGACTGCAGGGTAGCTGGTGAAGGAGCAGCTAGTCTGAAGTACTTTGTAGACTGCAGGGTAGCTGGTGGAGGAGCAGCTAGTCTGAAGTACTTTGTAGACTGCAGGGTAGCTGGTGAGGTGCAGCTAGTCTGAAGTACTTTGTAGACTGCAGGGTAGCTGGTGGAGGAGCAGCTAGTCTGAAGTACTTTGTAGACTGCAGGGTAGCTGGTGGAGGAGCAGCTAGTCTGAAGTACTTTGTAGACTGCAGGGTAGCTGGTGGAGGTGCAGCTAGTCTGAAGTACTTTGTAGACTGCAGGGTAGCTGGTGGAGGAGCAGCTAGTCTGAAGTACTTTGTAGACTGCAGGGTAGCTGGTGGAGGTGCAGCTAGTCTGAAGTACTTTGTAGACTGCAGGGTAGCTGGTGGAGGAGCAGCTAGTCTGAAGTACTTTGTAGACTGCAGGGTAGCTGGTGGAGGTGCAGCTAGTCTGAAGTACTTTGTAGACTGCAGGGTAGCTGGTGGAGGTGCAGCTAGTCTGAAGTACTTTGTAGACTGCAGGGTAGCTGGTGGAGGTGCAGCTAGTCTGAAGTACTTTGTAGACTGCAGGGTAGCTGGTGGATTCACTCCAGGTGGAACTAAACTCTGATTTAAGACTTGATTAGATTTCACATCCTTCATCCAGATCTGAGAAGTAACTAAAGGTATTAAATACATGCAGTGGAGGAGAAGTACACCATGTACCTCTGAACTGTAGAGGAGTAGAAGTACACAGTAGCAAAACATTGAAATATGTACTCACGTGTAGTACTTGTTGAGTTTATGAACGCTGTTACTTCACACCAGTGGCAATACAACAGCCAGAAGTATAAACTGACTGCTGCACAATTAAAACAAATGCTTTTATATATTTCTATTATGATGTGACCAGGGGCGGACTGGGACCACCAATCAGCCCGCGACTCTCGACCGGCCCACTTCGGTACCGCAAGTAAATACCGCTAGTAAATTGTCGGGGGGACTGGGGGGGGGTAGACATTAAGGGTAAATAATGTCTACCTCCGGTGGACTTGTATTATCACTGGCCCCACCATTGTAACCCTAACCCGGAGCATTCGTCCAAATAATTAAGAAAATTAACACATTTGTTGCAATAGTAATGTTTGCACTAACTGTTCATATTTGGTTTATTAAAATAATGAAAGTGGTCATTGTTAAAAAATGTCTGCTATTATTATTATTATTAGTATAATGCGCTTTCTGCCTTCCTGCCACCAGGGGTCAGACATGTGATGGCTGTGTAATAGATTTGATTAGATCCTTCATGATCCTAAACTGCTGGGACATTTCGCCAATACCTTTTATATCGTCTACTCTTCACTTGCTGTCGGGTCGGCATGGATGCACAGAGCCGACAGAAGGCCTCGTTTATACTGGCATCGTATTGAGAGGTGCAGTGACGCGCCCTGGACCCAGGAAGTAGCTGCTGGTTCCCTCCACAGACAGAGAGCTGGTTCCCTCCACAGACAGAGAGCTGGTTCCCTCCACAGACAGAGAGCTGGTTCCCTCCACAGACAGAGAGCTGGTTCCCTCCACAGACAGAGAGCTGGTTCCCTCCACAGACAGAGAGCTGGTTCCCTCCACAGACAGAGAGCTGGTTCCCTCCACAGACAGAGAGCTGGTTCCCTCCACAGACAGAGAGCTGGTTCCCTCCACAGACAGAGAGCTGGTTCCCTCCACAGACAGAGAGCTGGTTCCCTCCACAGACAGAGAGCTGGTTCCCTCCACAGACAGAGAGCTGGTTCCCTCCACAGACAGAGAGCTGGTTCCCTCCACAGACAGAGAGCTGGTTCCCTCCACAGACAGAGAGCTGGTTCCCTCCACAGACAGAGAGCTGGTTCCCTCCACAGACAGAGAGCTGGTTCCCTCCACAGACAGAGAGCTGGTTCCCTCCACAGACAGAGAGCTGGTTCCCTCCACAGACAGAGAGCTGGTTCCCTCCACAGACAGAGAGCTGGTTCCCTCCACAGACAGAGAGGTGGTTCCCTCCACAGACAGAGAGCTGGTTCCCTCCACAGACAGAGAGCTGGTTCCCTCCACAGACAGAGAGCTGGTTCCCTCCACAGACAGAGAGCTGGTTCCCTCCACAGACAGAGAGCTGGTTCCCTCCACAGACAGAGAGCTGGTTCCCTCCACAGACAGAGAGCTGGTTCCCTCCACAGACAGAGAGCTGGTTCCCTCCACAGACAGAGAGCTGGTTCCCTCCACAGACAGAGAGCTGGTTCCCTCCACAGACAGAGAGCTGGTTCCCTCCACAGGGTTTTGGAAAACAGCTGGGAATAATGTCTGTGGAAAACCAACCTGTTTGATAATGCACGTTTCGTTCAGCCGGATAATCTCCACATGTCTCCAACTTTCATCATGTTCGAATCATAAATCTAATGATAGATAATAAAGGGTTTTAGGACGCGTCACTGCACCCGAAGCCACTCCACCCATCGAGCTGAAACCTCCTCTCCCTCCCCGTCTCTCGCCTTCAACTCCTCCGGTGACTTTCTTTCATTTGAAGATAGTTTTTTGCTCGGCGCTTGGCCGGTTACCGCTGGAGTTAAAACATTTGGCGAATGGAGGTGGCGCGATAGTCTGTAGTGAAGCAGCGCGCTCCCGCTCACGGAGCCTGCTCCCGCTGCGCTCCGGAGCAAGCAGCTGTTTGCTTTTCACCCAACAACAACGACAACCCACGGGACGCTGTGTTGTGGCGTTGATAAACAAAACAAGTTAACTCAATTGCTAGTCAAGATACCACAGGACCATTTTTATATTTGTAGTGGCCCGAGCGGGCAAGTGGAAAGTACGTTACGCTGGCCCGGGGTGTCTAAATAGTGCTTCCGGGCCAGCGGGCCATTTAATGTCGAGCCCTGCCGGCCCACAACGTACGACCGGCCCACTTCAGTACCGGCCCATCGGGATTCGTCCCGAACGTCCCGATGGCCAGTCCGCCCCTGGATGTGACTCTTTGGCGTTTCTGTTATTATTACCTGCTCTGACGGCTAACATCCTGTTATTCCTAAACCGATATTCCGTGGGGTCGGGGGCTCGGGTCCTTGTCACCTTTTTCACACCTGATAAGTTTGCATCCCTGACTGCAGTTGCTTTAGCGAGTAGAAGCTAGTAAGCTACTCGTGGACTTGTTTTAGATAGGCACGACATGTTTCATATGCAGACCTTATTTTCCTGTTCCATGTTCAAACAAACCCTTTCAGTCGTCATTTTCTTTTGGTCATGGAAAATGAGGTAAAGGTCACTGAGAATCATTGGTGAAAAAGTGTATGAACCCTGACACACACACACACACACACACACACACACTCACACACACACACACTCGTGTATCACAGAACCAGGTCATCATTTTGGTGAATTGAGGATGTGATGTTCTCCTGACTTTAAAGCATGCGAGTTTCTCCCTCTGAGCATCCTCCCTTTAGCTCGCAGGGAGTCGTGCGTCCTTCCTGGTGGGTTTAAGCATCCTCACTCACACGCAAAGGGACCTCAGGGGAAGAACAGTGGGTTAGTGAGGACCCCACCCTGACGTCCTCCGTGTGCTTCTGCGTCCTTCAGAGGTCATGGATAAGTTCAGCACGATAGCGATCATGGAGGGGAAGAAGGAGCACGTGAGCCTGACGGTGGACAACGTGCAGCTGGAGTACGGAGTGATGTACGAGTACGACAGCACGGCCGGCACCAAGTGCCACGTGCTGGAGAGGATGGTGGAGCCCCGAGGCTTCTTCAGCCTCACCGCCAAGGTAACGCGCCCAGCGCCGCACACACACACACACACACACACACACACACAGACACACACACTTACTAGAACAACAACACACACACACACACGCTCTCCTTCAAAACACACAGGAATGCAGCCGCTCGCAGAAACTTGTGAGCAGACTCGTGGAAATGGTTCTAAAAGTGTTTCATACTTTATGTATTTCTTTCCCTCTAACCCTGCCCTCGCACTCAGCTCTGCTTGTGCTCAAACTCTACGCTTGCACTCAGATATATTGCTGCTCTCAGATTTATTCTGTACGCGCTCAAAATCCCTCAACCAATAGGAGGCCAGGGCCCTTTCTCATTTCTCGAACTCCCCTCCTCGACTCCTATCCTCGATACTTAGTCCCGCCCACAGGAGATGCGAGCGGAGGAGCCGAGGAGGGGAGCCGAGGAGAGAGGAGGGGAAGCAGCAGGCGGTTAGAGAAAGGAGAACTCCTCTCCTCTGAGCGGTCATCTTAAAGAGACGTCCATTAATGATGACAGGAGGCTCAGCAGCCTCTGTCTGACGGACATGTGTTCAAGACCACTTCTATATTTACTTTGATTCATTCACAGGGCGGTATAATGAGACAATAATGGCTACAGATGCGGACACACACACACACATATATATATGTATATATTTATATAAATATATACAATTTCAGAATCAAGCAGAGCACTCTCAACATAACGTAACACTATCAGAGACTGGATATCCCCTGGTCGCTACAATGAGGAAAATAAATTACGGGCCAAAAGTTATATTTACAAGTATTAAAAGTAAGCAGAGGACACCAAACCAACTGACACCTGTCTGTCTGCTGCATCCACACACACTGTACAGCTACTAAGACAGGCTACAGCCGTGGTGTATTTTATTGTGAAGCACTAAATGGTTTTAGAAAAATATCGCCTCTTTGTTTGGAGATATCTACTAAACTACAGCAAAAAGGGTAGGCCTGTTCTACTGAGAGATATATGTTATACACACTGCTCTGCTTTCTGCACACAGCTGTTATCACTGTAAACATCGCTTCGCGATGAGAGCATTTAATAAAATAATATCCAGGGGATGCAGAGCTGTGATTGGCTGAGATAAGTCCGGCCGTACGTCACGAGTCTTTGAAACATCTCTGTTCCCGGAAATGCATCCACGAAGCAGCCGTGGAGGACCGTGGAGGACCCATCAGTGTCTCCTCGGTTAGAGCTCCTCCAGAGAGTCTCCTCGGTCCTCGAAGTGCATTTAGAGAAATGAGATGTCCTTCAACATGGCGCGCTGAAATTCATTTCCGGGTCACTACCGGAGGACCGAGGAGTCGAGGAGTCGAGGAGGGGGATTTGATGAAATGAGAAAGGGCCCAGGTGTCCTTGCGGGTGCGTTCGCTTTACTTATTACAGCGTCCCGTCAGGGCGGTTACTCTTTGGTTTATAAACTCCCTCCACGGCTTTATAACATAACATGTACTGCACTTGCTTGCTTTACAACTTTTCTTTGGGGGGGGGGAGCACAGTTAGTACATGTTTATCAAACAAGTCAAATGAAGCGATCTGATGTTTCTTAGCTGTGATATAATGAGCGTATATCCCGGGAATAGTTGTTGTTACTTTTCACAAATCAGTATCCCTCCGCGTCTGAGAACCGTTACAACTGTTACATTACGTCCGTCACGAAACTAACTAACTAACTAACTAACTAACTAACTGACTGACTAACTAACTAACTAACTAACTGACTAACTGACTAACTAACTAACTAACTAACTAACTAACTGACTAACTGACTAACTAACTAACTGACTAACTGACTAACTAACTAACTAACTAACTGACTAACTAACTAACTGACTAACTAACTGACTGACTGACTGACTGACTAAACTGACTGACTGACTGACTGACTGACTCAACTGACTGACTGACTGACTAACTGACTAACTGACTGACTGACTGACTAACTGACTGACTGACTGACTGACTGACTGACTGACTGACTGACTGACTGACTCACTGACTGACTGACTCACTGACTGACTGACTAAACTGACTGACTGACTGACTGACTAAACTGACTGACTGACTGACTGACTGACTGACTGACTCACTGACTGACTGACTGACTAACTGACTAACTGACTGACTGACTGACTAACTGACTGACTGACTGACTGACTGACTGACTAACTGACTGACTGACTGACTAACTGACTAACTGACTGACTGACTAACTGACTAACTGACTGACTGACTGACTAACTGACTGACTGACTGACTGACTGACTGACTGACTGACTGACTGACTAACTGACTGACTGACTGACTAACTGACTGACTGACTGACTAACTGACTGACTGACTAACTGACTGACTGACTGACTAACTGACTGACTGACTGACTGACTGACTGACTGACTCACTGACTGACTGACTGACTAACTGACTGACTGACTAACTGACTGACTGACTGACTAACTGACTGACTGACTAACTGACTGACTAACTAACTGACTGACTGACTGACTGACTAACTGACTGACTGACTGACTGACTGACTGACTAACTGACTGACTAACTAACTAACTAACTGACTGACTAACTGACTGACTGACTAACTGACTGACTGACTGACTAACTGACTGACTAACTAACTAACTGACTGACTAAACTAACTGACTGACTGACTGACTGACTGACTGACTGACTGACTGACTGACTGACTAACTAACTAACTGACTAACTGACTGACTGACTGACTAACTGACTAACTAACTAACTGACTGACTGACTGACTAACTAACTGACTGACTGACTAACTGACTGACTGACTGACTGACTGACTGGCTGGCTGACTGACTGACTGACTGACTGACTGACTAAACTGACTGACTGACTGACTGAACTGACTGACTAACTGACTGACTGACTGACTGACTGACTGACTGGCTGGCTGACTGACTGACTGACTGACTGACTAAACTGACTGACTGACTGACTGACTAACTAACTGACTGACTGACTAAACTGACTGACTAACTGACTGACTGACTGACTAACTGACTGACTGACTGACTGACTGACTGACTGACTAAACTGACTGACTGACTGACTGACTGACTGACTGACTGACTGACTGACTGACTGACTGACTGACTGACTGACTGACTGACTGACTGACTGACTGACTGACTGACTGACTGACTGACTGACTAACATTTAGGGTTCACTTCGACCCTCGCCTCGCTCTGGAGGAGTGGATTGAGAAGGGCCTATCTCCAGAAAAAGCACCTAAACGACGACATTCGCTATCTGTTATTGTTGTTGCATAGCAACCACCTCGCACGATGTTCTGTGCAGACGGCAACGGAGGGACGGTTTTATTTTATTCCCGGGCTGATCTTTAGTCCCAGTCTGAGCGTAGCTGTTAGTGAGGTAGTTGTAAATCAAGCAAGTGCAGCATGCTATAGTTTATAAACCACAGAGTAACCGCCCTGACGGGACGCTGTAGTCAGTAAAGCGAACGCACCCGCAAGGACACCTGGCCTCCTATTGGCTGAGGGATTTTGACAGGATTGTTGCACAAAAGTTTAGAGCGCGCACAGAATAGCAGCCGGTTTAAAGCGCTGCAGCGGCGAGTAGGAAACCCAGTATGATCGTTATTTAAATTCTTGTGTAGCGTTACTGGTATTATTTGTATTTGATTGTATTTTTAAAAAGGTCTTAACGACATTGGACTTCAACACGTGCACGAACCAGACTAAAATGAAACTCGTCGTTATTCTTCTTGCTATTCGGGTGGATTGGAAATGTATTCATACTTTATTTAATATTATGTATTGAGCATCTTCTGGAACAGGAAGTCCTCCAACGTCAAATAACATTACTACAAAACAATATAAATAATAATACCTTAATTCATTTAATTAGAATAAGAATTCAATCTGATTCTCATACTTTTTATGGCATTTCCCTCAAGTTTCTAAAGCACATTTCTTTACGTTTAGATCGCTCACAACGAGGGGTTACGCCCCCTCGACTAATCCTCAATGCAGTCTCATTAATAACTGATTTACTAATGGTGTTAATGCACATGCACACTGTGTTAATGCACGTGCACATGCCATCAGTATTGATGGAGCCCATCAGGAGGGCTCCTCCTCTCTGCGGTGGTCAGCAGAGAGGAGGAGCCTTCATCTTAAATGAAAGCTGACGACTCGCAGAGGAACGAAGCGGGTCGTGTCTCGCTCCCTGGAAGTGGGACCCTTCCTCGTTCTGCTTCCTCTGTCGATCTGCGTGGATTCATGAAAAGCACGTTTTAGGGATTCTCCGTGTCTTCGTGCGCCAGCAGCGCGTCCTCGGCTTTGTGTTGAGACGCTGCTGAACAGAAAGGGCTGTGAGAGCTATCAACGATGTGGATACCTCGAACACACTCATGTATTGTTTTGAAGTCACACATTTTGAAGGTCACGGATCTGGTTACATTTAAAACGGCACAAATCAGAGCCAGACATGATCTGCTTCCTAGGTGGAGTGGCCAAGTGTCCAAAGACATCCATGTTCAAAGGCCACGTAGTCGGAGGCGAGCTCGAGCATTGACTCGCGTATATTCAACCAATCAGATACCTGCTCGTTCCATTCAGGGCTTTATGAGAGGTTCAATGGATCAGCTGGCGGCCCACTGCCACGTGCAACATGTGCACGGTACTTAAACTAATAAACAAACGAGATCCCTCGGTCATACGGATGAGTGCCTCTCAGACTTCCTGCCGCGTCATGCTGGCAGCGTCCTTACGACTGCTTTGTATAAATAATAACAGAACATGAACTCGAGCTGTCCGTAAGCAAGATGACACGTTACAAAACAGTATAATAATAATTCATAGTTATTCGGCTCAGTTAAGTTAAATTAAAGAATATTCAATCGGCTCACAAAACCATAATTAATTACCATCAAAATAATGTCGAGGGTTAAAGACTAATGTCGCAGCAGGAATTAGAAAAGCGTGTCCATGCCTTTATCTTCAGAAGACTGGACTCCTGCAAAGGTGTCTTCACAGGGCTCACTGAACATCCATCAGAAAGCTGCAGCTGATCCAGAGCGCTGCAGCTCGTGTCCTCACTGACACCAAGAGATTTGAGTTGCTTTAGAGAGTAGAAGCTAGTAAGCCGTCTGTTTGATTTGTCAGATCGGCACGACATGTTTCAGATGCAGACTTTATTTTCCTGTTCCATGTTCAAATAAACCATTTTCAGTTCGAGCTGAGAAAGAGTCAGTTTGAAGTCCTGGAGAGGTCTGAGGGCTGGAGAGGTCTGGAGCCCTGGAGGGTCGGAGAGTCATTGAGAGGTCCTGGGAGCTCCTGGAGGTCCTGGAGGTCATTGAGAGGTCCTGGAGAGGTCCTGGAGAGCTCCTGGAGAGGTCCTGGAGAGTCATGAGAGGTCCTGGAGAGGTCCTGGAGAGCTCCTGGAGGGTCCTGGAGAGTCATTGAGGGTCCTGGAGGGTCGGAGAGCTCCTGGAGGGTCGGAGAGGTCCTGGAGTCATTGAGGTCCTGGAGGGTCCTGAGAGGTCCTGAGAGGCCTGGGGAGTCGGGGAGTCCTGAGATCGGAGGTCGGGAGGGTCCTGGGGAGTCGGGTCCTGGAGAGTCCGGGGGTCCTGGGGAGGTCGGGTCTGGAGGTCCTGGGAGCCCTGGAGGTCCTGGGGAGGTGGGTCCTGGAGAGGTCCTGGAAACCCTGTTATCAGTATTATTATTATCCCCTCTGTCTCTTCTCAGATCCTGGAGGCGTTGGCGCGTAATGATGACACGTTGGTGCAGACGTGCGCCCGGCTGAGCTCCAGCTGTGATATTCTGCCCGAAGATCTGCAGATTCGCTTCAGCTCCATGTGTTCAGAGAGGGTGGAGCACATCGCCCGGAGGAGCAGCAACTACAGGAAGGTAAAGGTTTCTGTGAGGATGCTAGAGAGGCTCTTTAAGGCCACTCTTAGCTGATTCTAAAACATATATTAAGCTTGGAAGAACTTCTACTTATTGCAAACACGTGTAGACGCCCCAATGACCGAGGGTGAAGGTTTCATACCAACGGTAGTTTGTCGAGGACTTTCTTACAGCAAAAAAAATGTCTTTATCCCTGCTCAGAGAAGCCCCAGCGCCCGCACCAGGGGGCCGTTCAGAGATATACAGATACCACTGAATGTATTTTGTATTCAAATATCGCTGAATCATCACACATGTAAGCATGCTTTACTCTGATCCCCTATACAATGCATGCATACATGAATTATAACCCCCTGGACCAGTGGTTCCCAACCTGGGGGGCGCCCGCCCAAAGATCGCAGGGGGGGGCGCCCGCCCAAATATCGCAGGGGGGGACGCCCACCCAAATATCGCAGGGGGGACGCCCGCCCAAAGATCGCAGGGGGGGGCGCCCGCCCAAATATCGCAGGGGGGACGCCCGCCCAAATATCGCAGGGGGGACGCCCGCCCAAAGATCGCAGGGGGGGCGCCCGCCCAAAGATCGCAGGGGGGGCGCCCCCCCAAAGATCGCAGGGGGGGGCGCCCGCCCAAAGATCGCAGGGGGGCGCCCGCCCAAATATTTGAGGCCAAATATCATATTTAGACTTTTTATTTATTTCTTTACATATAATTGTAAGGCAGTCCATGGTTGTCACTGAAAGCCTTGTCTCTACATCACAATAACATATAATATTGAAGGCATACAAAGACAGAAATGTATAATTCTTTCTATAGAAATGTTTCCTCTGCCGTAAAGCGTCCAAACCGGGCTCGTCTGGATCAGCGCATGTTAAAACATAGTCGTTGTCTACGCCGGCTTCAGTTGGATTATTTGTCAGTTGCTCCGATCAGATCGGTGTCCTCCATTTTGATTATTTACGACTCTTGAATCCACAGGAACACATCGGCAACATCCGGCTCCTTTGAGCGTGTTTCAAACGGTTTATCCCTTTGTTTCCGTCCTTTAGTTTAATTTGAAACTTTTAAACTTTAATTACCGCTGTTACTTGCCCCCACTTGTGTGTGTGGCGCAACTTCCAATAGGAGTCATTTAGGGGGGAAAGGTGGGAACCCCTGGACCCTAATAGCTCGTGTTTTTGTAATGAAATCTATATTTCTCCCATCATTTCAGATTATAAACCGTTTTCTGTCCGAGATGCTCGTTGGGCTCGCTAAAGGTCATCTCAAGGAAGTAATATGGTATAAACGTGTTTTTGGAGCTAGTTTTTAAACCGTGGCCAAGGGCGTAGGATTCAGGACACACGAGGGAACAAGTGAACAGTTAGGATGTCAAACACTCAATTTCCAATTTGATGATTTGCAGCAATTCATGTTGTGTGTGTGTGTGTGTGTGTGTGTTGTGCTGTGTGTGTGTGATCAAGTATGTGCTACAGCTGTGTGTGTGTGTCAGCTTCATGAGCCTGGATGTGTGTGTGTGTGTGTGTGTGTGTGTGTGTGTGTGATCTGGTGTGTGTTACAGCTGTGTGTGTGTGTGTGTGTGTGTGTGATCTAGTATGTGCTACAGCTGTGTGTGTGTGTCAGCTTCACACCATGACCATGAGCCCGGATGTGTGTGTGTGTGTGTGTGTCAGCTTCATGAGCCTGGATGTGTGTGTGTGCGTGAGAGGAGATCTGACTGAAGGGATTAATCACAGACGCTTTATAAATAGCCTCGACCGGGCTTTTGTTTTGTAGGAACTCAGCTCCCACTTCCTGTTTACAAAGACGCTCCGGCTTTCTGTCACATGTCTCTCAAACCCTCCTGATTTATTACAAAGTCAGCACGTTCGTTTGCCTTTTTCAAAATAAAAGCCCTGAAGTGTTGTTGTCGGCTAAAAGGAAGCTCAGTATGAAGGTTGTTTTCAAAATAAAAGCCCCGTAGAGGAACTGTATCCCGAGTGAAAGCTTAGGGTGGCTATCTTTCAAAGTAAAAGCCCCGTACGATAGTAACTGTGTTACAGATGGATCAGAATGAGGCTTGCTTTTCAAAATAAGAGCTCCACAGTGTAAATGATTATCTATACTATAAGGCAGGGGTTCTCAAACTTTGTTCAATAATGTTCCCCCTTTAAAAAAGAGATTCAGCCAAGTACCAAATAAATCAAAATAAATAATAATCAAATAAATCTCACGTACCCCCTGCAGTACTGCAACGTACCTCTAGGGGTCCACGTACCCCCTGCAGTACTGCAACGTACCTCTAGGGGTCCGCGTACCCCCTGCAGTACTGCAACGTACCCCTAGGGGTCCGCGTACCCCATTTGAGAACCACTGCTATAAGGAATGATCAAGATGAGGCCTATTTTTCAAAATAAAAGTCTCATAGTGAAAATGAATTCTTATAGGAATCTCATATAGAGGTTTGTTTTTCAAAATAAAAGCCCAATGGACTGTTGCAGGGCAGAATTATGCATTCATTTATTTATTTATGTCTTCAAAGATGTAAAATGTATGCCAAAGATTCACACACACACACGCGCACACACACACACACACACACACACACACACACACACACACACACACACACACCATGTATACATCACTCCAGGGGACATTACATTGACTTCCATGCATTTCCTGGAGACTTATCCTAACCTTAACCATAACCAACACTCAATAAACATTCAATACATTATGGAGATATAAATGACTATAAATCATCTTAATTTTATGAAGTGATAAACAGGTTGTAGTTTCTCACGCGTGTTTCCATCTGTATTTCTGGGGGTGAATATTTGAGCTGCCACATTACAACGTGAGTACTGTGTGTTTCTGATCGTCTTCCAGCAGCTGGAATATATTCATATCCAGGATGTTGATGACAGATGTTCTGCTTCACATCTTTCCAGACTTCTGAAGGCTCTAATTTCCATTTCAGTTTCGATTCCTGACTTTGATTCATATTGATTTTAAACCCAGCTGTCAATAGTCTCATCAAATGGCTTGTTTTGCACACGGTGCCAGATCTCTCCCCACATGTCTCACATCATCTCTGTTTCATGTTCACTCGCTTTGGCTTTCATTTGGCCGTGGAAGTTATTTTTCTTAACGTTTAGGAATTCTCCCGTCGCTCCTGATCGAAAGCTCCGTCTTCAAACTTGTATATTTCAATATTTGACACCACATTTAGACACGTTCTACATCAGGGGGGTCAAACTCAAGTTCATCGCGGGCCACATCAGCATTATGGTTGCACTCAAAGGGCCGGTTGTAACTATATAAATATACATATATAAATATATAATATATATATAAAATAATGTATTATATGACATTATTGCCTCTGAAATGGATTATTATCAGGGTAATAACTAACTACGTCTGAAAGCAGAAGTCTCTCGGTGTGCATGTCACAAAACGAGATGCATTGTGGGACATGTAGTTTATGGGCAACCAGCTTCTGTAAAGTGGCATGTAACCGTATAATAAACGTATTATATTCTTTGCAAGCTCTTGCGGGGCCACAGAACATGAAGTCGCGGGCCGGATTTGGCCCCCGGGCCTTGAGTTTGACACCCCTGTTCTACATGTTCTAGGGTTATTTGATCCACAAGTCAATACAACTATTCCAAAGGCTTCTCCAGAGGAACCCTCTCTTTACCCTGACCGACCGTATCTGACTGAAGGAGAGCATCCGCTTGATTGGGAAATAGGATTGTTATAACATATAGGATCTTCCCAAAGTCTTATTTTCTTTTCGTCCTAGACTTCACCCGTGCTATGTGAGGAGAAAGGGCACACGCCAAAGCACCAAAGCAACTTTTCTTAAAGGCATGCACACGGTTTAGAGCAGGGGTGCCAAACTGTTTTCACCGAGGGCCACACACAGAAAGATATACAAAGTTCTGGGCCGCTCACTGGAGGTGTATCGCCTCATAAGTTCTGTTCAAGTTAAGGTAAATTATTCTTGACACTTGAATGCTTTAAAACAGGGGGTGTCAAACTCAAGTTCATCGCGGGCCACATCAGCATTATGGTTGTACTCAAAGGGCCGGTTGTAACTTTAAGACTATATATCAAAAATATATATATATATATATTTAATATAAATAAAATAATGTATTATATGACATCATTGCCTCTGTATTGGATTATTATCGGATAGGGTAATAACTTCATAATTAACTACGTCTGAAAGCAGAAGTCTAGGGCAAAGGATTGCAAGTCTCTTCACTGAGAATGTCACAAAATGATTTAAAAAATATAATTATGAGAAAACATTTATATTTTGAAGAAACAAAGTCAAATTCTGAGAAAAAAACTTGTTCTGAGAAAAAAAGTCAAGTGAGATGCATTGTGGGATATGTAGTTTATGGGCAACGTGCTTCTGTAAATCGGCATGTAACCGTATAATCTTCTTTGCAATCTCTTGAGGGGCCGCATGAAATGAAGTCGCGGGTCGGATTTGGCCCCCGGGCCTTACGTTTGACACCCCTGCGTTAAAAGAACAGCCCACTGCTCTCCAGGGGGTTTCCTTCATTGTGTCTTCCTGAAAACAGAAGCTTCAGATTTCTTATAATGAGAGGAAAGATGAACGGTTGTTCTGGGAATAAGTTATTATTAGAACTTGAATTGACTGACTGTATGTGTAATAAATGTGAACATAATGTTTTTAAGAAGTGCAATATAAGACAAGCAGAAGTTAAAGTCATTATACTTTTTTAATTTGCTGAGGGCCGATTCAAAATGGTCCGCTGGCCGCATTTGGCCCCCGGGCCGTAGTTTGCCCCCCTAGTTTAAAGCACACGTGTGAAAGTTCCTCTCTTTGTCCCCCTGTCCCTCAGTTCGCTCGGGTGCTGAAGAACCGGGCCTGGCCCACCTTCAAGCAGGCCAAAGCCAAGGTGTCTCCGCTCCACAGCAGCGACTTCTGCCCCACCAACTGCCACATCAACGTGATGGAGGTCTCGTACCCCAAGACCTCCGGCTGTCTGGGCAGTGCCTTCGGGGTGCAGCTGGACAGCAGGAAGAGCACTCTGGAGAGGGGGGGGCCGCGCTGAGCAGGGTGAGCACGACTTCTGCGCGGCAACACGTAGCGCATGCTCTTTAAAGTCTGACTTTTTCTCTACATTCTTACTTTGTCACAACATTCTGACTTTTCCTCAAAATCTCAATGTTCTTACTTTTTTCGAAAAATTCTGACTTTTTCTGAATACTTAAAAATGTTAAATCTCCCTGGTCCCCGGCTTCATCTTGAATCTCAGGATCCGTGTGTCTGTGATCCTCTCCAGAGGGAAGGAGTCATCACATACAGAGACTAGTTCCTGAGCAGAGTCCTTCACATGCTGATATCAAGAGAGGGAGTCATCACATACAGAGACTAGTTCCTGAACAGTGTCCTTCACATGCTGATATCCAGAGAGGGAGTCACCCAGTCTCAAGATGGAGGAACAGAAAGCAGTATTCAATGTTTACTTCAGATTAGCTCCACGTCAGAAATGAGCATGCTTGACGTCTCTCTCCATAGAGAGCATCAAGTAGTTCCTTCACAGTGTCCTTCACATGCTGATATCAAGAGAGGGAGTCACACAGTCACAGGGTGTAGGACTATGCGTGGAAGTGCATGCTCTTGAAGCCCTGATGTTCACAAGTGTGTCCCCCCCAGGTACGACGACCCCCCAGGTGAAGGTGCAGCACTCCATCCTCAGCATGGCGGCTCCCTCGGGCCACAGCCTGGGACGCACGGAGGGCCACGGCCTGCGCTTCCTGCTGAGAGAGGAAGACCTGCTGACGCTGGACAACTACCAGAAGCTTCTGAGCAAGCTCTCTGCGGGGGTGAAGGAGATGGAGGCGCACGGAGGACACGTTCACGAGTGAGTGAGGATATCTGAGGCTGAGGGTGAGAGGAGAGGGGTTAGGAAAGGGGTTAGGAAACACCGCCTGCTACTAAAGGAGACGCAGTCTGTGCTTCCTAGTGTCTCAAAGTCAGATAGTCTCTGTGATGTGAAACAAAAATACGCAGCATTTTCAGACTGCATTTGAGACACATTGTAGTGTGTGTGTGTGTGTGTGTGTGGTGTGTGTGTGTGTGTGTGTGTGTGTGTTTCCTGGCTGGCTTCATTGTTTGGAGGCACCCAAGGTTACAGAGAGGAAATGGGACACCCTGCACCAGTTGAACTTCTCTCCCCCCTCCTTCAAAAGGAAATACCATCTCAGTGACGTACAGGTGTGAGGGTGGACTGGTGTGAGGGTGGACAGGTGTGAGGATGGACAGGCGTGAGGATGGACAGGCGTGAGGGTGGACAGGCGTGAGGGTGGACGGGTGGACAGGCGTGAGGGTGGACGGGTGGACAGGCGTGAGAGTGGACAGGCGTGAGGGTGGACAGGTGTGAGGGTGGACAGGTGTGAGGGTGGACGGGCGTGAGGGTGGACGGGCGTGAGGGTGGACGGGCGGACAGGCGTGAGGGTGGACGGGTGGACAGGCGTGAGGGTGGACAGGCGTGAGGGTGGACGATGGACAGGCGTGAGGATGGACAGGCGTGAGGGTGGACAGGCGTGAGGGTGGACGATGGACAGGTGTGAGGATGGACAGGCGTGAGGGTGGACAGGCGCGAGGGTGGACGATGGACAGGCGCGAGGGTGGACAGGTGCAATCTGAAATACCATTCACTAAAAGAAGATGGACGAATGAACCAAACACAGCAGAATTGCTTTGAAAAATAGATGTTTTTTAACAATGAAATATCTGTTCATACACAGCATACACAGAATACACAGAATACACAGCATACACAGAATACACAGAATACACAGCATACACAGAATACACAGAATACACAGCATACACAGAATACACAGCATACACAGACACGATACACAGCATACACAGAATACACAGCATACACAGAATACACAGAATACACAGCATACACAGAATACACAGCATACACAGAATACACAGCATACACACAGAATACACAGCATACACAGAATACACAGAATACACAGCATACACAGAATACACAGAATACACAGCATACACAGAATACACAGAATACACAGCATACACAGAATACACAGCATACACAGAATACACAGCATACACAGCATACACAGAATACACAGAATACACAGCATACACAGAATACACAGCATACACAGAATACACAGAACACAGCATACACAGAATACACAGCATACACAGAATACCAGATACACAGCATACACAGAATACACAGCATACACAGCATACACAGCATACACAGAATACACAGCATACACAGAATACACAGCATACACAGAATACACAGAATACACAGAATACACAGAATACACGCATACACAGCATACACGGACTACACAGCATACACGAATACACGGAATACACAGCATACACGGAATACACAGAATACACAGCATACACAGAATACACAGCATACACAGAATACACAGCATACACAGAATACACAGCATACACAGAATACACGGATACACAGCATACACGGAATACACAGAATACACAGCATACACAGAATACACAGCATACACAGAATACACAGCATACACAGAATACACAGAATACACAGCATACACAGCATACACAGAATACACAGAATACACAGAATACACAGCATACACAGCATACACAGAATACACAGAATACACAGCATACACAGAATACACAGCATACACAGCATACACAGCATACACAGCATACACAGAATACACAGAATACACAGCATACACAGAATACACAGCATACACAGAATACACAGCATACACAGAATACACAGAATACACAGAATACACAGCATACACAGAATACACAGCATACACAGAATACACAGCATACACAGAATACACAGATACACAGCATACACAGAATACACAGCATACACAGAATACACAGAATACACAGCATACACAGAATACACAGCATACACAGCATACACAGAATACACAGCATACACAGAATACACAGCATACACAGAATACACAGAATACACAGCATACACAGCATACACAGAATACACAGAATACACAGCATACACAGAATACACAGCATACACAGAATACACAGCATACACAGAATACACAGAATACACAGCATACACAGAATACACAGAATACACAGCATACACAGCATACACAGAATACACAGCATACACAGATACACAGAATACACAGAATACACAGAATACACAGCATACACAGAATACACAGCATACACAGAATACACAGAATACACAGCATACACAGAATACACAGCATACACAGATACACAGAATACACAGCATACACAGAAACAGATACACAGAATACACAGCATACACAGAATACACAGCATACACAGAATACACAGAATACACAGCATACACAGAATACACAGCATACACAGAATACACAGAATACACAGCATACACAGAATACACAGAATACACAGAATACACAGCATACACAGAATACACAGCATACACAGAATACACAGAATACACAGAATACACAGCATACACAGAATACACAGATACACAGCATACACAGCATACACAGAATACACAGCATCACAGAATACACAGAATACACAGCATACACAGAATACACAGAATACACAGCATACACAGAATACACAGCATACACAGAATACACAGAATACACAGAATACCCAGCATTCACAGCATTCACAGAATACACAGAATACACAGCATACACAGCATACACAGAATACACAGAACACACAGCATACACAGCAACGCCAAACTAATATAAATCCTGGTTTATTTTAGAGGAATTGACTCCCTTCTTCCCTTCTTCCCTTCTTCCCTTCCTCCCTTCTTCCCTTCTTCCCTTCTTCCTTCCCTTCCTCCCTCCCTCCCTTATTCCCTTCCTCCCTTCTTCCCTTCCCTTCCTCCCTTCTTCCTTCCCTTCCTCCCTTCTTCCCTTCCTCCCTTCTCCCCTTCTTCCCTTCTTCCCTTCTTCCTTCCCTCCCTCCCTTCTTCCCTTCCTCCATTCTTCCCTCCCTCCCTCCCTCCCTTCCTCCCTTCCTCACTTCTTCCCTTCTTCCCTTCCTCCCTTCCTCCCTTCTTCCTTCCCTTCCTCCCTCCCTCCCTTCCTCCCTTCCTCCCTTCTTCCCTTCTTCCTTCCCTTCCTCCCTTCCTCGATAAAACTCTCTCCACTTTATTCATAATCAACCTGACTGATCTGACTTATTTACTGTGATGAAGAAGTGATGAAGAAGTGATGAAGAAGTGAAGAAGTGATGAAGAAGAAGATGTTGAAGGTTTAATGAGTAAAGTGGGCTAAGTACAGATGAAGAGATTTCTGCTGATAAGCGTCCCCTCCTTGTTTTTCACCCGAGGCCCCAAACTGTGATCCTTTCCTTTGATTAAGCGTCGGCCAATCAGAGAGCCCGCACTGTCCCTATGGCGACAGTAATGAGGGCAGCGTGTGATTGGAGGAGAGTTTAAAATCATTCAAAACAATCAGACGTGAAGTTCAGAAACTCAGCGGAAGAGAGGAGTCGGTTCAACAGAGACCGCGCACTTAGAAGGGTCCTTAAAGGGGACACGGGCTCTAAGGCTGGAGACACACACACACACACACACACACACACACACACACACCTGACTTTTCAAAGGGAATTTGAGAAAATACTAGTTTTCTTTGAAGAATTTGAGTTGAATAATTGATATACAAATAATCGTACTGCCTTTGAAGCTGGTGTTACGAAAGTGGGAAATGTGAGCGGGACACATATTACACCGAGGCAGACAGTGTGTGTGTGTGTGTGTGTGTGTGTGTGTGTGTGTTGGGGGGGTTTAGATTACAAAAAACTCCAACGTTTGCATTTATTGGAAATCGGCTTTAAATACCAACATGTGTTTCTGCGACTGTGAAAATATGCAGTCGTCTTCCTGCCGACGCAGAGCCGTGTTGACCCAGCTGCAGGCTTAACTTATCCACACACACACACACACACACAGTGAGGAGCTTCCTGCAGCATAGGGGCGATCAAAGACGGTGCAGGTACATGACAACCCACACTAAATAAACAATGCAATACAGCTACAGATACAAATACAGAAATAATATAAATTGTACACGTTCTCATTTTCCTCGAACCTCATATCTCTTTTCTCCAGCCTCTTGTCCTCCATCACTCACCCCCCCTCCTCGGAGACGAGGACCCCCGAGAGCTTCATCTCTGCAGAGAACGAGGGCGAGAAGGGCGAAAAGAACGGGAAGAAGGTGTGTTTCAACGTGGCGGGCGACGAGCAGGAGGACTCTGGACATGACACCATCAGCAACAGAGACTCCTACAGGTAGACTTTACTTTAGTTCTTTAAAGTGTGTCCCTGAGAGGCTGTGACGGCAGAGAGAGTCCTGCAGGCGGACACACGCGGGAACACACGCGGGAACACACGCGGGAACACACGAACACACACACGGGAACACACACGGGAACACACGCGGGAATACACGCGGGAACACACGGGAACACACACGGGAACACACGCGGGAACACACGCGGGAACACACACGGGAACACACACGGACACACACGCGGACACACACGCGGGAACACACGCGGGAACACACGCGGGAACACACACACACGGGAACACACGAACACACACGCGGGAACACACACGGGAACACACACACGGGAACACACACGCGGGAACACACACGCGGGAACACACACACGGGAACACACACACGGGAACACACACGGGAACACACGCAGGAACACACACACACGGACACACACGCGGGAACACACGCGGGAACACACACACACGGGAACACACGCGGGAACACACGTGGGAACACACGCGGGAACACACGAACACACACACGGGAACACACACACGGGAACACACGAACACACACGGGAACACACGAACACACACGGGAACACACGAACACACACGAACACACACGGGAACACACGGGAACACACACGGACACACACACGGGAACACACACGGGAACACACACACGGACACACACACGGGAACACACGCGGGAACACACGCGGGAACACACGCGGGAACACACACGGGACACACACGCGGGAACACACGCGGGAACACACGCGGGAACACACACGAACACACACACACGGACACACACACGGGAACACACGCGGGACGTGACTTTGAGTTCATTTACATCCGTAAGAAAGTGTTCCTCTGATCCTCAGCGACTGCAACAGCAACAGGAACTCCATCGCCTCGTTCACCAGCATCTGCAGCAGCCACTGCAGCTCCTACGTGCACAGCGACGACATGGACTCAGGTACACACACACACACACACACACACGCGCGCGCACACATGCACACCACACACACCATGTATACATCACTTCAGGGGACATTACATTGACTTTCATGCATTTCCTGGAGACTTTTCCTAACCAAGTCTTCACCCTGAAATTAATGATTCCTCCTCCCTTATGGGGACCTCCATAAGGGAGGCAGATTTAGGTCCCCACAAGTATAGTAATGCTAGGACACAGACACACACACACACACACACACCACACCACACACCACACACACACACACACACACACACACACAAGTTCAGTCTATTAGTTGGTACGATGTGTTTAAAACAGAAGATCAAGGTTTTTTGTTTGACCCTTGCAGGGAATTCCTCTGGTTTAGTCCTGCGGTACGAACCCAACAATTAAACAGATTAAACTGACATTTAATCAAAAACAAATGGCAGAAATATGATGCTGAAACAACTCCATCTTGTTGCTGCTTTGTAAATATCTTTAAACTGTGGTTTTGTCCGGTTCTGGAAGCAAACCCCTTTTTAAAATGTCTCTTTTAGCCTGCAGACTCTAACACACATATATATATGTTTTTTACATTCATGATTTAGTAACCCTTATATATCCATAATTGTATGTAAATCTATTGATT
>CM070496.1:13179970-13219970 GCA_036324585.1 Champsocephalus esox | reverse complement strand
CCTGAACATCAGCAGGAGAGGACTCTTTAAAGTAGAGACACTACATACTGATATACACCTGAACATCAGCAGGAGAGGACTCTTTAAAGTAGAGACACTACATACTGATATACACCTGAACATCAGCAGGAGAGAACTCTTTAAAGTAGAGACACTACATACTGATATACACCTGAACATCAGCAGGAGAGGACTCTTTAAAGTAGAGACACTACATACTGATATACACCTGAACATCAGCAGGAGAGGACTCTTTAAAGTAGAGACTCTACACACTGATATACACCTGAACATCAGCAGGAGAGGACTCTTTAAAGTAGAGACACTACATACTGATATACACCTGAACATCAGGTGGAGAGGACTCTTTAAAGTAGAGACACTACATACTGATATACACCTGAACATCAGTGGAGAGGACTCTTTAAAGTAGAGACACTACATACTGATATACACCTGGACATCAGCAGGAGAGGACTCTTTAAAGTAGAGACACTACATACTGATATACACCTGAACATCAGCAGGAGAGGACTCTTTAAAGTAGAGACTCTACACCTGAACACACACACACACACACACATGTCCCGAGGTCATGTATGTCAGTGTGTATAAGGAACGTCTAGCCAGGCCTGGGGAGGTCGTGTACGTTAAATCGACCAACTCTCCGGTGAGCCTGGTCGTATTTATGGGATGCAATAATGTCGCCGAACGCTGTAACACTTTAATCTAAAAGTGTGTGTGTGTGTGTGTGTGTGTGGTGTGTGGTGTGTGTGGGGGGGTGTGTGTAGTATGGGGGGGGTGTGTGTGTGAGTGTGGGGGGGTGGTGTGTGTGTGTGCGTGTGTGTGTGTGGTGTGTGGAGGGGTGGGGGTGTGTGGTGGGTGTGTGTGGGGGGTGTGGTGTGTGTGTGTGTGTGTGGGGTATGGGGGGGGTGGTGTGGGTGTGTAGGTGGTGTGTGTAGGTGTGTGGGGTGTGTGTGGTGTGTGGGGTGTAGGTGTGTAGGTGTGAGGTGTGTGTGTGTGGGGGTGTGGTGTGTGTGGGTGTGTGTGTGTGTGTGTTATCATGCAGATTCACACACAGATTGGTCACATGACCCTCCTGGGAGAGACAAACGGTCACTCAGAGAGTCCAGATAATAAGTGGTAGCTGTCTGTGCCTCTGGGCTCTCGTCTCGTGAAGATCAGATGCAGCTGAACGATGAAACTTCTCTGAGCTGTGACTGAACGTAAGAGCGAGTTCTCGCTGTGGGTCGTCGTGCGGAGGTCTCACCGTGTGTGTCGTGTGCTTCTTGCAGAGGTGAAGACCCGGCTGCTCCTGGTTCTGCTGCAGTACACAGGTCGGTCTCTTTGATGCTACTGGGCAGGAGGAAAGGAAATAAAGACATATACGTGTGTTCCAGTGTTCGGGTAGATTCACTAGCAGGAGCCACGCCACAACAATGTGATGTTTGTAAGTGTATTGGGTTAACATGTAAATGATGGGAGGGGCTGAAGGGGTGGTCTGGGAGGACGAGCTGTGGTCCGTGCAGTGGGAGACTCAGAGTGGGGGTTCCGTCTCCGGCATAATCTGCGTGGGCTGATTACGGTCCCCCAGACGGTACCTGGAATTAGATGTTAGAATACACGGTATATGAATATAGATGTTGCTGGGCAGAGGATGTTGGGATGAAGAGACGTAGGGATGTAGGGATGAGGGGTGTAGGATGAGGGGTGTAGGGGTGTAGGGATGAGGGGTGTAGGGATGAGGGATGAGGGGTGTAGGGATGAGGGATGAGGGATGAGGGGTGTAGGGATGAGGGAGGGTGTAGGGATGTAGGGGTTTAGGGATGAGGGGTGTAGGGATGAGGGATGAGGGATGGAGGGATGTAGGGATGTAGGGATGAGGGGTGTAGGGGTGTAGGGATGAGGGGTGAGGGGTGTAGGGATGAGGGGTTTAGGGATGAGGGGTGTAGGGATGAGGGATGAGGGATGGAGGGATGTAGGGATGAGGGGTGTAGGGATGAGGGGTGAGGGTGTAGGGTAGGGATGAGGGGTGTAGGGATGAGGGAGTGTAGGGATGAGGGGTGTAGCGGTGTAGGGATGAGGGTGTAGGGATGGAGGGATGAGGGATGTAGGGATGAGGGATGGAGGGATGAGGGGTGTAGGGGTGAGGGATGAGGGGTGTAGGGATGAGGGGTGTAGGGATGAGGGATGAGGGGTGTAGGGATGAGGGGTGTAGGGATGAGGGATGGAGGGATGTAGGGATGAGGGGTGTAGGGATGAGGGATGAGGGGTGTAGGGATGTAGGGATGAGGGGTTTAGGGATGAGGGATGAGGGGTGTAGGGATGAGGGGTTTAGGGATGAGGGGTGTAGGATGAGGGGTGTAGGGTGTAGGGATGAGGGGTTTAGGGATGAGGGGTGTAGGGATGTAGGGATGAGGGGTGTAGGGATGAGGGGTGTAGGGATGAGGGATGAGGGATGAGGGGTGTAGGATGAGGGATGAGGGTGTAGGGATGAGGGATGAGGGGTGTAGGGATGAGGGGTGTAGGGATGAGGGATGTAGGATGTGAGGGATGAGGGGTGTAGGGATGATGGATGTAGGGATGAGGGATGAGGGATGAGGGGTGTAGGGATGAGGGATGTAGGGATGAGGGGTGTAGGGATGAGGGGTGGAGGGATGAGGGGTGTAGGGATGAGGGATGTAGGAGTGAGGGATGTAGGGATGAGGGGTGCCTGGAATTAGATGTTAGAATACACGGTATATGAATATAGATGTTGCTGGGCAGAGGATGTTGGGATGAAGAGACGTAGGGATGTAGGGATGAGGGGTGTAGGGATGAGGGGTGAGGGGTGTAGGGATGAGGGGTGAGGGATGAGGGGTGTAGGGATGAGGGATGAGGGGTGTAGGGATGAGGGGTGAGGGGTGTAGGGATGAGGGGTTTAGGGATGAGGGGTGTAGGGATGAGGGATGGAGGGATGTAGGGATGAGGGGTGTAGGGATGAGGGGTGTAGGGATGAGGGGTGAGGGATGAGGGATGAGGGATGTAGGGATGAGGGTGTAGGGATGAGGGGTGTAGGGTGAGGGATGAGGGGTGTAGGGATGAGGGGTGTAGGGATGAGGGATGAGGGATGTAGGGATGAGGGGTGTAGGGGTGTAGGGATGAGGGGTGAGGGGTGTAGGGATGAGGGGTTTAGGGATGAGGGGTGTAGGGATGAGGGATGGAGGGATGTAGGGATGAGGGGTGTAGCGGTGTAGGGATGAGGGGTGTAGGGATGGAGGGATGAGGGATGAGGGATGTAGGGATGAGGGGTGTAGGGGTGAGGGATGAGGGGTGTAGGGATGAGGGGTGTAGGGATGAGGGATGAGGGATGAGGGGTGTAGGATGAGGGATGGAGGGATGAGGGGTGTAGGGATGGAGGGATGAGGGATGGAGGGATGTAGGGATGAGGGGTGTAGGGATGAGGGATGAGGGGTGTAGGGATGAGGAGTGAGGGGGGGTAGGGATGAGGGATGAGGGGTTTAGGGTTGAGGGGTGTAGGGATGAGGGGTGTAGGGATGTAGGGTTGAGGGGTGTAGGGATGAGGGGTGTAGGGATGAGGGGTGTAGGGATGAGGGTTTAGGGATGAGGGGTGTAAGGATGAGGGGTCTAGGGATGTAGGGATGAGGGATGAGGGGTGTAGGGATGGAGGATGAGGGTGTAGGGATGTAGGGATGAGGGGATGTAGGGATGAGGGATGTAGGGTGAGGGATGAGGGATGTAGGGATGAGGGGTGTAGGGATGAGGGATGTAGGATGAGGGGATGTAGGGTGAGGGATGAGGGATGAGGGATGTAGGGATGAGGGGTGTAGGGATGAGGGTGAGGGATGAGGGATTGAGGATGTAGGAGTGAGGGATGTAGGGATGAGGGGTGTAGGGATGAGGGATGAGGGATGAGGGAGGAGGGATGAGGGATGTAGGATGGGTGTAGGGATGGAGGGATGAGGGATGTAGGGATGAGGATGTAGGGATGAGGGGTGTAGGGTGTAGGGATGAGGGTGTAGGGATGAGGGTGTAGGGATGGAGGGATGAGGGATGTAGGAGTGAGGGATGTAGGGATGAGGGGTGTAGGGGTGAGGGATGGAGGATGAGGGATGTAGGAGTGAGGGATGTAGGGATGAAGGATGGAGGGAGGAAGGGATGGATGGATGTATCGCTCGGTGTGAGTCGGAAGGGGAAGTGTATGGGTAGAGAGGGAGGGTGGGTTGAAAGGATGGAAGTTTTGCCGGATATGAGTAGGCGTGGCCGTGCTCCTGAACCTATGGTAACATTAACCTCATTAGTGGACGAAGACACTCGACACGATCAGAAGAGAATATGACCTCATCGATAATGAAACCTCATCTCACCATGTTCTGCTGGAACCTGAAAAACAAAAGCACGTACTGTTTGCATCTCTGCATCTCTGCATCTCTGCATCTCTGCACACCACCTGTTCAACATGTATTTAAACACATGTTTAGCCTTTAACAAATATCCTGCTTCCTGCTATTTCAGTATTGCACCAATTCCTATTAAATGTGTCTCCTCTCGTCCCGTGTCTCCTCTCGTCCCGTGTCTCCTCTCGTCCCGTGTCTCCTCTCGTCCCGTGTCTCCTCTCGTCCCGTGTCTCCTCTCGTCCCGTGTCTCCTCCCGTCCCGTGTCTCCTCTCGTCCCGTGTCTCCTCTCTCCTCTCGTCCCGTGTCTCCTCTCGTCCCGTGTGTCCTCTCGTCCCGTGTCTCCTCTCGTCCCGTGTCTCCTCTCTCGTCCCGTGTCTCCTCTCGTCCCGTGTCTCCTCTCGTCCCGTGTCTCCTCTCGTCCCGTGTCTCCTCCTCTCGTCCCGTGTCTCCTCCCGTCCCGTGTCTCCTCTCGTCCCGTGTCTCCTCTCGTCCCGTGTCTCCTCCCGTCCCGTGTCTCCTCTCGTCCCGTGTCTCCTCTCGTCCCGTGTCTCCTCTCGTCCCGTGTCTCCTCCCGTCCCGTGTCTCCTCCCGTCCCGTGTCTCCTCTCGTCCCGTGTCTCCTCTCGTTCCGTGTCTCCTCCCGTCCTGTGTCTCCTCTTGTCCCGTGTCTCCTCTCGTCCCGTGTCTCCTCCGTCCTGTGTCTCCTCTCGTCCCGTGTCTCCTCTCGTCCCGTGTCTCCTCTCGTCCCGTGTCTCCTCTCGTCCCGTGTCTCCTCTCGTCCCGTGTCTCCTCTCGTCCCGTGTCTCTCTCTCCCGTCCCGTGTCTCCTCTCGTCCCGTGTCTCCTCTCGTCCCGTGTCTCCTCTCGTCCCGTGTCTCCTCTCGTCCCGTGTCTCCTCTCTCCTCTCGTCCGTGTCTCCTCTCGTCCTGTGTCTCCTCTCGTCCCTGTGTCTCCTCTCGTCCTGTGTCTCCTCTCGTCCGTGTCTCCTCTCGTCCCGTGTCTCCTCTCGTCCTGTGTCTTCTCTCGTCCTGTGTCTCCTCTCGTCCCGCGTCTCCTCTCGTCCCGTGTCTCCTCTCGTCCCGTGTCTCCTCTCGTCCCGTGTCTCCTCTCGTCCCGTGTCTCCTCTCTCCTCTCATCCTGTGTCTCCTCTCGTCCCGTGCCTCTTCTCATCCTGTGTCTCCTCTCGTCCCGTGTCTCCTCTCTCCTCTCCTCCCGTGCCTCCTCTCGTCCCGTGCCTCTTCTCATCCTGTGTCTCCTCTCGTCCCGTGTCTCTTCTCATCCTGTGTCTCCTCTCGTCCCGTGTCTCCTCTCGTCACGTGTCTCCTCTCGTCCCGCGTTTCCTCTCCTGTCCCTCGTCCCGTGCCTCTCTTCGTGTCTCCTCGTCCCGTGTCTCCTCTCGTCCCGTGTCTCCTCTCGTCCCGTGTCTCCTCTCGTCCCGTGTCTCCTCTCGTCCCGTGTCTCCTCTTGTCCCGTGTCTCCTCTCGTCCCGTGTCTCCTCTCGTCCCGTGTCTCCTCTCGTCCCGTGTCTCCTCTCGTCCCGTGTCTCCTCTCTCCTCTCCTCCCGTGCCTCCTCTCATTCTGTGTCTCCTCTCGTCCCGTGTCTCCTCTCGTCACGTGTCTCCTCTCGTCCCGCGTTTCCTCTCGTCCCGCGTCTCCTCTCGTCCCGTGTCTCCTCTTGTCCTGTGTCTCCTCTCGTCCCGTGTCTCCTCTCGTCCCGTGTCTCCTCTTGTCCTGTGTCTCCTCTCGTCCCGTGTCTCCTCTTGTCCCGTGTCTCCTCTCGTCCTGTGTCTCCTCTCTCTCCTCTGTGCCTCCTCTCGTCCCGTGCCTCTCTCTCGTGTCCCTCGTCCCGTGTCTCTCATCTGTGTCTCCTCCGTCCTCATGTCCTCGCACGTGTCTCCTCTCGTCCCGTGTCTCCTCTTGTCCCGTGTCTCCTCTCGTCCTGTGTCCCTCTCTCCTCTCCTCCTGTGCTCCTCTCGTCCCGTGCTCTTCTCATCCTGTGTCTCCTCGTCCGTGCTCTCTCATCTGGTCTCCTCTCGTCCCTCATGTCCTCTCGTCCTGTGTCTCCTCCACAGATTCAGAGATCCAGCTGCGCAGAGACATGGTTTTCTGTCAGTCTCTGGTGGCTGCTGTGTGTGCGTTTTCTGAACACCTGCTGGCTGTCCTCAACCAGGTGACACACACACACACACACACACACACACACACACACACACACACACACACACACACACACAGATTACTGCCAGTGCTTTTAGATTGATTTTAAAAGATTTTTACTGGTTTTTAAAGATACAGATCTCAGTTTTATATAATTTTTTTAGTTTGCACAGCCCTCTACTTTTGGACCTTTTAATGTGTGTGTGTGTGTGTGTGTGTGTGTGTGTGTGTGTGTGTGTGTGTGTGTGTGTGTGTGCACTGTACAACGGCCTCTTTAGATAAACTGCATGATGGAACTCGTGAGCATGTGATATAGATTACTACAACAGGCTTTATCTCGTGTGTGTCCTCGGGCAGTTCCACAGTGGGGGTCTGGACTCGGACCAGGACCCCCAGGACCAGCAGGACCCCCAGGACCAGCAGGAGGACCAGGACCAGCAGGAGGACCAGGACCAGCAGGAGGACCAGGACCAGCAGGAGGACCAGGAAGCAGGACGACGGTGGTTGGATCAGATCTCCAGCGCCGGGCTGATGCTCCACTTCCAGTCCCTCCTCTCTCCGAACCTGGTGAGCAGCAGTGTGTGTGTGGTTGTGTGTGTGTGTGTGGTGTGTGTGAGAGAGAGAATGCCCAGTGAACACACATCATTCAGAGATACAAACAAGCTGAAGCAACACACACACACACACACACACACAACACACACCACACACACCACACACTCAGTATCTCGTCACACAGTCAGAAAATGTCTTGTTTTTGCTCAATTTTCGAAGTGTAACCTCAGTTGTAGTCCCTTTATGCTACTGTACACAAGGACAACAAACAAACAAACAAACAAACAAACAAACATGAGGGCATTCCTTTAGTGCATTCCTTGATTTAGTTCCTAGCCGCCTCACGACGGACTCCAAATCGGCGCTGCAGGACCAAAGGGAATCATCTATTGCTTTTCAATGCGTTCTTCCTGGTGCCTACATTTCCCACAATGCATCACACATGTCCCCTGAAGTGTTATTGTTATTGTTTGTGTGCAGACGGACGAGCAGGCGATGCTGGAGGACTGCCAGGTGGCTCTGATGGATCTGGAGAAGGTCACGTTCTACTTCCTGCAGTTTGAGGGCGAGCCGCTGGTGGCCAGTACGTGACCTTCAGAGGATCCCAGATCACATGATGAGGATCTCACTAGCACACCAGATCCAGCTGAACATCCTCTCATACTCTCCTTTCCTTGTCTCCTCATCTCCTCTTCTCTCTCCTCTTGTCTAATCTTCCCCCCTTATTCTCCTCTCCTCCTCTCCTCTCCTCCTTTCCTCTCCTCTCCTCTCCTCCCCTCCTCCTCCTCTCCTCCTTTCCTCTCCTCTCCTCCTCTCCTCCCCTCCTCTCCTCTCCTCCTCTCCTCTCCTCTCCTCCCCTCTCCTCTCTCCTCCTCTCCTCTCCTCCTCCCCTCTCCTCTCCTCTCCTCCTCCTCTCCTCTACCCTCTCCTCTACCCTCTCCTCCTCTCCTCCTCTCCTCTCATCTCTTCCTCTCCTCTCCTCCTTTCCTCCTCTCCTCTCCTCCTCTCCTCCTCTCCTCCTCTCCTCCTCCTCCCCTCTCCTCTCCTCCTCCTCTCCCCTCTCCTCTACCCTCTCCTCTCCTCTCCTCTCCTCCTCTCCTCCTCTCTCTCTCCCCTCCTCTCCCCTCCCCTCCTCTCCTCTTTCCTCCTCTCCTCCCCTCCTCTCCCCTCTCCTCTCTCCTCTCCTCTCTTCCTCTCCTCCTCTCCTCTCCTCCTCTCTCCTCCTCTCCTCTCTCCTCCTCTCCCCTCTCCTCTCTCCTCTCCTCTCCCCTCTCATCTCTTCCTCTCCCCTCCTCTCCTCCTCTCCTCTCCTCCTCTCCTCCTCTCCTCCTTTCCTCTCCTCTCCTCCTGTCCTGTCCTCCTCTCCTCCTTTCCTCTCCTCTCCTCTCCTCCTCCTCCTCTCCTCTCCTCCTCTCCTCTCCTCCTCCTCTCCTCCTCTCCTCCTCTCCTCTCCTCCTCCTCCTCTCCTCCCCTCCTCTCCTCTCCTCTCCTCCTCCTCTCCTCTACCCTCTCCTCATCTCCTCTCCTCCTCTCCTCTCCTCCCCTCCTCTCCTCTCCTCTCCTCCCCTCCTCTCCTCTCCCCTCCTCTCCTCCTCTCCCCTCTCCTCTCTCCTCTCCTCCTCTCTCCTCCTCACCTCCTCTCTCCTCCTCTCCTCCTCTCCTCTCCTCTCCTCTCCTCCTCTCCTCTCTCCTCTTCTCCTCCTCCCCTCTCCTCCTCCTCTCCTCTACCCTCTCCTCCTCTCTCCTCTCCTCTCTCCTCCTCTCCTCTCCCCTCCTCTCCTCCTCTCCTCCTCTCTCCTCTCTCCTCTCCTCCCCTCCTCTCCTCTCTCCTCCTCCCTTCCTACAGACATGCCCATGTCCTATCCAGGTTGAAGGGTCTCGTCAGGCGCTGAAAGTCTGTTTCCACCTGGAGAGCTTCTACTTCCTGCAGCTGCCCCCCCGCCTGCGGAGTGGAGGAGGCGTGAAGATCTGCCCCGTGCTCTTCACTCAGGGTAAACACAAGACAACAACAACAACAACAAAGCTTTATTGATGCAGCACGTGCCGCTCAACGTAACATCCCAAGTTAAACACATCAGGAATTCCCCTCAGATTATTCAGAACGTTAAAAGCTCCGAGCAGAAAAGATGACCTGTGATCAGCGGAGAGACCAGGGGTCAGAGGACAGGGGTCAGAGGTCAGAGGTCAGGGGTCAGGGGTCAGAGGTCAGGGTCAGGGGTCAGAGGTCAGAGGACAGAGGACACGTAGATCATGGTCTCTCTCAGGTGAGACACAAGACGCCTGAGTCGATGCAACAACATACAATACAAACCCCCGTAAAACAAAGTGAACATATCGGCAGAAAGAAAAAGATAATAGTAATTCAAGTGCCGTGAATCTGATGAAGGTTAAACGACGAATACAACAACACATAAGATAAAGGTCTCCTATCGTGCAAAATGCACTTTGTGATGTCTTCTCTACATCAACATGTGTCCCCGGTGTGTCCCCCCCGGTGTCTGTCCCCTGTGTGTCCCCTGTGTGTCCCTGGTGTCTGTCCCCGGTGTCTGTCCCCTGTGCGTCCCCCGTGTACGTCCCCTGTGCGTCCCCGGCGTCCTCTGTGTGTCCCCGGTGTCCCCCCCGGTGTGTCCCCGGTGCGTCTGAAATGTGGACCCACGGGCCAATCAGAAAGCTGCTATCAGAAACAATGCCCGACTGTTTTGGACGTAATATGGTCGGTGTTCACATTAGCATCGCTAACACTCAGAGCTAACCTGTGCTGGAGAGCATGTGTGTGAAGAAGCAGGAAGTAGAAAGGAACTCACCTCGTGGTGTAACCGGGAGAGAGGAAGCCTTTGAGCTCCAACTGTTCAGAGCCTTGATGATCCATGATATGGAGTTTCATCACGGCAGCGTTTAGTTTAGACGGTAGCTGCCGGGTCCCGCATAAGCTCCGCCCCCTCCTCTTTAAAGCTTTATCCCCCAATCAGCACTTTAGAAACAGGAAGTGGAACAGAGGGACATGAGGCGTGGCTCGAACGATCTGTTTGGAGCAAAACACTTCAGACATGTTTTATATATATTTGTATCTGAGAGCTCTGCTATTGGCTAGAAATAGCACGACGGGTGACCTTTAAGATAATTACATAAGAAGTACTTTATTGATGGAGGAAATGTTTGCGTTGCAGCAGCTTCAAAAGACGAGAGAAATGAAAAAACTAGAAATAAACAATCCAAAATGTAAGCGTCGCAAATAGAAATAAAATAGTATTAATAAAGTAAAAGATATGTGATATCCGTATAAAGCAGGATATGATATATACATTAACTGAGCATTAGATTGAATATAAATGTTAAATGTACATTATAAAACGGACAAGTCAAATCAAGCAATCTGATTGGTTCTTAGCCGTGATATACTGAGCGTATACCACGGGTAGAATTGTAAGTTACTTTTCACATCAAGTCAGTATCCCTCCGCGTGTGAGAAACACAGTATACCGTTGGGCTGACATACTGGAACAAGAAGCAGCGGAGAGAAGCAACGGGGCAGAAACCCTCCTTTTGACGCAGCGGAGAAGCAACGGGGCAGAAACCCTCCTTTTGACGCAGCGGTCCAGACGCAGACATCAGACGGCAAAACATCCAGTGTGCGGTTCCTCTGGCATCAGGGCAGGGTATCTAGATACTCTCCACGGTCTGACATCATGAAGTGAGCTACTTTGAAAGCAAGCAACGATGTTTTCAAATCTGTAATCAAAGAGGTCCTCAAAAACACTATCGGCCAATCAGATTGCTTGATTTGACTTGTCAGTTTTATAAATATATTTACATTTCTTCCGTTACGAAATAAACTTACAAAGCATAAGATGGAAACATTTAAAATGGAAACATTTAAGATTAACTCCGCGTCGGGCCGAACCACGCCCCCTAGCTGTGATGTAATGAGCATATACCACGGCCTGAAGTGAGCTATTGCTTAAGTATATATATATTGAAGTAATAATGATACCATCTACTTCTAATTGTAAATGTGTATTGTATGTAGGCGTACATGTATATATATGTTAATAATGTAGTTCTGGGAGAAGGGGTGGGATTAAATAAGAGCGACTTCTTCTCAGATGTGTAGTTAGATCATTTGTTTATTTATCATTTAGAGTCAGTCATGTTTTCCTTTATCAATCTGATCCTGCTGAAGTTTGTACCGCATCATAATTCTCTTGTTTCGTTTCAGTATTCTTATTATTTCTTTGTTTCACACATTCAAATCAGATCAGCTGAGATACGGTGGGAGTTTAAGTCCAGATTGATCTTGTGTTTCAGCTCTGGAGAGCATGGAGGGTTATTACTACAGAGACAACGTGTCTGTGGAGGAGTATCAGGCGCAGATCAACTCCTCGTCTCTGGAGAAGGTCAAGCAGTACTACAAGAGACTGAGGTACACAACACACACACACACACACACACACACCACACACACACACACACACACACACAGCACTCACCATCATCACTTGAGAACCGTCCCATTAGACCAGGGGTGTCAAACTCAAGGCCCTGGGGGCCATATCCGGCCCGCGACTTCATGTTATAGCAGATTTGCCCATAAACTACATGTCCCACAATGCATCTCGTTTTGTGACACTGAAGAGACTTGCAATTATTTGCCCTGGACTTCTGCTTTCAGACGGAGTTAATTACTAAGTTATTATCCTATCCGATAATAATCCAATTCAGAGGCAATCATGTAATATAATACATTATTTTATATATATATATTATATATTTATATAGTTACAACGGGCCCTTTGAGTGTAACCTATATGCGAATGTGGCCCGCGATGAAATAGAGTTTGACACCCCTGCATTAGACACTAACGAGCGTTACTGACGACATGCACTCCCTGAGAACTCTGCAGGTCTGACATCCACACGGGCCCTCTCAAGAGGACTTAGTCGAGGGTTCGTTGCTATAGTTACTTAATTAGAGGTTCGTTTCAGGCTTGTTTCTTCTTTAGATGCAATATCAATCTGGAGGACCTTCCATCTACTCACAATTATGTTTGCCCTTAAAATTATGACATGAACATCTGATGTTATCCTTTGGCTGCTGTGGAGGGGAGGTGAGCCGAACTTACAATGGGGGTCAATGGAGACAGGTTGAAGGTTTTTGTCGCTTCATGCCCTCGAGGCATTTTGTTTAATTATTTTTGCTTCATATTTTTTTATCTTTCAAGCTACGAGATGTTTTCCTACGTTTATCATGAAACATGATGTCCCAGGAATGTAGGGTTTGGGAATTATGGCAGTTTAAAGAAGATATATGAAGGCACATTTCAAGATTTCTTACCCTCTAGCTGTGACATCACGCACTCTAGTTAATGTTAAAATGTGAATAAAACCTCTAAAACAAGGTCTGAACAAATGTTAATATCTCTAAAAGTACAGATCAGATTTAAAAGTTGTGTTACACGAATACTGTCAGAAAGATGTGTAACGCTTTAAAGTTGGAATGAGGGATTCTGAGTGAAAGTATGAATGAACAGTTGGCAGTTGAAGTCGCATGAAGATGTGTTGAAGTCTGAAGATTTCCTCCATTGACTTCAATGTTAAAGATGTGATGCATTATGGGATGTATCTCTGGAATTATGAAAGTTGTGAATGAGAAAAGTAATAGGCATCGATTCCCGACCGAGCTGAACGTTTTGATGTTTGAACGGAGTTTCTGCGATGTGGAATGTGGGAGGAGAAGAGGGCCAAAATACCGGCGGAATAATAAAGAATTGTGTGTGTCGAACTAGAGAATGCAATTCCTGAAGAAATTGCTCGTGGGAATGCTTTATGCTGAAAAGCTGACGCTAAACTGCTATGCTGAAATGAAATGTGTAAGAAGAAAGTGAAGAATTGAGATTAAAATGTAATGTGTAAGAAGAAAGTGAAGAATTGAGATTAAAATGTAATGTGTAAGAAGAAAGTGAAGAATTGAGATTAAAATGTAATGTGTAAGAAGAAAGTGAAGAATTGAGATTAAAATGTAATGTGTAGAAGAAAGTGAAGAATTGAGATTGAAATGAAACGTGAACACCGGGGGCTTGAATGTGAGATGAGAGAAGAAAGTAAGAAGTCTTGGAAAAGCAGCATAATATTTGAACTGCAAACTTCTGAACTAACTTGATGGCGAATGATCTGTCGCCATGGCAACGGCATTTGATGACACCCCATAATACGCTTAGATGCGTTGATGGCTGCATCGTTACCAAACCTGTGAAGTTTTGGGGCGTTTGGAGCAGTTTTCACTGAAGTTATGAGAAAAGCGTGTTTCATGGCGAGCATTGTGTTGCCATGGCAACGGCATTTGAAGAAATCTCAAAACTGTCCCATGGATGTCTTCACGGCTGGACTGTTAGCACACATGTCAAGTTTGAGCACTTTTGAAACATTTTCATAGGAGTTTATAGCGACATCATGTTTTATGGCGAGGGATGCGTTTCCATGGAAACGACATATGGTGAGATCTCAGATTTGGCGTAGAGCTGTTGAGGCATGGACCGGTGATATACACGTGAAGATTGGGGGACGATTGGACCGTGTCCATTGGACTTACAGCCTCATCGTGTTTCATGGCGAGTGGTCTGTCGCCATGGC
Organism: Champsocephalus esox; assembly: GCA_036324585.1. Taxonomy (NCBI): domain Eukaryota; kingdom Metazoa; phylum Chordata; class Actinopteri; order Perciformes; family Channichthyidae; genus Champsocephalus; species Champsocephalus esox. Next base: position 13,206,236 of record CM070496.1, on the reverse strand, counting down.
AACGGCATTTCATGACACCCCATACTATGCTTAGATGCATTGATGGCTGCATCGTTACCAAACCCGTGAAGTTCTGGGCTGTTTGGAGTATTTTCACTGAAGCTATGAGAAAACTGTGTTTCAAGGCGAGCATTGTGTTGCCATGGCAACGGCATTTGAAGAAATCTCAAAACTGTCCGGAATCGTCTTCACGGCTGGACTATTAGTACACTGCTATCTGGAGTCTGCTGCATGTCAGCTGGAGTGATGACATCATCGTGCTGGAGCGATGACATCATCGTGTTGGAGCGATGACGTCATCGTGTTGGAGCGATGACGTCATCGTGTTCCATGACCCAGGTGTTTATAGTTGAGCTAACGAGGCGTGCAGAGATCACAGGTTTCCATTGTTCCGAATGAGAGATGAACCTCTTACATCTGAACGTTTTGTGGAAGAACCGTAACAGATATCTGTGAAATTTCAAAGCGTGAAGCATGTCAAGGAAGTTGAGTATCTGAAGTGTAATTCTTGTGTAGTTTCGGGTTAATAATGTGGCCTTTTTGGCAGTTTAACTAAAGGTGTGCGGCTGCTGCCGTGAGGAAATATCTGCCTGAAATTACAATGGGCTTCAATGGAGGCATGTTGAACGCTGTTGTCACTTCATTCCCTCAAGAGGCATTTTGTTTAATATTTTTGCTTAATTATTTGTCATTTTTCAAGCTACGAGATGTTTTCCTACGTTTATCATGAAACATGATGTCCCAGGAATGTAGGGTTTGGGAATTATGGCAGTTTTAAAAAGATATATGAAGGCACATTTCAAGATTTCTTACCCTCTAGCTGTGACATCACGCACTCTAGTTAATGTTAAAATGTGAATAAAACCTCTAAAACAAGGTCCGAACAAATGTTAATATCTCTAAAAGTACAGATCAGATTTAAAAGTTGTTTCACACGAATAATGTCAGAAAGATGTGTAACGCTTTAAAGTTGGAATGAGGGTTCTGAGTGAAAGTATGAATGAACAGTTGGCAGTTGAAGTCGCATGAAGATTTGTTGAAGTCTGAAGATTTCCTCCATTGACTTCAATGTTAAAGATGTGATGCATTATGGGATGTATCTCTGGAATTATGAAAGTTGTGAATGAGAAAATTAATAGGCATCGATTCCCGACCGAGCTGAACACTTTGATGTTTGAACGGAGTTTCTGCGATGTGGAATGTGGGAGGAGAAGAGGGCCAAAATACCGGCGGAATAATAAAGAATTGTGTGCGTAGAACTAGAGAATGCAATTCCTGAAGAAATTGCTAGTGGGAATGCTTTATGCTGAAAAACTGACGCTAAACTGCTGAAATGTAATGTGTAAGAAGAAAGTGAAGAATTGAGATTGAAAATGTAATGTGTAAGAAGAAAGTGAAGAATTGAGATTAAAATGTAATGTGTAAGAAGAAAGTGAAGAATTTAGATTGAAATGAAACGTGAACACCGGGGGCTTGGATGTGAGATGAGAAAATAAAATAAAGTAAGAAGTCTTGGAAAAGCAGCATAATATTTTAACTGCAAACTTCTGAACTAACTTGATGGCAAATGATCTGTCGCCATGGCAACGGCATTTGATGACACCCCATAATACGCTTAGATGCGTTGATGGCTGCATCGTTACCAAACCTGTGAAGTTTTGGGGGCGTTTGGAGCAGTTTCACTGAAGTTATGAGAGAAGCGTGTTTCATGGCGAGCATTGTGTTGCCATGGCAAAGGCATTTGAAGAAATCTCAAAATTGTCCCATAGATGTCTTCACGGCTGGACTGTTAGCACACATGTGAAGTTTGAGCACTTTTGAAACATTTTCATAGGAGTTATAGCGACATCATGTTTTATGGCGAGGGATGCGTTTCCACGGAAACGGCATATGGTGAGATCTCAGATTCGGCGTAGAGCTGTTGAGGCATGGACCGGTGATATACACGTGAAGATTGGGGGACGATTGGACCGTGTCCATTGGACTTACAGCCTCATCGTGTTTCATGGCGAGTGGTCTGTCGCCATGGCAACGGCATTTCATGACACCCCATACTATGCTTAGATGCATTGATGGCTGCATCGTTACCAAACCCGTGAAGTTCTGGGCTGTGTGGAGTATTTTCACTGAAGCTATGAGAAAACCGTGTTTCAAGGCGAGCATTGTGTTGCCATGGCAACGGCATTTGAAGAACTCTCCAAACTGTCCGGAATCGTCTTCACGGCTGGACTATTGTACACTGCTATCTGGAGTCTGCTGCATGTCAGCTGGAGTGATGACATCATCGTGCTGGAGCGATGACATCATCGTGCTGGAGCGATGACGTCATCGTGCTGGAGCGATGACGTCATCGTGTTGGAGCGATGACGTCATCGTGTTGGAGCGATGACATCATCGTGTTCCATGACCCAGGTGTTCTAGTTGAGCTAACGAGGTGTCCAGAGATCACAGGTTTCCATTGTTCTGAATGAGAGATACACCTCTTACATCTGAACGTTTTGTGGAAGAACCGTAACAGATATCTGTGACATTTCAAAGCGTGAAGCATGTCAAGGAAGTTGAGTATCTGAAGTGTAATTCTTGTGTACTTTCGGGTTAATAATGTGGCCTTTTTGGCAGTTTAACTAAAGGTGTGCAGCTGCTGCCGTGAGGAAATATCTGCCTGACATTACAATGGGCTTCAATGGAGGCATGTTGAACATTGTTGTCACTTCATGTCCTCAAGAGGCATTTTGTTTAATATTTTTGCTTAATTATTTGTCATTTTTCAAGCTACGAGATGTTTTCCTACGTTTATCATGAAACATGATGTCCCAGGAATGTAGGGTTTGGGAATTATGGCAGTTTTAAAAAGATATATGAAGGCACATTTCAAGATTTCTCACCCTCTAGCTGTGACATCACGCACTCTAGTTAATGTTAAAATGTGAATAAAACCTCTCAAACAAGGTCTGAACAAATGTTAATATCTCTAAAAGTAAGAATCAGATTTAAAAGTTGTGTTACACGAATACTGTCAGAAAGATGTGTAACGCTTTAAAGTTGGAATGAGGGTTCTGAGTGAAAGTATGAATGAACAGTGAGCAGTTGAAGTCGCATGAAGATGTGTTGAAGTCTGAAGATTTCCTCCATTGACTTCAATGTTAAAAATATGATGCATTATGGGATGTATCTCTGGAATTATGAAAGTTGTGAATGAGAAAAGTAATAGGCATCGATTCCCGACCGAGCTGAACGTTTTGATGTTTGAACGGAGTTTCTGCGATGTGGAATGTGGGAGGAGAAGAGGGCCAAAATACCGGCGGAATAATAAAGAATTTCATGTGTAGAACTAGAGAATGCAATTCCTGAAGAAATTGCTAGTGGGAATGCTTTATGCTGAAAAGCTGACGCTAAACTGCTGAAATGTAATGTGTGAGAAGAAAGTGAAGAATTGAGATTGAAATGAAATGTGTAAGAAGAAAGTGAGAATTGAGATTGAAATGAAATGTGTAAGAAGAAAGTGAAGAATTTAGATTGAAATGAAACGTGAACACCGGGGGGCTTGAATGTGAGATGAGAAAATAAAGTAAGAAGTCTTGGAAAAGCAGCATAATAATTTAACTGCAAACTTCTGAACTAACTTGATGGCGGATGATCTGTCGCCATGGCAACGGCATTTGATGACACCCCATAATACGCTTAGATGCGTTGATGGCTGCATCGTTACCAAACCTGTGAAGTTCTGGGGCGTTTGGAGCAGTTTCACTGAAGTTATGAGAAAAGCGTGTTTCATGGCGAGCATTGTGTTGCCATGGCAACGGCATTTGAAGAAATCTCAAAACTGTCCCATAGATGTCTTCACGGCTGGACTGTTAGCACACATGTCAAGTTTGAGCACTTTATGAAACATTTTCATTGGACTTATAGCGACATCATGTTTTATGGCGAGGGATGCGTTTCCATGGAAACGGCATATGGTGAGATCTCAGATTTGGCGTAGAGCTGTTGAGGCATGGACCGGTGATATACACGTGAAGATTGGGGGACGATTGGACCGTGTCCATTGGACTTACAGCCTCATCGTGTTTCATGGCGAGTGGTCTGTCGCCATGGCAACGGCATTTCATGACACCCCATACTATGCTTAGATGCATTGATGGCTGCATCGTTACTAGGGATGCACGATAATTATCGGTCCGATATTAGGAATTATGACGTCATCCCGATAAACCGATAACAGTATTAATAGCCCCGATAATATACAATATATTTTTTGGGTAAAAAAAAGAAAAAGATCCTGCGGTGTGGGTGGGTTGGGATGAGGGGCGCTTGTTTTTCACTTGGCTCCTCCCGTGTTGCCAGTACTGTGGTGTTAGTGGTTTAGAAGAGGGGAGTTTTTCACAAATCCAGCGCTCCCTAATACTTCGAACCTGATCAGTCACCTGAAACATCGCCATCGCTACGATGGTGTGTTAAAAGCGTACGAAGACAATAATACAATACAGTGTGTGTGTGTGTGTGTGTGTGTGTGTGTGTGTGTGTGTGTGTGTGTGTCTGCGCGCGCGCGTTGGAGCTATGTGCAACTCAAGGCATATGCTCGAACCGGAGCTGCCTGGACGCTGCATCATGTTGCTGAGTGTGCTGACTTCTCCTCAACGTCCCGCTGTCTGCTTCCTGCATCAAGTCAAGTGCTCGGCGCAGTTGTGTGGATAGAGCGCTCCTCTGTTTTCATTTAAACAGCTCCTTATATCCGTTAGCGCAGCTAGCTAGCACCAGATGCTAACAACAACAATGCACGTAAGGTCTCTCTCTTGCTCGCTCGGACCACACGTACACACACCCTCCCGGTCCTCCCGATGGCCAGTCGGTGCCTGCCGGTGAGCGTGGAAGTGTGGTCTGCTGCAAGCGGGCGGCAGGAGCGGGGCTGTCAGCATCAGCTTGTAGACGGTATTTTAAACTCGATGCTCTGAAGCTACGGGGCGGCCGAGGAAAACAAAATACACATGCGTTAATCGCATTAAAATAATTAGTGGCGTAATTTTTATTTTTATTATCGGTTATCGGTATCGGTATCGGTCTTGAGAAGCAGGAAGTTATCGGTATCGGTATCGGTTTCAAAAAACCAATATCGTGCATCCCTAATCGTTACCAAACCCGTGAAGTTCTGGGCTGTTTGGAGTATTTTCACTGAAGCTATGAGAAAACCGTGTTTCAAGGCGAGCATTGTGTTGCCATGGCAACGGCATTTGAAGAAATCTCAAAACTGTCCGGAATCGTCTTCACGGCTGGACTGTTGAAGTCTGCTGCATGTCAGCTGGAGCGATGACATCATCGTGCTGGAGCGATGACGTCATCGTGTTGGAGCGATGACATCATCGTGCTGGAGCGATGACATCATCGTGTCTGAGCGATGACATCATCGTGTTCCATGACCCAGGTGTTCTAGTTGAGCTAACGAGGCGTGCAGAGTACACAGGTTTGCATTGTTCCGAATGAGAGATGAACCTCTTACATGTGAACGTTTTGTGGAAGAACCGTAACAGATATCTGTGAAATTTCAAAGCGTGAAGCATGTCAAGGAAGTTGACTATCTGAAGTGTAATTCTTGTGTAGTTTCGGGTTAATAATGTGGCCTTTTTGGCAGTTTAACTGAAGGTGTGCGGCTGCTACCGTGAGGAAATATCTGCCTGACATTACAATGGGCTTCAATGGAGGCATGTTGAACGCTGTTGTCACTTCATGCCCTCAAGAGGCATTTTGTTGAATTATTTTTGCTGAATTATTTGTCATTTTTCAAGCTATGAGATGTTTTCCTACGTTTATCATGAAACATGATGTCCCAGGAATGTAGGGTTTGGGAATTATGGCAGTTTAAAAAGATATATGAAGGCACATTTCAAGATTTCTTACCCTCTAGCTGTGACATCACGCACTCTAGTTAATGTTAAAATGTGAATAAAACCTCTAAAACAAGGTCTGAACAAATGTTAATATCTCTAAAAGTACAGATCAGATCTAAAAGTTGTTTCACACGAATAATGTCAGAAAGATGTGTAACGCTTTAAAGTTGGAAGGAGGGTTCTGAGTGAAAGTATGAATGAACAGTTGGCAGTTGAAGTCGCATGAAGATGTGTTGAAGTCTGAAGATTTCCTCCATTGACTTCAATGTTAAAGATGTGATGCATTATGGGATGTATCTCTGGAATTATGAAAGTTGTGAATGAGAAAAGTAATAGGCATCGATTCCCGACCGAGCTGAACACTTTGATGTTTGAACGGAGTTTCTGCGATGTGGAATGCGGGAGGAGAAGAGGGCCAAAATACCGGCGAATAATAAAGAATTGTGTGTAGAACTAGAGAATGCAATTCCTGAAGAATTTGCTAGTGGGAATGCTTTATGCTGAAAAGCTGACGCTAAACTGCTGAAATGTAATGTGTGAGAAGAAAGTGAAGAATTTAGATTAAAATGAAACATGAACACCGGGGGCTTGGATGTGAGATGAGAAAAGAAAGTAAAAAGGCTTGGGAAAGCAGCAGAATATTTGAACTGCAAACTTCTGAACTAACTTGATGGCGAATGATCTGTCGCCATGGCAACGGCATTTGATGACACCCCATACTACGCTTAGATGCGTTGATGGCTGCATCGTTACCAAACCTGTGAAGTTCTGGGCTGTTTGGAGTATTTTCACTGAAGTTATGAGAAAACCGTGTTTCATGGCGAGCATTTTGTTGCCATGGCAACGGCATTTGAAGAAATCTCAAAACTGTCCCATGGATGTCTTCACGGCTGGACTGTTAGCACAAATGTCAAGTTTGAGCACTTTTGAAACATTTTCATAGGAGTAATAGCGACATCATGTTTTATGGCGAGGGATGCGTTTCCACGGAAACGGCATATGGTGAGATCTCGGATTTAGCGTAGAGCTGTTGAGGCATGGACCAGTGATATACAAGTGAAGATTGGGGGACGATTGGACCGTGTCCATTGGACTTACAGCGACATCCTGTTTTATGGCGAGGGATGCGTTTCCATGGAAACGGCATATGGTGAGATCTCAGATTTGGCGTGGACTGTTGAGGCATGGACCGGTGATATACAAGTGAAGATTGGGGGACGATTGGACAATGTCCATTGGACTTACAGCCTCATCGTGTTTCATGGCGAGTGGTCTGTCGCCATGGCAACGGCATTTCATGACACCCCATACTACGCTTAGATGCATTGATGGCTGCATCGTTATCAAACCCGTGAAGTTCTGGGCTGTTTGGAGTATTTTCACTGAAGCTATGAGAAAACCGTGTTTCAAGGCGAGCATTGTGTTGCCATGGCAACGGCATTTGAAGAAATCTCAAGGCTGGACTGTTGAAGTCTGCTATCTGGAGTCTGCTATCTGAGGTCTGCTCTCTGAGCGTGTCAGGTGGAGTGATGACATCATCGTGTTGGAGCGATGATGTCATCGTGTTGGAGCGATGACATCATTGTGTTGGAGCGATGATGTCATCGTGTTGGAGCGATGACATCATCGTGTTCCATCACACAGTTGTTTATAGTTGAGCTAACGAGGTGTCCAGAGATCACAGGTTTCCATTGTTCTGAATGAGAGATGAACCTCTTACATGTGAACGTTTTGTGGAAGAACCGTAACAGATATCTGTGAAATTTCAAAGCGTGAAGCATGTCAAGGAAGTTGAGTATCTGAAGTGTAATTCTTGTGTACTTTCGGGTTAATAATGTGGCCTTTTTGGCAGTTTAACTAAAGGTGTGCGGCTGCTACCGTGAGGAAATATCTGCCTGAAATTACAATGGGCTTCAATGGAGGCATGTTGAACGCTGTTGTCACTTCATGGCCTCAAGAGGCATTTTGTTGAATATTTTTGCTGAATTATTTGTCATTTTTCAAGCTACGAGATGTTTTCCTACGTTTATCATGAAACATGATGTCCCAGGAATGTAGGGTTTGGGAATTATGGCAGTTTAAAAAAAATATATGAAGGCAAATTTCAAGATTTCTTACCCTCTAGCTGTGACATCACGCACTCTAGTTAATGTTAAAATGTGAATAAAACCTCTAAAACAAGGTCCGAACAAATGTTAATATCTCTAAAAGTACAGATCAGATCTAAAAGTTGTGTTACACGAATACTGTCAGAAAGATGTGTAACGCTTTAAAGTTGGAATGAGGGTTCTGAGTGAAAGTATGAATGAACAGTTGGCAGTTGAAGTCGCATGAAGATGTGTTGAAGTCTGAAGATTTCCTCCATTGACTTCAATGTTAAAGATGTGATGCATTATGGGATGTATCTCTGGAATTATGAAAGTTGTGAATGAGAAAAGTAATAGGCATCGATTCCCGACCGAGCTGAACACTTTGATGTTTGAACGGAGTTTCTGCGATGTGGAATGTGGGAGGAGAAGAGGGCCAAAATACCAGCAGAATAATAAAGAATTGTGTGCGTCGAACTAGAGAATGCAATTCCTGAAGAAATTGCTCGTGGGAATGCTTTATGCTGAAAAGCTGACGCTAAACTGCTGAAATGTAATGTGTAAGAAGAAAGTGAAGAATTGAGATTGAAATGAAATGTGTAAGAAGAAAGTGAAGAATTTAGATTGAAATGAAACATGAACACCGGGGGCTTGAATGTGAGATGAGAGAAGAAAGTAAGAAGTCTTGGAAAAGCAGCATAATATTTTAACTGCAAACTTCTGAACTAACTTGATGGCGAATGATCTCTCGCCATGGCAACGGCATTTGATGACACCCCATAATACGCTTAGATGCGTTGATGGCTGCATCGTTACCAAACCTGTGAAGTTCTGGGCTGTTTGGAGTATTTTCACTGAAGTTATGAGAAAACCGTGTTTCATGGCGAGCATTGTGTTGCCATGGCAACGGCATTTGAAGAAATCTCAAAACTGTCCCATAGATGTCTTCACGGCTGGACTGTTAGCACACATGTCAAGTTTGAGCACTTATGAAACATTTTCATCGGACTTATAGCGACATCATGTTTTATGGCGAGGGATGCGTTTCCATGGAAACGGCATATGGTGAGATCTCAGATTTGGCGTAGAGCTGTTGAGGCATGGACCGGTGATATACACGTGAAGATTGGGGGACGATTGGACCGTGTCCATTGGACTTACAGCCTCATCGTGTTTCATGGCGAGTGGTCTGTCGCCATGGCAACGGCATTTCATGACACCCCATACTATGCTTAGATGCATTGATGGCTGCATCGTTACCAAACCCGTGAAGTTCTGGGCTGTTTGGAGTATTTTCACTGAAGCTATGAGAAAACCGTGTTTCAAGGCGAGCATTGTGTTGCCATGGCAACGGCATTTGAAGAAATCTCAAAACTGTCCGGAATCGTCTTCACGGCTGGACTGTTGAAGTCTGCTGCATGTCAGCTGGAGCGATGACATCATCGTGCTGGAGCGATGACGTCATCGTGTTGGAGCGATGACATCATCGTGCTGGAGCGATGACGTCATCGTGTCTGAGCGATGACATCATCGTGTTCCATCACACAGGTGTTTATAGTTGAGCTAACGAGGCGTGCAGAGATCACAGGTTTGCATTGTTCCGAATGAGAGATGAACCTCTTACATCTGAACGTGTTGTGGAAGAACCGTAACAGATATCTGTGAAATTTCAAAGCGTGAAGCATGTCAAGGAAGTTGAGTATCTGAAGTGTAATTCTTGTGTAGTTTCGGGTTAATAATGTGGCCTTTTTGGCAGTTTAACTAAAGGTGTGCGGCTGCTGCCGTGAGGAAATATCTGCCTGACATTACAATGGGCTTCAATGGAGGCATGTTGAACGCTGTTGTCACTTCATGGCCTCAAGAGGCATTTTGTTTATTATTTTTGCTTAATTATTTGTCATTTTTCAAGCTACGAGATGTTTTCCTACGTTTATCATGAAACATGATGTCCCAGGAATGTAGGGTTTGGGAATTATGGCAGTTTAAAAAAGATATATGAAGGCACATTTCAAGATTTCTTACCCTCTAGCTGTGACATCACGCACTCTAGTTAATGTTAAAATGTGAATAAAACCTCTAAAACAAGGTCCGAACAAATGTTAATATCTCTAAAAGTACAGATCAGATTTAAAAGTTGTTTCACACGAATAATGTCAGAAAGATGTGTAACGCTTTAAAGTTGGAATGAGGGTTCTGAGTGAAAGTATGAATGAACAGTTGGCAGTTGAAGTCGCATGAAGATTTGTTGAAGTCTGAAGATTTCCTCCATTGACTTCAATGTTAAAGATGTGATGCATTATGGGATGTATCTCTGGAATTATGAAAGTTATGAATGAGAAAAGTAATAGGCATCGATTCCCGACCGAGCTGAACACTTTGATGTTTGAACGGAGTTTCTGCGATGTGGAATGTGGGAGGAGAAGAGGGCCAAAATACCGGCAGAATAATAAAGAATTGTGTGCGTCGAACTAGAGAATGCAATTCCTGAAGAAATTGCTCGTGGGAATGCTTTATGCTGAAAAGCTGACGCTAAACTGCTATGCTGAAATGTAATGTGTAAGAAGAAAGTGAAGAATTGAGATTAAAATGTAATGTGTAAGAAGAAAGTGAAGAATTGAGATTGAAATGAAATGTGTAAGAAGAAAGTGAAGAATTTAGATTGAAATGAAACATGAACACCGGGGGCTTGAATGTGAGATGAGAGAAGAAAGTAAGAAGTCTTGGAAAAGCAGCATAATATTTTAACTGCAAACTTCTGAACTAACTTGATGGCGAATGATCTGTCGCCATGGCAACGGCATTTGATGACACCCCATAATACGCTTAGATGCGTTGATGGCTGCATCGTTACCAAACCTGTGAAGTTCTGGGCTGTTTGGAGTATTTTCACTGAAGTTATGAGAAAACCGTGTTTCATGGCGAGCATTGTGTTGCCATGGCAACGGCATTTGAAGAAATCTCAAAACTGTCCCATAGATGTCTTCACGGCTGGACTGTTAGCACACATGTCAAGTTTGAGCACTTATGAAACATTTTCATAGGACTTATAGCGACATCATGTTTTATGGCGAGGGATGCGTTTCCATGGAAACGGCATATGGTGAGATCTCAGATTTGGCGTAGAGCTGTTGAGGCATGGACCGGTGATATACACGTGAAGATTGGGGGACGATTGGACCGTGTTGATTGGACTTACAGCCTCATCGTGTTTCATGGCGAGTGGTCTGTCGCCATGGCAACGGCATTTCATGACACCCCATACTATGCTTAGATGCATTGATGGCTGCATCGTTACCAAACCCGTGAAGTTCTGGGCTGTTTGGAGTATTTTCACTGAAGCTATGAGAAAACCGTGTTTCAAGGCGAGCATTGTGTTGCCATGGCAACGGCATTTGAAGAAATCTCAAAACTGTCCGGAATCGTCTTCACGGCTGGACTGTTGAAGTCTGCTGCATGTCAGCTGGAGCGATGACATCATCGTGCTGGAGCGATGACGTCATCGTGTTGGAGCGATGACATCATCGTGCTGGAGCGATGACGTCATCGTGTTCCATGACCCAGGTGTTCTAGTTGAGCTAACGAGGCGTGCAGAGATCACAGGTTTGCATTGTTCCGAATGAGAGATGAACCTCTTACATCTGAACGTTTTGTGGAAGAACCGTAACAGATATCTGTGAAATTTCAAAGCGTGAAGCATGTCAAGGAAGTTGAGTATCTGAAGTGTAATTCTTGTGTACTTTCGGGTTAATAATGTGGCCTTTTTGGCAGTTTAACTAAAGGTGTGCGGCTGCTGCCGTGAGGAAATATCTGCCTGACATTACAATGGGCTTCAATGGAGGCATGTTGAACGCTGTTGTCACTTCATGGCCTCAAGAGGCATTTTGTTTATTATTTTTGCTTAATTATTTGTCATTTTTCAAGCTACGAGATGTTTTCCTACGTTTATCATGAAACATGATGTCCCAGGAATGTAGGGTTTGGGAATTATGGCAGTTTAAAAAAGATATATGAAGGCACATTTCAAGATTTCTTACCCTCTAGCTGTGACATCACGCACTCTAGTTAATGTTAAAATGTGAATAAAACCTCTAAAACAAGGTCCGAACAAATGTTAATATCTCTAAAAGTACAGATCAGATTTAAAAGTTGTTTCACACGAATAATGTCAGAAAGATGTGTAACGCTTTAAAGTTGGAATGAGGGTTCTGAGTGAAAGTATGAATGAACAGTTGGCAGTTGAAGTCGCATGAAGATTTGTTGAAGTCTGAAGATTTCCTCCATTGACTTCAATGTTAAAGATGTGATGCATTATGGGATGTATCTCTGGAATTATGAAAGTTATGAATGAGAAAAGTAATAGGCATCGATTCCCGACCGAGCTGAACACTTTGATGTTTGAACGGAGTTTCTGCGATGTGGAATGTGGGAGGAGAAGAGGGCCAAAATACCGGCAGAATAATAAAGAATTGTGTGCGTCGAACTAGAGAATGCAATTCCTGAAGAAATTGCTCGTGGGAATGCTTTATGCTGAAAAGCTGACGCTAAACTGCTATGCTGAAATGTAATGTGTAAGAAGAAAGTGAAGAATTGAGATTAAAATGTAATGTGTAAGAAGAAAGTGAAGAATTGAGATTGAAATGAAATGTGTAAGAAGAAAGTGAAGAATTTAGATTGAAATGAAACATGAACACCGGGGGCTTGAATGTGAGATGAGAGAAGAAAGTAAGAAGTCTTGGGAAAAGCAGCATAATATTTTAACTGCAAACTTCTGAACTAACTTGATGGCGAATGATCTCTCGCCATGGCAACGGCATTTGATGACACCCCATAATACGCTTAGATGCGTTGATGGCTGCATCGTTACCAAACCTGTGAAGTTCTGGGCTGTTTGGAGTATTTTCACTGAAGTTATGAGAAAACCGTGTTTCATGGCGAGCATTGTGTTGCCATGGCAACGGCATTTGAAGAAATCTCAAAACTGTCCCATAGATGTCTTCACGGCTGGGACTGTTAGCACACATGTCAAGTTTGAGCACTTATGAAACATTTTCATCGGACTTATAGCGACATCATGTTTTATGGCGAGGGATGCGTTTCCATGGAAACGGCATATGGTGAGATCTCAGATTTGGCGTAGAGCTGTTGAGGCATGGACCGGTGATATACACGTGAAGATTGGGGGACGATTGGACCGTGTCCATTGGACTTACAGCCTCATCGTGTTTCATGGCGAGTGGTCTGTCGCCATGGCAACGGCATTTCATGACACCCCATACTATGCTTAGATGCATTGATGGCTGCATCGTTACCAAACCCGTGAAGTTCTGGGCTGTTTGGAGTATTTTCACTGAAGCTATGAGAAAACCGTGTTTCAAGGCGAGCATTGTGTTGCCATGGCAACGGCATTTGAAGAAATCTCAAAACTGTCCGGAATCGTCTTCACGGCTGGACTGTTGAAGTCTGCTGCATGTCAGCTGGAGCGATGACATCATCGTGCTGGAGCGATGACGTCATCGTGTTGGAGCGATGACATCATCGTGCTGGAGCGATGACGTCATCGTGTCTGAGCGATGACATCATCGTGTTCCATCACACAGGTGTTTATAGTTGAGCTAACGAGGCGTGCAGAGATCACAGGTTTGCATTGTTCCGAATGAGAGATGAACCTCTTACATCTGAACGTGTTGTGGAAGAACCGTAACAGATATCTGTGAAATTTCAAAGCGTGAAGCATGTCAAGGAAGTTGAGTATCTGAAGTGTAATTCTTGTGTACTTTCGGGTTAATAATGTGGCCTTTTTGGCAGTTTAACTAAAGGTGTGCGGCTGCTGCCGTGAGGAAATATCTGCCTGACATTACAATGGGCTTCAATGGAGGCATGTTGAACGCTGTTGTCACTTCATGGCCTCAAGAGGCATTTTGTTTATTATTTTTGCTTAATTATTTGTCATTTTTCAAGCTACGAGATGTTTTCCTACGTTTATCATGAAACATGATGTCCCAGGAATGTAGGGTTTGGGAATTATGGCAGTTTAAAGAAGATATATGAAGGCACATTTCAAGATTTCTTACCCTCTAGCTGTGACATCACGCACTCTAGTTAATGTTAAAATGTGAATAAAACCTCTAAAACAAGGTCTGAACAAATGTTAATATCTCTAAAAGTACAGATCAGATTTAAAAGTTGTGTTTCACACGAATACTGTCAGAAAGATGTGTAACGCTTTAAAGTTGGAAGGAGGGTTCTGAGTGAAAGTATGAATGAACAGTTGGCAGTTGAAGTCGCATGAAGATGTGTTGAAGTCTGAAGATTTCCTCCATTGACTTCAATGTTAAAGATGTGATGCATTATGGGATGTATCTCTGGAATTATGAAAGTTGTGAATGAGAAAAGTAATAGGCATCGATTCCCGACCGAGCTGAACACTTTGATGTTTGAACGGAGTTTCTGCGATGTGGAATGTGGGAGGAGAAGAGGGCCAAAATACCGGCAGAATAATAAAGAATTGTGTGCGTCGAACTAGAGAATGCAATTCCTGAAGAAATTGCTCGTGGGAATGCTTTATGCTGAAAAGCTGACGCTAAACTGCTATGCTGAAATGTAATGTGTAAGAAGAAAGTGAAGAATTGAGATTAAAATGTAATGTAAGAGAAAGTGAGAATTGAGATTGAAATGAAAGTGTAAGAAGAAAGTGAGATTTAGATGAAATGAAACATGAACACCGGGGGGCTTGAATGTGAGATGAGAGAAGGAAGTAAGAAGTCTTGGAAAAGCAGCATAATATTTTAACTGCAAACTTCTGAACTAACTTGATGGCGAATGATCTGTCGCCATGGCAACGGCATTTGATGACACCCCATAATACGCTTAGATGCGTTGATGGCTGCATCGTTACCAAACCTGTGAAGTTCTGGGCTGTTTGGAGTATTTTCACTGAAGTTATGAGAAAAGCGTGTTTCATGGCGAGCATTGTGTTGCCATGGCAACGGCATTTGAAGAAATCTCAAAACTGTCCCATAGATGTCTTCACGGCTGGACTGTTAGCACACATGTCAAGTTTGAGCACTTATGAAACATTTTCATAGGACTTATAGCGACATCATGTTTTATGGCGAGGGATGCGTTTCCATGGAAACGGCATATGGTGAGATCTCAGATTTGGCGTAGAGCTGTTGAGGCATGGACCGGTGATATACACGTGAAGATTGGGGGACGATTGGACCGTGTCCATTGGACTTACAGCCTCATCGTCTTTCATGGCGAGTGGTCTGTCGCCATGGCAACGGCATTTCATGACACCCCATACTATGCTTAGATGCATTGATGGCTGCATCGTTACCAAACCCGTGAAGTTCTGGGCTGTTTGGAGTATTTTCACTGAAGCTATGAGAAAACCGTGTTTCAAGGCGAGCATTGTGTTGCCATGGCAACGCCATTTGAAGAAATCTCAAAAACGTCTGGAATCGTCTTCACGGCTGGACTGTTGAAGTCTGCTGCATGTCAGCTGGAGCGATGACATCATCGTGCTGGAGCGATGACGTCATCGTGTTGGAGCGATGACATCATCGTGCTGGAGCGATGACAGTCATCGTGTTCCATGACCCAGGTGTTCTAGTTGAGCTAACGAGGCGTGCAGAGATCACAGGTTTGCATGTCGAATGAGATGACCTACTGTGAAGTTGTGGAAGAACCGTAACAGATATCTGTGAAATTTCAAAGCGTGAAGCATGTCAAGGAAGTTGAGTATCTGAAGTGTAATTCTTGTGTAGTTTCGGGTTAATAATGTGGCCTTTTTGGCAGTTTAACTAAAGGTGTGCGGCTGCTGCCGTGAGGAAATATCTGCCTGACATTACAATGGGCTTCAATGGAGGCATGTTGAACGCTGTTGTCACTTCATGCCCTCAAGAGGCATTTTGTTGAATTATTTTTGCTTAATTATTTGTCATTTTTGAAGCTACGAGATGTTTTCCTACGTTTATCATGAAACATGATGTCCCAGGAATGTAGGGTTTGGGAATTATGGCAGTTTTAAAAAGATATATGAAGGCACATTTCAAGATTTCTCACCCTCTAGCTGTGACATCACGCACTCTAGTTAATGTTAAAATGTGAATAAAACCTCTAAAACAAGGTCTGAACAAATGTTAATATCTCTAAAAGTACAGATCAGATTTAAAAGTTGTTTCACACGAATACTGTCAGAAAGATGTGTAACGCTTTAAAGTTGGAATGAGGGTTCTGAGTGAAAGTATGAATGAACAGTTGGCAGTTGAAGTCGCATGAAGATTTGTTGAAGTCTGAAGATTTCCTCCATTGACTTCAATGTTAAAAATATGATGCATTATGGGATGTATCTCTGGAATTATGAAAGTTGTGAATGAGAAAAGTAATAGGCATCGATTCCCGACCGAGCTGAACACTTTGATGTTTGAACGGAGTTTCTGCGATGTGGAATGCGGGAGGAGAAGAGGGCCAAAATACCGGCGGAATAATAAAGAATTGTGTGCGTAGAACTAGAGAATGCAATTCCTGAAGAAATTGCTAGTGGGAATGCTTTATGCTGAAAAGCTGACGCTAAACTGCTATGCTGAAATGTAATGTGTAAGAAGAAAATGAAGAATTGAGATTAAAATGTAATGTGTAAGAAGAAAGTGAAGAATTGAGATTGAAATGAAATGTGTAAGAAGAAAGTGAAGAATTGAGATTGAAATGAAACGTGAACACCGGGGGCTTGAATGTGAGATGAGAGAAGAAAGTAAGAAGTCTTGGAAAAGCAGCAGAATATTTGAACTGCAAACTTCTGAACTAACTTGATGGCAAATGATCTGTCGCCATGGCAACGGCATTTGATGACACCCCATAATACGCTTAGATGCGTTGATGGCTGCATCGTTACCAAACCTGTGAAGTTTTGGGGCGTTTGGAGCAGTTTTCACTGAAGTTATGAGAAAACCGTGTTTCATGGCGAGCATTTGTGTTGCCATGGCAACGGCATTTGAAGAAATCTCAAAACTGTCCCATAGATGTCTTCACGGCTGGACTGTTAGCACACATGTGAAGTTTGAGCACTTTTGAAACATTTTCATAGGAGTTATAGCGACATCATGTTTTATGGCGAGGGATGCGTTTCCACGGAAACGGCATATGGTGAGATCTCAGATTTGGCGTAGAGCTGTTGAGGCATGGACCAGTGATATACAAGTGAAGATTGGGGGACGATTGGACCGTGTCCATTGGACTTACAGCCTCATCGTGTTTCATGGCGAGTGGTCTGTCGCCATGGCAACGGCATTTCATGACACCCCATACTATGCTTAGATGCATTGATGGCTGCATCGTTACCAAACCCGTGAAGTTCTGGGCTGTGTGGAGTATTTTCACTGAAGCTATGAGAAAACCGTGTTTCAAGGCGAGCATTGTGTTGCCATGGCAACGGCATTTGAAGAAACTCTCAAAACTGTCCGCAATCGTCTTCACGGCTGGACTGTTGAAGTCTGCTGCATGTCAGCTGAAGCGATGACATCATCGCAGTGCTGGAGCGATGACGTCATCTGCTGGAGCGATGACGTCATCGTGTTGGAGCGATGACGTCATCGTGCTGGAGCGATGACATCATCGTGTTCCATGACCCAGGTGTTCTAGTTGAGCTAACGAGGCGTGCAGAGATCACAGGTTTCCATTGTTCTGAATGAGAGATGACACCTCTTACATCTGAACGTTTTGTGGAAGAACCGTAACAGATATCTGTGAAATTTCAAAGCGTGAAGCATGTCAAGGAAGTTGAGTATCTGAAGTGTAATTCTTGTGTAGTTTCGGGTTAATAATGTGGCCTTTTTGGCAGTTTAACTAAAGGTGTGCGGCTGCTGCCGTGAGGAAATATCTGCCTGACATTACAATGGGCTTCAATGGAGGCATGTTGAACATTGTTGTCACTTCATGCCTCAAGAGGCATTTTGTTGAATATTTTTGCTGAATTATTTGTCATTTTTCAAGCTACGAGATGTTTTCCTACGTTTCTCATGAAACATGATGTCCCAGGAATGTAGGGTTTGGGAATTATGGCAGTTTTAAAAAGATATATGAAGGCACATTTCAAGATTTCTCACCCTCTAGCTGTGACATCACGCACTCTAGTTAATGTTAAAATGTGAATAAAACCTCTAAAACAAGGTCTGAACAAATGTTAATATCTCTAAAAGTAAGATCAGATTTAAAAGTTGTGTTACACGAATACTGTCAGAAAGATGTGTAACGCTTTAAAGTTGGAATGAGGGTTCTGAGTGAAAGTATGAATGAACAGTTAGCAGTTGAAGTCGCATGAAGATGTGTTGAAGTCTGAAGATTTCCTCCATTGACTTCAATGTTAAAGATGTGATGCATTATGGGATGTATCTCTGGAATTATGAAAGTTGTGAATGAGAAAAGTAATTGGCATCGATTCCCGACCGAGCTGAACACTTTGATGTTTGAACGGAGTTTCTGCGATGTGGAATGTGGGAGGAGAAGAGGGCCAAAATACCGGCGGAATAATAAAGAATTGTCGTGTGTAGAACTAGAGAATGCAATTCCTGAAGAAATTGCTCGTGGGAATGCTTTATGCTGAAAAGCTGACGCTAAACTGCATGCTGAAATGTAATGTGTAAGAAGGAAGTGAAGAGATTGAAGAATGTGAAGATTGAAAAATGTAATGTGTAAGAAGAAAGTGAAGAATTGAGATTGAAATGAAACGTGAACACCGGGGGCTTGGATGCGAGATGAGAGAAGAAAGTAAGAAGGCTTGGAAAAGCAGCATAATATTTGAACTGCAAACTTCTGAACTAACTTGATGGCGAATGATCTGTCGCCATGGCAACGGCATTTGATGACACCCCATAATACGCTTAGATGCGTTGATGGCTGCATCGTTACCAAACCTGTGAAGTTTTGGGCTGTTTGGAGCATTTTCACTGAAGTTATGAGAAAACCGTGTTTCATGGCGAGCATTGTGTTGCCATGGCAACGGCATTTGAAGAAATCTCAAAACTGTCCCATGGATGTCTTCACGGCTGGACTGTTAGCACACATGTCAAGTTTGAGCACTTTTGAAACATTTTCATAGGAGTTATAGCGACATCATGTTTTATGGCGAGGGATGCGTTTCCATGGAAACGGCATATGGTGAGATCTCAGATTTGGCGTAGAGCTGTTGAGGCATGGACCGGTGATATACAAGTGAAGATTGGGGGACGATTGGACCGTGTCCATTGGACTTACAGCCTCATCGTGTTTCATGGCGAGTGGTCTGTCGCCATGGCAACGGCATTTCATGACACCCCATACTACGCTTAGATGCATTGATGGCTGCATCGTTACCAAACCCGTGAAGTTCTGGGCTGTTTGGAGTATTTTCACTGAAGCTATGAGAAAACTGTGTTTCAAGGCGAGCATTGTGTTGCCATGGCAACGGCATTTGAAGAAATCTCAAGGCTGGACGTTGAAGTCTGCTATCTGGTAGTACTGCTATCTGAGGTCTGCTTCGAGTGTCAGGTGGAGTGATGACATCATCGTGCTGGAGCGATGATGTCATCGTGTTGGAGCGATGACATCATCGTGCTGGAGCGATGACATCATCGTGTTCCATGACCCAGGTGTTCTAGTTGAGCTAACGAGGCGTGCAGAGATCACAGGTTTCCATTGTTCCGAATGAGAGATGAACCTCTTACATGTGAACGTTTTGTGGAAGAACCGTAACAGATATCTGTGAAATTTCAAAGCGTGAAGCATGTCAAGGAAGTTGAGTATCTGAAGTGTAATTCTTGTGTAGTTTCGGGTTAATAATGTGGCCTTTTTGGCAGTTTAACTAAAGGTGTGCAGCTGCTGCCGTGAGGAAATATCTGCCTGACATTACAATGGGCTTCAATGGAGGCATGTTGAACGCTGTTGTCACTTCATGCCCTCAAGAGGCATTTTGTAAATATTTTTGCTTAATTATTTGTCATTTTTGAAGCTACGAGATGTTTTCCTACGTTTATCATGAAACATGATGTCTCAGGAATGTAGGGTTTGGGAATTATGGCAGTTTTAAAAAGATATATGAAGGCACATTTCAAGATTTCTTACCCTCTAGCTGTGACATCACGCACTCTAGTTAATGTTAAAATGTGAATAAAACCTCTAAAACAAGGTCCGAACAAATGTTAATATCTCTAAAAGTACAGATCAGATTTAAAAGTTGTGTTCACACGAATAATGTCAGAAAGATGTGTAACGCTTTAAAGTTGGAATGAGGGTTCTGAGTGAAAGTATGAATGAACAGTTGCAGTTGAAGTCGCATGAAGATGTGTTGAAGTCTGAAGATTTCCTCCATTGACTTCAATGTTAAAAATATGATGCATTATGGGATGTATCTCTGGAATTATGAAAGTTGTGAATGAGAAAATTAATAGGCATCGATTCCCGACCGAGCTGAACACTTTGATGTTTGAACGGAGTTTCTGCGATGTGGAATGTGGGAGGAGAAGAGGGCCAAAATACCGGCGGAATAATAAAGAATTGTGTGCGTCGAACTAGAGAATGCAATTCCTGAAGAAATTGCTAGTGGGAATGCTTTATGCTGAAAAGCTGACGCTAAACTGCTAGCTGAAATGTAATGTGTAAGAAGAAAGTGAAGACTTTGAGATTAAAATGTACTGTGTAAGAAGAAAGTGAAGAATTGAGATTGAAAATGAAACGTGAACACCGGGGGCTTGAATGTGAGATGAGAGAAGAAAGTAAGAAGTCTTGGAAAAGCAGCAGAATATTTTAACTGCAAACTTCTGAACTAACTTGATGGCAAATGATCTGTCGCCATGGCAACTGCATTTGATGACACCCCATAATACGCTTAGATGCGTTGATGGCTGCATCGTTACCAAACCTGTGAAGTTTTGGGGCGTTTGGAGCAGTTTCACTGAAGTTATGAGAAAAGCGTGTTTCATGGCGAGCATTGTGTTGCCATGGCAACGGCATTTGAAGAAATCTCAAAACTGTCCCATAGATGTCTTCACAGCTGGACTGTTAGCACACATGTGAAGTTTGAGCACTTTTGAAACATTTTCATAGGAGTTATAGCGACATCATGTTTTATGGCGAGGGATGCGTTTCCACGGAAACGGCATATGGTGAGATCTCAGATTCGGCGTTGAGCTGTTGAGGCATGGACCGGTGATATACAAGTGAAGATTGGGGTACGATTGGACCGTGTCCATTGGACTTACAGCCTCATCGTGTTTCATGGCGAGTGGTCTGTCGCCATGGCAACGGCATTTCATGACACCCCATACTACGCTTAGATGCATTGATGGCTGCATCGTTACCAAACCCGTGAAGTTCTGGGCTGTGTGGAGTATTTTCACTGAAGCTATGAGAAAACGTGTTTCAAGCGAGCATTGTGTGCCATGGCAACGGCATTTGAAGAACTCTCCAAACTGTCCGGAATCGTCTTCACGGCTGGACATGTATGAAGTCTGCTGCATGTCAGCTGGAGCGATGACATCATCGTGCTGGAGCGATGACATCATCGTGCTGGAGCGATGACGTCATCGTGCTGGAGCGATGACGTCATCGTGTTGGAGCGATGACGTCATCGTGTTGGAGCGATGACATCATCGTGTTCCATGACCCAGGTGTTTATAGTTGAGCTAACGAGGTGTCCAGAGATCACAGGTTTCCATTGTTCCGAATGAGAGATGAACCTCTTACATCTGAACGTTTTGTGGAAGAACCGTAACAGATATCTGTGACATTTCAAAGCGTGAAGCATGTCAAGGAAGTTGAGTATCTGAAGTGTAATTCTTGTGTACTTTCGGGTTAATAATGTGGCCTTTTTGGCAGTTTAACTAAAGGTGTGCAGCTGCTGCCGTGAGGAAATATCTGCCTGACATTACAATGGGCTTCAATGGAGGCATGTTGAACGCTGTTGTCACTTCATGCCCTCAAGAGGCATTTTGTTTAATATTTTTGCTTAATTATTTGTCATTTTTCAAGCTACGAGATGTTTTCCTACGTTTATCATGAAACATGATGTCCCAGGAATGTAGGGTTTGGGAATTATGGCAGTTTTAAAAAGATATATGAAGGCACATTTCAAGATTTCTCACCCTCTAGCTGTGACATCACGCACTCTAGTTAATGTTAAAATGTGAATAAAACCTCTAAAACAAGGTCTGAACAAATGTTAATATCTCTAAAAGTACAGAATCAGATTTAAAAGTTGTGTTTCACACGAATACTGTCAGAAAGATGTGTAACGCTTTAAAGTTGGAATGAGGGTTCTGAGTGAAAGTATGAATGAACAGTTGGAAGTCGCATGAAGATGTGTTGAAGTCTGAAGATTTCCTCCATTGACTTCAATGTTAAAGATGTGATGCATTATGGGATGTATCTCTGGAATTATGAAAGTTGTGAATGAGAAAAGTAATAGGCATCGATTCCCAACCGAGCTGAACACTTTGATGTTTGAACGGAGTTTCTGCGATGTGGAATGTGGGAGGAGAAGAGGGCCAAAATACCGGCGGAATAATAAAGAATTGTGTGTGTAGAACTAGAGAATGCAATTCCTGAAGAAATAGCTAGTGGGAATGCTTTATGCTGAAAAGCTGACGCTAAACTGCTGAAATGTAATGTGTGAGAAGAAAGTGAAGACTTTAGATTAAAATGTAATGTGTAAGAAGAAAGTGAAGAATTGAGATTAAAATGTAATGTGTAAGAAGAAAGTGAAGAATTGAGATTAAAATGTAATGTGTAAGAAGAAAGTGAAGAATTTAGATTGAAATGAAACGTGAACACGGGGGCTTGAATGTGAGATGAGAAATAAAGTAAGAAGTCTTGGAAAAGCAGCATAATATTTTAACTGCAAACTTCTGAACTAACTTGATGGCGAATGATCTGTCGCCATGGCAACGGCATTTGATGACACCCCATAATACGCTTAGATGCGTTGATGGCTGCATTGTTGCCAAACCTGTGAAGTTTTGCGGCGTTTGGAGCAGTTTCACTGAAGTTATGAGAAAAGCGTGTTTCATGGCGAGCATTGTGTTGCCATGGCAACGGCATTTGAAGAAATCTCAAAACTGTCCCATAGATGTCTTCACGGCTGGACTGTTAGCACACATGTGAAGTTTGAGCACTTTTGAAACATTTTCATAGGAGTTATAGCGACATTGTGTTTTATGGCGAGGGATGTGTTTCCATGGAAACGGCATATGGTGAGATCTCAGATTTAGCGTAGAGCTGTTGAGGCATGGACCAGTGATATACACGTGAAGATTGGGGGACGATTGGACCGTGTTGATTGGATTTACAGCCTCATCGTGTTTCATGGCGAGTGGTCTGTCGCCATGGCAACGGCATTTGATGACATCCCCATACTACGCTTAGATGCATTGATGGCTGCATCGTTACCAAACCCGTGAAGTTCTGGGCTGTTGTACACACATCCCTTACTCAAGTAGAAGTACACACATAATTTCCTGTATGTGTGTACTTCTACTTGAGTAAAGGAAGTGTGTACTTCTACTTGAGTAAAGGATGTGTGTACTTCTACTCGAGTAAAGGATGTGTGTACTTCTACTCGAGTAAAGGATGTGTGTACTTCTACTTGAGGAAAGGATGTGTGTACTTCTACTTGAGGAAAGGATGTGTGTACTTCTACTTGAGGAAAGGAGGTGTGTACTTCTACTTGAGGAAAGGATATGTGTACTTCTACTTGAGTAAACGGATGTGTGTACTTCTACTTGAGTAAAGGACGTGTGTACTTCTACCTGAGTAAAGGAGGTGTGTACTTCTACCTGAGTAAAGGACGTGTGTACTTCTACCTGAGTAAAGGAGGTGTGTACTTCTACCTGAGTAAAGGAGGTGTGTACTTCTACTTGAGTAAAGGAGGTGTGTACTTCTACTTGAGGAAAGGATATGTGTACTTCTACTTGAGTAAAGGATGTGTGTACTTCTACTTGAGTAAAGGACGTGTGTACTTCTACCTGAGTAAAGGAGGTGTGTACTTCTACTTGAGTAAAGGAGGTGTGTACTTCTACTTGAGGAAAGGAGGTGTGTACTTCTACTTGAGTAAAGGAGGTGTGTACTTCTACCTGAGGAAAGGAGGTGTGTACTTCTACTTGAGTAAAGGAGGTGTGTACTTCTACCTGAGGAAAGGAGGTGTGTACTTCTACCTGAGGAAAGGAGGTGTGTACTGTTGACTTCTCGGTGGTCCAGCATGAGCACCTTTGTATCGATGTACCCGCGCGTGTGAAGGTCTTTCCTGCCGTAGTAACTCATCGCCGACATACAGCTGGTGATAAATCAGGACGGGTAAATAGGAAGTGAGGAAGTGAGGAAGTGAGGAAGCGACCTCCAGAAGCAGTTCTCCATCAAATCCCGAGGACGCTGCAGGGGATTCTGGGAGATTTAATAACGCAGATTGTCACTCAGTGAGTGATTTACAGGGACCAGCATGCACCTCTTCAGCCTGTTATAAATATATAATGCAGCCTGGACACGTCTCAAGCATTCAAGGCTTTTAGTGTCCTTTGTAGTGTAGTGTCCTTTGTAGTGTAGTGTCCTTTGTATACAGTGTAGTTTTGTCATTGAACATCTTAGGCTCCTCCAACAGTGCAACACAATGACAGATACCACCGTTCAGATGCAGTAAATACGATAGAATATAAATATAAATAGTACAAGGAGACTCTCCAAGTCATTTGAATCCCTTGACTCCTGCTTCTCTACCCTAAACTTCCTTTCCTTAGTCCCTTGACTCCTGCTTCCTTTCCCTCCTCTTAACTCCCTTTCCTTCCTCCCTTAACTCCCTTTCCTTCCTCCCTTGACTCCTGCTTCCTTTCCCTCCTGAACTCCCTTTCCTTACTCGCGAGACTCCCTTTCCTTAATCCCTTGACTCCTGCTTCCTTTGCCCTCCTCTTAACTCCTTTCTCCTTCCTCCTTTGACTCCCTTTCCTTAATCCTAGAATCCTGCTTCCTTTCCCTCCTTTGACTCCCTTTCCTTACTCCCTTGACTCCTGCTTTCTTTCCCTCCTGAACTCCCTTTCCTTACTCCCGAGACTCCCTTTCCTTACTCCCTTGACTCCTGCTTCCTTTCACTCCTAAACTCCGTTTCCTTTTTCCCTTGACTCCGTTTCCTTAATCCCTTGACTCCTGCTTCCTTTCCCTCCTGAACTCCCTTGACTCCCTTTCCTTACTCCCTTGACTCCTGCTTCCTTTCACTCCTAAACTCCCTTTCCTTTCTCCCTTGACTCCCTTTCCTTACTCCCTTGACTCCTGCTTCCTTTCACTCCTGAACTCCCTTTCAATTCAAGATTCAAGGCTTTTATTGTCTTACGGGGATATATAATAATAATAATAATAACACATTACATTTATAAAGCGCTTTTCCTGGTGCTCAAAGCGCTTACAAGCAAGTAAAACAAAATAACAACAGAAGTAGAAAGTGCTAAGCTAGGAGGAATCAGGGCGAGGGGTTAGGAGTTAGGAGTTGAAGGCAAGAGTGAAAGGTGAGTTGAGGGATGGTGTGAATGATGTGAGTGTTGGCGGATCTGACGTGGCTGGGGAGGGGGCTCCAGAGCGTGGGGCTGCGAGGGCCCTGTCCCCCCAGGTCCAGAGCTCTGTCCTGATGGGCTGCAGCAGGTTAGCGTCACCAGACCTGAGGCGACGGGTGGGGGCGTGTCGTTGGATGAGGTCACAGAGGTAGGGGGGGGGGAGGTTGTTGAGGGCAGGAAAAGTAACATTTGAAAGTCAATGCGGTGTCACACATAACTCAGCTTTTGTATTTCTTTGTATAATTTTTTGGATACCCTAAAAGTATAAAACAGGGATGACCTCAAAAGGAGGACGAATGAGCGCCTCAAGGCTGCGCCGGCAGACGGGCGCAGGCATTGAACCGGACCTCCCTTTGTGTCGGCAGCTGCAGGGAGAGTCTGAGGTCGCAGCCTCCCTCAGAGCACACATTGTGTCAAATGATACGATCCATGTCTCCTTCAAAGCCATGCAGTCATAGATTAGATGAGCTGAACATGATATATTGTGTATATTATCATGCTTCCTCAGGTTCACAGCTCGCCTCCTGGCCTCCTCTAACGGTATCCCACAATTGTATTTTTTATTTCTGTGGATTATATTTGATGCGTTGAGCGTTCTCTCCCGTCTGAAACACTCAGTCGAGGTGTTCCTCCGTGCTCTTTGGATGCAGGATAATGTGGAAGAAAACCTCTTCTTCTGTGGTGTTTGGAGCTGTAAACGGCCTCCAGCGTCCTGTTGTCATGACGAGGCAGA
>CM070496.1:13144970-13177470 GCA_036324585.1 Champsocephalus esox | reverse complement strand
GACTCTTTAAAGTAGAGACACTACATACTGATATACACCTGAACATCAGCAGGAGAGGACTCTTTAAAGTAGAGACACTACATACTGATATACACCTGAACATCAGCAGGAGAGGACTCTTTAAAGTAGAGACACTACATACTGATATACACCTGAACATCAGCAGGAGAGGACTCTTTAAAGTAGAGACACTACATACTGATATACACCTGAACATCAGCAGGAGAGGACTCTTTAAAGTAGAGACACTACATACTGATATACACCTGAACATCAGCAGGAGAGGACTCTTTAAAGTAGAGACACTACATACTGATATACACCTGAACATCAGCAGGAGAGGACTCTTTAAAGTAGAGACACTACATACTGATATACACCTGAACATCAGCAGGAGAGGACTCTTTAAAGTAGAGACACTACATACTGATATACACCTGAACATCAGCAGGAGAGGACTCTTTAAAGTAGA
This sequence comes from Champsocephalus esox, assembly GCA_036324585.1. NCBI lineage: Eukaryota > Metazoa > Chordata > Actinopteri > Perciformes > Channichthyidae > Champsocephalus > Champsocephalus esox. Next base: position 13,176,998 of record CM070496.1, on the reverse strand, counting down.
GACACTACATACTGATATACACCTGAACATCAGCAGGAGAGGACTCTTTAAAGTAGAGACACTACATACTGATATACACCTGAACATCAGCAGGAGAGGACTCTTTAAAGTAGAGACACTACATACTGATATACACCTGAACATCAGCAGGAGAGGACTCTTTAAAGTAGAGACACTACATACTGATATACACCTGAACATCAGCAGGAGAGGACTCTTTAAAGTAGAGACTCTACATACTGATATACACCTGAACATCAGCAGGAGAGGACTCTTTAAAGTAGAGACACTACATACTGATATACACCTGAACATCAGCAGGAGAGGACTCTTTAAAGTAGAGACACTACATACTGATATACACCTGAACATCAGCAGGAGAGGACTCTTTAAAGTAGAGACACTACATACTGATATACACCTGAACATCAGCAGGAGAGGACTCTTTAAAGTAGAGACACTACATACTGATATACACCTGAACATCAGCAGGAGAGGACTCTTTAAAGTAGAGACACTACATACTGATATACACCTGAACATCAGCAGGAGAGGACTCTTTAAAGTAGAGACACTACATACTGATATACACCTGAACATCAGCAGGAGAGGACTCTTTAAAGTAGAGACACTACATACTGATATACACCTGAACATCAGCAGGAGAGGACTCTTTAAAGTAGAGACACACATACTGATATACACCTGAACATCAGCAGGAGGGACCTTTAGAGACTACACTGATACCTGAACAGCAGGAGACTCATAGCACAACTGATATACACCTGAACATCAGCAGGAGAGGACTCTTTAAAGTAGAGACACTACATACTGATATACACCTGAACATCAGCAGGAGAGGACTCTTTAAAGTAGAGACACTACATACTGATATACACCTGAACATCAGCAGGAGAGGACTCTTTAAAGTAGAGACACTACATACTGATATACACCTGAACATCAGCAGGAGAGGACTCTTTAAAGTAGAGACACTACATACTGATATACACCTGAACATCAGCAGGAGAGGACTCTTTAAAGTAGAGACACTACATACTGATATACACCTGAACATCAGCAGGAGAGGACTCTTTAAAGTAGAGACACTACATACTGATATACACCTGAACATCAGCAGGAGAGGACTCTTTAAAGTAGAGACACTACATACTGATATACACCTGAACATCAGCAGGAGAGGACTCTTTAAAGTAGAGACACTACATACTGATATACACCTGAACATCAGCAGGAGAGGACTCTTTAAAGTAGAGACACTACATACTGATATACACCTGAACATCAGCAGGAGAGGACTCTTTAAAGTAGAGACACTACATACTGATATACACCTGAACATCAGCAGGAGAGGACTCTTTAAAGTAGAGACACTACATACTGATATACACCTGAACATCAGCAGGAGAGGACTCTTTAAAGTAGAGACACTACATACTGATATACACCTGAACATCAGCAGGAGAGGACTCTTTAAAGTAGAGACACTACATACTGATATACACCTGAACATCAGCAGGAGAGGACTCTTTAAAGTAGAGACACTACATACTGATATACACCTGAACATCAGCAGGAGAGGACTCTTTAAAGTAGAGACACTACATACTGATATACACCTGAACATCAGCAGGAGAGGACTCTTTAAAGTAGAGACACTACATACTGATATACACCTGAACATCAGCAGGAGAGGACTCTTTAAAGTAGAGACACTACATACTGATATACACCTGAACATCAGCAGGAGAGGACTCTTTAAAGTAGAGACACTACATACTGATATACACCTGAACATCAGCAGGAGAGGACTCTTTAAAGTAGAGACACTACATACTGATATACACCTGAACATCAGCAGGAGAGAACTCTTTAAAGTAGAGACACTACATACTGATATACACCTGAACATCAGCAGGAGAGGACTCTTTAAAGTAGAGACACTACATACTGATATACACCTGAACATCAGCAGGAGAGGACTCTTTAAAGTAGAGACACTACATACTGATATACACCTGAACATCAGCAGAAGAGGACTCTTTAAAGTAGAGACTCTACATACTGATATACACCTGAACATCAGCAGGAGAGGACTCTTTAAAGTAGAGACACTACATACTGATATACACCTGAACATCAGCAGGAGAGGACTCTTTAAAGTAGAGACACTACATACTGATATACACCTGAACATCAGCAGGAGAGGACTCTTTAAAGTAGAGACACTACATACTGATATACACCTGAACATCAGCAGGAGAGGACTCTTTAAAGTAGAGACACTACATACTGATATACACCTGAACATCAGCAGGAGAGGACTCTTTAAAGTAGAGACACTACATACTGATATACACCTGAACATCAGCAGGAGAGGACTCTTTAAAGTAGAGACACTACATACTGATATACACCTGAACATCAGCAGGAGAGGACTCTTTAAAGTAGAGACACTACATACTGATATACACCTGAACACCAGCAGGAGAGGACTCTTTAAAGTAGAGACACCACATACTGATATACACCTGAACATCAGCAGGAGAGGACTCTTTAAAGTAGAGACACTACATACTGATATACACCTGAACATCAGCAGGAGAGGACTCTTTAAAGTAGAGACACTACATACTGATATACACCTGAACATCAGCAGGAGAGGACTCTTTAAAGTAGAGACACTACATACTGATATACACCTGAACATCAGCAGGAGAGGACTCTTTAAAGTAGAGACACTACATACTGATATACACCTGAACATCAGCAGGAGAGGACTCTTTAAAGTAGAGACACTACATACTGATATACACCTGAACATCAGCAGGAGAGGAGTCTTTAAAGTAGAGACACTACATACTGATATACACCTGAACATCAGCAGGAGAGGACTCTTTAAAGTAGAGACACTACATACTGATATACACCTGAACATCAGCAGGAGAGGACTCTTTAAAGTAGAGACACTACATACTGATATACACCTGAACATCAGCAGGAGAGAACTCTTTAAAGTAGAGACACTACATACTGATATACACCTGAACATCAGCAGGAGAGGACTCTTTAAAGTAGAGACACTACATACTGATATACACCTGAACATCAGCAGGAGAGGACTCTTTAAAGTAGAGACACTCCATGCTGATATACACCTGAACATCAGCAGAAGAGGACTCTTTAAAGTAGAGACACTACATACTGATATACACCTGAACATCAGCAGGAGAGGACTCTTTAAAGTAGAGACACTACATACTGATATACACCTGAACATCAGCAGGAGAGGACTCTTTAAAGTAGAGACACTACACACTGATATACACCTGAACATCAGCAGGAGAGGACTCTTTAAAGTAGAGACACTACATACTGATATACACCTGAACATCAGCAGGAGAGGACTCTTTAAAGTAGAGACACTACACACTGATATACACCTGAACATCAGCAGGAGAGGACTCTTTAAAGTAGAGACACTACATACTGATATACACCTGAACATCAGCAGGAGAGGACTCTTTAAAGTAGACACTACATACTGATATACACCTGCACATCAGCAGGAGAGGACTCTTTAAAGTAGAGACACTACATACTGATATACACCTGAACATCAGCAGGAGAGGACTCTTTAAAGTGGAGACACTACATACTGATATACACCTGAACATCAGCAGGAGAGGACTCTTTAAAGTAGAGACACTACATACTGATATACACCTGAACATCAGCAGGAGAGGACTCTTTAAAGTAGAGACACTACATACTGATATACACCTGAACATCAGCAGGAGAGGACTCTTTAAAGTAGAGACACTACATACTGATATACACCTGAACATCAGCAGGAGAGGACTCTTTAAAGTGGAGACACTACATACTGATATACACCTGAACATCAGCAGGAGAGGACTCTTTAAAGTAGAGACACTACATACTGATATACACCTGAACATCAGCAGGAGAGGACTCTTTAAAGTAGAGACACTACATACTGATATACACCTGAACATCAGCAGGAGAGGACTCTTTAAAGTAGAGCAGTAAATCCAGTATTTCGAGCTTCCTGTTTTGCCTTCAGTGCTTTTTACGAGATGCCGTTTAACTCGTTTATGCCGTGAGCATCTTTTAAAGGACACGGCCATCTTGAAGCAATTACACGGGCTGTTAGCGCTGAACCCTCCGCTAACTCAGCTCCTGGTGATTTAGTAAAGCTTGCCAAAAGGTTAAAGGGTAATCTGCTCACAGGGAGATGGAGCACCCGGAAAAGTTCAGCAAGAGAGAAATGTGCACCTGAACATCTGAGATGGATGAGCCTTAACGACGGCAGCAACTGGACTGAAAGGGATACTTGAACCCGGGGGTTCTCAAAGTGCGGCCCGCGGGCCAATCGCGGCCCTCGGAAATGTTTCTGGCGGCCCGCGATAGTTAACGCGACACGCTGAAATGTGTATCTCGTAAGAATTAGAATGGAATTTAAGAATGTTGAAACCGCGCCCCCTGGGTTGTCATTCCTAAATTATGAATGACAGCTTGTGGTAACGTTGCTAGACTACTGGTTGCATGGCAACTAGGCATCTCGCGAGTTGCGGTAATTGGTTGGTGCAATAAAGAAAGGATTTGTTTTGGAATTATTCTGTGTTCCGTGTTTTTCTTGGGCGGCCCTCGATCCAATATTGGGTACCTAAATTGAGAACCCCTGCCATACAATAGTTACTTATACATCGATTACTCACCCCGTGATACTTTGAAATATTGCAGGTAACTTTTGCATGGTTCAAAAAGAGGGCCTCAGTCTTGTGCATCCTAGATGAGTCCAACATGTATTTCAAATGTAGATTATCTTTGATATGTTTTCTTCAAGAATACAAAGTCATCTGTGGAAGTAATTGATATATAAATGATTATTTTGGGGGTGCCTGTCCCTTTAAGTGCCGTTTCCTGCAGCGCTGCATCATCAAGTATATAGTTCATTGTTTGGCGAGCATGCTTCTCCATGGCTTTGAATTCCTTGTTTATAATCAGTCTCTTGAATCAGGGAGAAAGGTGATTCCTCTTCGCCCTGATTTCAGAAGGCAGGTCTCCTCTCTGCTGGAGAAGACATGCTTTCATTACAGCGGGTTAATCATGGTGTCTCTATTTATAACTGCTGGATTACTCACTCATGCTGACTGCTGAGTGTGCACTTCATTGGGACTCATCAAGTGCTGCCCCCTGTGGAGAGAGAGGGAATGGCTCCCTCTGCTCGGCATGAATGGATGAGTTGGAGTGATGCCCAGACACCGAGATGCTGAGCGTGTATTTCTGCTGAGCTGATGCTGCAGTGCTTCACACACACAGATGTGCTTTTATTCACATGTGGTGTGTGTGTGTGTGTGTGTGTGTGTGTGTGTGTGTGTGTGTGTGTGTGTGTGTGTGTGTGTGTGTGTGGTGTGTCTTCAGGGCTTTCTACCTGGACCAGTCCAATCTGACGCCAAGCTCCACTCCTAAAGCTGCTATCATCGATAAGGTGAGAGAAACTCATGATGCCGTCAGGACAAGACACAAAAACACGATCTTTAATATGATATAAAACAGAGAAATTACAAAACCCAATCTTTTTTTTTCCCCGCATAAAAACAACAACAACAAAAATGAGTCTCATACAAGTCGTTAACTTTGGGTTTGAGTCTCATACAAGCTGTTAACTTTGGGTTTGAGTCTCATACAAGTCGTTAACTTTGGGTTTGAGTCTCATACAAGCTGTTAACTTTGGGTTTGAGTCTCATACAAGCTGTTAACTTTGGGTTTGAGTCTCATACAAGCTGTTAACTTTGGGTTTGAGTCTCATACAAGCTGTTAACTTTGGGTTTGAGTCTCATACAAGCTGTTAACTTTGGGTTTGAGTCTCATACAAACTGTTAACTTTGGGTTTGAGTCTCATACAAGTCGTTAACTTTGGGTTTGAGTCTCATACAAGCTGTTAACTTTGGGTTTGAGTCTCATACAAGCTGTTAACTTTGGGTTTGAGTCTCATACAAGCTGTTAACTTTGGGTTTGAGTCTCATACAAGTCGTTAACTTTGGGTTTGAGTCTCATACAAGCTGTTAACTTTGGGTTTGAGTCTCATACAAGCTGTTAACTTTGGATTTGAGTCTCTTACAAGTCGTTAACTTTGGGTTTGAGTCTCATACAAGCTGTTAACTTTGGGTTTGAGTCTCATACAAGCTGTTAACTTTGGGTTTGAGTCTCATACAAGTCGTTAACTTTGGGTTTGAGTCTCATACAAGCCGTTAACTTTGGGTTTGAGTCTCATACAAGCTGTTAACTTTGGGTTTGAGTCTCATACAAGCTGTTAACTTTGGGTTTGAGTCTCATACAAGCTGTTAACTTTGGGTTTGAGTCTCATACAAGCTGTTAACTTTGGGTTTGAGTCTCATACAAGCTGTTAACTTTGGGTTTGAGTCTCATACAAGCTGTTAACTTTGGGTTTGAGTCTCATACAAGCTGTTAACTTTGGGTTTGAGTCTCAAACAAGCTGTTAACTTTGGGTTTGAGTCTCATACAAGCTGTTAACTTTGGGTTTGAGTCTCATACAAGTCGTTAACTTTGGGTTTGAGTCTCATACAAGCTGTTAACTTTGGGTTTGAGTCTCATACAAGCCGTTAACTTTGGGTTTGAGTCTCACACAAGCTGTTAACTTTGGGTTTGAGTCTCATACAAGCTGTTAACTTTGGGTTTGAGTCTCACACAAGCTGTTAACTTTGGGTTTGAGTCTCATACAAGCTGTTAACTTTGGGTTTGAGTCTCATACAAGCTGTTAACTTTGGGTTTGAGTCTCATACAAACTGTTAACTTTGGGTTTGAGTCTCATACAAGTCGTTAACTTTGGGTTTGAGTCTCATACAAGCTGTTAACTTTGGGTTTGAGTCTCATACAAGCTGTTAACTTTGGGTTTGAGTCTCATACAAGCTGTTAACTTTGGGTTTGAGTCTCATACAAGTCGTTAACTTTGGGTTTGAGTCTCATACAAGCTGTTAACTTTGGGTTTGAGTCTCATACAAGCTGTTAACTTTGGATTTGAGTCTCTTACAAGTCGTTAACTTTGGGTTTGAGTCTCATACAAGCTGTTAACTTTGGGTTTGAGTCTCATACAAGCTGTTAACTTTGGGTTTGAGTCTCATACAAGTCGTTAACTTTGGGTTTGAGTCTCATACAAGCCGTTAACTTTGGGTTTGAGTCTCATACAAGCTGTTAACTTTGGGTTTGAGTCTCATACAAGCTGTTAACTTTGGGTTTGAGTCTCATACAAGCTGTTAACTTTGGGTTTGAGTCTCATACAAGCTGTTAACTTTGGGTTTGAGTCTCATACAAGCTGTTAACTTTGGGTTTGAGTCTCATACAAGCTGTTAACTTTGGGTTTGAGTCTCATACAAGCTGTTAACTTTGGGTTTGAGTCTCAAACAAGCTGTTAACTTTGGGTTTGAGTCTCATACAAGCTGTTAACTTTGGGTTTGAGTCTCATACAAGTCGTTAACTTTGGGTTTGAGTCTCATACAAGCTGTTAACTTTGGGTTTGAGTCTCATACAAGCCGTTAACTTTGGGTTTGAGTCTCACACAAGCTGTTAACTTTGGGTTTGAGTCTCATACAAGCTGTTAACTTTGGGTTTGAGTCTCACACAAGCTGTTAACTTTGGGTTTGAGTCTCATACAAGCTGTTAACTTTGGGTTTGAGTCTCATACAAGCTGTTAACTTTGGGTTTGAGTCTCATACAAGCTGTTAACTTTGGGTTTGAGTCTCATACAAGCTGTTAACTTTGGGTTTGAGTCTCATACAAGCTGTTAACTTTGGGTTTGAGTCTCATACAAGCTGTTAACTTTGGGTTTGAGTCTCATACAAGCCGTTAACTTTGGGTTTGAGTCTCATACAAGCTGTTAACTTTGGGTTTGAGTCTCATACAAGTTGTTAACTTTGGGTTTGAGTCTCATACAAGCTGTTAACTTTGGGTTTGAGTCTCATACAAGCTGTTAACTTTGGGTTTGAGTCTCATACAAGCTGTTAACTTTGGGTTTGAGTCTCATACAAGCTGTTAACTTTGGGTTTGAGTCTCATACAAGCTGTTAACTTTGGGTTTGAGTCTCATACAAGCTGTTAACTTTGGGTTTGAGTCTCATACAAGCTGTTAACTTTGGGTTTGAGTCTCATACAAGCTGTTAACTTTGGGTTTGAGTCTCATACAAGCTGTTAACTTTGGGTTTGAGTCTCATACAAGTTGTTAACTTTGGGTTTGAGTCTCATACGAGCTGTTAACTTTGGGTTTGAGTCTCATACGAGCTGTTAACTTTGGATTTGAGTCTCTTACAAGTCGTTAACTTTGGGGTTGAGGCTCATACGAGCTGTTAACTTTGGGTTTGAGTCTCATACAAGCTGTTAACTTTGGGTTTGAGTCTCATACAAGCTGTTAACTTTGGGTTTGAGTCTCATACAAGCTGTTAACTTTGGGTTTGAGTCTCATACAAGCTGTTAACTTTGGGTTTGAGTCTCATACAAGCTGTTAACTTTGGGTTTGAGTCTCATACAAGCTGTTAACTTTGGATTTGAGTCTCATACAAGCCGTTAACTTTGGTTTGAGTCTCATACAAGCTGTTAACTTTGGGTTTGAGTCTCATACAAGTCGTTAACTTTGGGTTTGAGTCTCATACAAGCTGTCAACTTGGGGTTTGCGTCTCATACAAGCCGTTAACTTTGGGTTTGAGTCTCATACAAGCTGTTAACTTTGGGTTTGAGTCTCATACAAGCTGTTAACTTTGGGTTTGAGTCTCATACAAGCTGTTAACTTTGGGTTTGAGTCTCATACAAGCTGTTAACTTTGGGGTTTGAGTCTCATACAAGCTGTTAACTTTGGGTTTGAGTCTCATACAAGCTGTTAACTTTGGATTTGAGTCTCATACAAGCTGTTAACTTTAGGGTTTGAGTCTCATACAAGCTGTTAACTTTGGGTTTGAGTCTCATACAAGCTGTTAACTTTGGGTTTGAGTCTCATACAAGCTGTTAACTTTGGGTTTAAGTCTCATACAAGCTGTTAACTTTGGGTTTGAGTCTCATACACGCTGTTAACTTTGGGTTTGAGTCTCATACAAGTCGTTAACTTTGGGTTTGAGTCTCATACAAGCTGTTAACTTTGGGTTTGAGTCTCATACAAGTCGTTAACTTTGGGTTTGAGTCTCATACAAGCGTTAACTTTGGGTTTGAGTCTCATACAAGCTGTTAACTTTGGGTTTGAGTCTCATACAAGCTGTTAACTTTGGGTTTGAGTCTCATACAAGCTGTTAACTTTGGGTTTGAGTCTCATACAAGCTGTTAACTTTGGGTTTGAGTCTCATACAAGCTGTTAACTTTGGGTTTGAGTCTCATACAAGCTGTTAACTTTGGGTTTGAGTCTCATACAAGCTGTTAACTTTGGGTTTGAGTCTCATACAAGCTGTTAACTTTGGGTTTGAGTCTCATACAAGCTGTTAACTTTGGGTTTGAGTCTCATACAAGCTGTTAAGTTTGGGTTTGAGTCTCATACAAGCTGTTAAGTTTGGGTTTGAGTCTCAAACAAGCTGTTAACTTTGGGTTTGAGTCTCATACAAGTTAACTTTGGGTTTGAGTCTCATACAAGTTAACTTTGGGTTTGAGTCTCATACAAGCTGTTAACTTTGGGTTTGAGTCTCATACAAGTCGTTAACTTTGGGTTTGAGTCTCAAACAAGCTGTTAACTTTGAGTTTGAGTCTCATACAAGCTGTTAACTTTGAGTTTGAGTCTCATACAAGCTGTTAACTTTGGGTTTGAGTCTCATACAAGTTAACTTTGGGTTTGAGTCTCATACAAGCTGTTAACTTTGGGTTTGAGTCTCATACAAGCCGTTAACTTTGGGTTTGAGTCTCTTACAAGCCGTTAACTTTGGGTTTGAGTCTCATACAAGCTGTTAACTTTGGGTTTGAGTCTCATACAAGCCGTTAACTTTGGGTTTGAGTCTCATACAAGCCGTTAACTTTGGGTTTGAGTCTCATACAAGCCGTTAACTTTGGGTTTGAGTCGTTAACTTGATCTCCTCTCTTCGCCCCTCCCCAGCTGATGCGCCCCCTGAACGCAGTGGAGGAGTTGTACCGTCTGATGGAGAGCTTCATCTCCTCCCGGCGGACCCCCCCCTGCCAGTTCACAGCCTGCGGGGCGTCGGGGGTCGGGCTGCTCAGCGTCTCCTCAGAGCTCTGCTCCAGACTGGGGGCCACGCACATCGTCATGTGCAACAGCGGGGTGCATCGGTGAGTGTGTGCACGTTCATTTATTACCCCTCTACTCCTACTCTCTTCGGTCTTCTCTTAGCGGTCTCCGAGCAGATATCACAGGCCTCAGATATATAAAAAACCTTGAAGTGTTTTACTCAAAATACCAAACGGATCGTTCTAGCCTCACCCCTCTTACTCACGAGCTGATTCTGGGTCTGTAGCTTTAAAAAAAATATATTGATGAAACTTCACATCGTGTTCCAAACCACATCAAGGATCCTCTCTGAAACAGGAAGGAGCTCTCTCTCTCTCGCTCTCACTCTCTCTCTCTCGCTCTCGCTCTCTCTCGCTCTCTCTCTCTCTCTCTCGCTCTCTCTCTCAGGTTCACCACCAGGTGACTTCCTCTTGACTTCCTCACACACTCTCTCTCCAGCACAGGTTAGCTCTGAGTGCTAGCATGCTAATGTAAACACAGACCATGTCTCTTCCAGAACACGTCTCATTGTTTCTGACAGCAACGCTTCTGATTGGCCCGTGGGGGTAAAGCCCGCCCACATTTTAGTAATGTGGTCATGACGCAGAAAATCTGGATCAGCTCCGTAGTCCCCCCGTTTTTAGAGACGTGGCTACGGAGGAGAAGAGAGAGGGGTTTGTTTCTGACACTTTGAGAGTCTCCTGACACACGGGGGACACAACGGGGACACACCGGGGACACACCGGGGAGACACCGGGGACACACCGGGACACACGGTGATGTAAAGAAGACATCACTTTGAGAGTCTCCTGACACACCGGGGCCCCACCCGGGGACACACCGGGACACACCGGGGACACACCAGGGACACACCGGGGGGGACATGGTGGGGGGGATATCGGGGGAACACCAGGGACACACCGGGGGGACATGGTGGGGACACACACCGGGGGGGGGACACCAAGGGGACACACCGGGGACACACCGGGGACACACCAGGGACGCAACGGGGACACATGGTGATGTAGAGAAGACATCACTTTGAGAGTCTCCTGACACACCAGGGACACACCGGGACACACTGGGGACACATGGTGATGTAGAGAAGACATCACTTTGAGAGTCTCCTGACACACCGGGACATACCGGGACACACCGGGGGGACACCAGGGACACACCAGGGACACACCAGGACACACCAGGGACACACCGGGGACACACCGGGGACGCAACAGGGACACATGGTGATGTAGAGAAGACATCACTTTGAGAGTCTCCTGACACACCAGGGACACACCGGAACACACCGGGGACACATGGTGATGTAGAGAAGACATCACTTTGAGAGTCTCCTGACACACCGGGACATACCGGGACACACCGGGGGGACACCAGGGACACACCAGGGACACACCGGGACACACCAGGGACACACCGGGGACACACCGGGGGACACACCGGGGACGCAACGGGGACACATGGTGATGTAGAGAAGACATCACTTTGAGAGTCTCCTGACACACCGGGACACATGGTGATGTAGAGAAGACATCACTTTGAGAGTCTCCTGACACACCAGGGACACACCGGGACATACCGGGACACACCGGGGACACACCAGGGACACAACGGGGACACATGGTGATGTAGAGAAGACATCACTTTGAGAGTCTCCTGACACACCAGGGACACACCGGGACACATGGTGATGTAGAGAAGACATCACTTTGAGAGTCTCCTGACACACCAGGGACACACCGGGACATACCGGGACACACCGGGGGGACACAAGGGACACACCAGGGACACACCGGGACACATGGTGATGTAGAGAAGACATAGAAAGTGTATTTTGCCTGATCAGAGCCCTTTGATACACACTTCTGTGCGTTAATCACCGGCAGCATGTCCCAGTTAGCGGACCCTTTGTCTCCGAGGGGCTTCAGACGCTCTGGAGGAAGACGGGTCAATTACTCGCATCATTACGAGTTCTATATTCGGCTGCCGAGGCTCAGATCCTCCAGGCACCGGGACAGAAACATCCGGATCGTTTGTCACCCCCCATTCCTCTCTTAGACCACCCGACACACTCCATATCTCATGTCTCACACACACACACACACACACACACACACACAGACAGAGCAGGAGTGATGGTCTGATAAAGCGAGGTTGAGCTCTAATAGAAAGTTCCTGTCTCTGCACGGACCGCTGCCACTTTACTAACCCCCGAGTGTGTGTGTGTGTGTGTGTGTGGTGTGTGTGTGTGTGTGTGTGTTGCAGCAGGTGACAGGTAGCTGCCATATTTAGGATTATTTGTGCACTATCTGACTCTCTAAAGCTGCAGACTGACGGCGTGTGTGATTCACAGGAGAGATGTTTAACGAAGATTTAAAAATCTAAATCCACGTTATTTATTTTGGGCGAGGTATTGCAGTACATCTCTCTCACGCCCCGTCCACACGGCAGCTTTGAAAACATCTTAACATCTTGGAGCTGGGCGTGTCTGACAGCTTGGGGATTTTTTGCGACCAACAACCAATCAGATGAATGTCCCGCCCCCGACATACAAAGCAAAACCCCCGGGATTTTATGCGAGCAATATATATATATATATATAAACTCCCCAAACAGGCGAAACCCTCCCAGTTCCCCCACTGCCTCTGCCCCCTCCCTCCATGCTGGTTCCTCCGGTTTGGATCCCGGTAATAGTTCTGGTCGTAAAGAACCGGGTGATCTGCTCCCGTAGCTTCTCGTTTGGAATATGAGGAAATGAACTGCGGTCTGGCTCTCCCTGCTTACACGCGGTTTGATTGGCTAGCGCTTCTACTGTCAGATTTGCATAAACGTGTTTGATTGGCTGGCGCTTCCAGCTCAGCTTCAAAAGTTGAACATTGCTCAACTTTTGAATCCTGGACATCCTGGAAATCTTCGCTTCAATCCCCCACAATGCAGTGCGGCGAAAAGCGAGGCAAAGTGACGTCATCCCCATTCAAAGTCAACGGGCAGAGAAGCGGTGGAAGATTCTTCTGAAGCTGCCGTGTGGACGGGCGTCAGGGTCCTCAGAAGTCCTCTACAGCAGTGGCTGTTGGGATTAAAAGGTCTTCAATCAGTGGATTGAATTGTTCTCCAGATGCCTCTTCACACAGCGTTAGAAAGGCAGCAATACAAAGGTCTTGATTCTTTACACCTTGCCTTGAGCTGAGGAACACTGCCCTCTGACCCCATGCAGGAACAGGTGATGTGTGAAGGACAGGCTTTGCACACATGGAGGTAAACATAACGTAGCCCTCCGTAGCTTCAGACTGACGACGTGTTCACACTTTGCATCGTACAATCTCCAACCAGGAGACCTTTGACGAGAGAGAGAAGCTGAGTCTGACACACACACACACACATACACACACACACACACACACTCTCCTCCTCTCTGTTACAGAATGAGGAGAAAACCCTGAGCGCTGATGACGAGCTGCTCTCGTACATGGACCCTCCAGCCTCTGTGTGTGTGTGTGTGTGTGTGTGTGTGTGTGTGTGTGTGTGTGTGTGTGTGTGTGTGTGTGTGTGTGTGTGTGTGTGTGTGTGTGTGTGTGTGTGTGTGTGTGTGTGTGTGTGTGTGTGTGTGTGTGTGTGTGTGTGTGTGTGTGTGTGTGTGTGTGTGTGTGTGTGTGTGTGTGTGTGAGAATATGCTGAGTCACTGTCACACACACACACGCCTTTGCCTCAGGAGAAGCATTGATCCTTAGGAGGACACAAAGATAAGCGTAAAGTCTTCAAAGTGTTTTTGGGTTTTCCATTTCGGAAAGAAAAACTCATCGTTGGGCGTGCCCTCATTGGGCGTGCCCTCGTTGGGCGTGCCGTCGTTGGGCGTGCCCTCGCATGGCGTGCCCTCGCATGGCGTGCCCTCGCTGGGCGTGCCGTCGTTGGGCGTGCCCTCGTTGGGCGTGCCCTCGCATGGCGTGCCCTCGTTGGGCGTGCCGTCGTTGGGCGTGCCCTCGTTGGGCGTGCCGTCGTTGGGCGTGCCCTCGTTGGGCGTGCCCTCGTTGGGCGTGCCGTCGTTGGGCGTGCCCTCGTTGGGCGTGCCGTCGTTGGGCGTGCCCTCGCTGGGCGTGCCCTCGTTGGGCGTGCCCTCGTTGGGCGTGCCCTCGCTGGGCGTGCCGTCGTTGGGCGTGCCCTCGCTGGGCGTGCCCTCGCTGGGCGTGCCCTCGTTGGGCGTGCCCTCGTTGGGCGTGCATTGCAGCAGTACTTCAATGACTCTCCAGCAACAGGCGGCCCCTTTCACCAGCCTGCTGACGTGCGTTCCTGTGTGTTGGAGGAGGTGCTCTGGAAGGAAGTCTGAAGGAAGGGGCGGATTCTTTTCGGCTGCGTACTTCCACATTGTAGTGCACTCGAGCCGGTTTCTGAAACGTACCCACCTTTAAGCGACACAACGAACTCTCAACGCCTGGCATCGTCAGAGGGAACGACGCGCCTGATTGGGTGTTATATCTGTGAAAGTGCAGACTTGTCGTTTTGCACGATCCAAGGCCTCGTCTGCGTTTTGTTTGATGCTCTGAGGTTTTTGTTGCTTATTAAAAACGGTACGATGCAGATCGTGGTGTCAGAGGAGAGCCTCCTAGGGCTGCTGTGCACTTCCTGTGGAGTGGAGGAATGTCTTTGAATGTTTAGAAGATGAATGACTTCCTGGTTTTGGGCGCTCTAAGAAAGCTCCAAGCCTTCGTCAGCGTTCGGTTAACACTAACGCCCCGTCCACACGGCAGCTTCAGAAGAATCTTCCACCGCTTCTCTGCCCGTTGACTTCGAATGGGGATGACGTCACTTTGCCTCGCTTTTCGCCGAACTGCATTGTGGGGGAGCGAAGCGAAGATTACCAGGATGTCCAGGATTCAAAAGTTGAGCAATGTTCAACTTTTGAAGCTGAGCTGGAAGCGTCAGCCAATCAAACACGTTTATGCAAATCTGACAGTAGAAGCGCTAGCCAATCAAACCGCGTGTGAGCAGGGAGAGCCAGACCGCAGTTCATTTCCTCATATTCCAAACGAGAAGCTACGGTAGCAAATCACCCGGTTCTTTAGGACCAGAACTATTACCGGGATCCAAACCGGAGGAACCAGCATGGAGGGAGGGGGCAGAGGCAGTGGGGGAACTGGGAGGGTTTCGCCTGTTTGGGGAGTTTATATATATATATATTGCTCGCATAAAATCCCCGGGGGTTTTGCTTTGTATGTCGGGGGCGGGACATTCATGTGATTGGTTGTTGGTCGCAAAAAATCCCCAAGCTGTCAGACACGCCCAGCTCCAAGATGTTAAGATGTTTTCAAAGCTGCCGTGTGGACGGGGCGTGGGAGGTGAACCTAAAGCCGGCGAGGCAGATGGCGGGAGAGGAGAACTGAAATAGGCACCTGTGGGTTTCACTCTGTCTGCTTCCTGGAAGTCTAAATCCTTTCGTCGCATTTTGAGAAAGTAAATGAGTTTAGGTTGGTTTGGTCAGCGTGTGCAAACAGTAAGATATGTTTTGACAGAATTGTATTCCCAAATCTGACCTAGAAACACATAGTCTAATAAAGACGATGATTTAACGGTACAGCAGGAAGATTGTATTTCGATCTCTCACAAACTGGAAGATTGACGATGAAGCTGACTTTGACTTGACCTTGGAGACGTGTAGGCGTCCTGGTGGAGAGAAGTCTGCACTCAGAGGAGCATCCTGCAGAGTGACAGCGTGTGCTTCCTCTCTGCCCCTCAGCTGCACCCTCAGCGTGACTCTGGAGCAATCCATCCTGCTGGCCCGCAACCACGGCCTGCCCCCCCGCTGCATCCTGCAGGCCACCGACGTGATGAGGAAGCAGGTGAGACGCACACACACGCACGCACGCACACACACCTGCACACACACACACACCTGCACGCACGCACACACCTGCACAGACACAGACACACACACACACACACACACACAGGGGAAAACAGGGGAATTAACTCTGCGTCCAGAATCATTAAATAAACAGCATCGAGGCGAACGAGGCGGATCCATCAGGCATTTCGAGCTTCGTGGTCGTTATCTGATTCCTCTCAGACACGAGGAATCCATTTCTCAGAGCAGCCGGCAGGACACGAATATTCTCTGGTGTTGAAAGAAGAAATCGTTTACTCCACTTCTTCTGTTTCACCCCGATCGGATTCCGATTGAGTCCCATCAGCATTTCCCTGGAAGCTGAATGTGAATCCAAATCAAACGAGACGGCGAGAGAACAGGAAACGGTCGGTTTGGGGAAAAGGGAATACATTCACGTCTTGAGATAAGATAAGATCAAATGGACCGTTTTAAATTCAAATCAAGTTCAAATGCAGTCGTTTATTTGATATTGAAAAACAGGACGGCTACACAACATGAAAGATTAATACAATTAAAGATAGATCATTTCTAAAGAGTAATCCCAAAGTGCTACAAGAGGCTGATAGAAAAAGGTTTAATTAAACAAAGGTTTTTAGGCCTTTCTTAAATTTGAAATTAAAGATAAAATTAAAATGATATGCAGTGAAGTCACTTTAAAATAAGATATATATACATATATACATATTACATAATGTACATGTATGTGTGCAGGTAAAAGGTGATTGGAACAAGTGTGTATTTGATGTACAGAGCTTTACTTGCATTACTTTTTGCCCCCCGCGTTGTGCAGACACACTTTTCTAAAAACTCAAAAATTCTGACTTTTTCACAAAAATCTCAACATTTTGACTTTTTCTGAACACTTTAAAGGCGGGGTCGGTAAGTTTCAGAAACCGCCTCGAGATACACTCGTTGTTATATTCCATGGAATGCTCTCAACATCCCGACAGCAATGAATATCTGAAGTGCTTTGACAACAATCTGTTGAAGCCGTGATACTGTAACAAGTACAACCAATCCGATTGGACGGCCTCCCTGCCTGTCAGCCTTCCATCGGGGCACACACTCACCTCGTGCCCTCATTGGTCATGTGCGCGTTCGTGTGTGTTGGGGGAGGGGCTCTGAGAGGAAGTGGCAGATTTTCTCCGGCTGTGTATTTTCAGATTCTAGCGATCTCGAGCCGGTTTCTCAAACTTACCGACCCCTCCTTTAAAGAATGGAAGTAGTCATCACATACAGAGACTAGTTCCTTCACAGTGTCCTTCACATGGAAGGAGTCATCACATACAGAGACTAGTTCCTTCACAGTGTCCTTCACATGGAAGGAGTCATCACATACAGAGACTAGTTCCTGAGCAGTGTCCTTCACATGGAAGGAGTCATCACATACAGAGACTAGTTCCTGAGCAGTGTCCTTCACATGGAAGGAGTCATCACATACAGAGACTAGTTCCTGAGCAGTGTCCTTCACATGGAAGGAGTCATCACATACAGAGACTAGTTCCTGAGCAGTGTCCTTCACATGGAAGGAGTCATCACATACAGAGACTAGTTCCTTCACAGTGTCCTTCACACGGAAGGAGTCATCACATACAGAGACTAGTTCCTGAGCAGTGTCCTTCACATGGAAGGAGTCATCACATACAGAGACTAGTTCCTTCACAGTGTCCTTCACATGGAAGGAGTCATCACATACAGAGACTAGTTCCTGAGCAGTGTCCTTCACATGCTGATATCCAGAGAGGGAGTCACCCAGCCACAAGATGGAGGAACAGAAAGCAGTATTCAATGTTTACTTCAGATTAGCTCCACGTCAGAAATGAGCATGCTTGATGTCTCTCTCCATAATGAGCATGCTTGATGTCTCTCTCCATAGAGGCTGAGTCATCATGTTCACCACATAGCTATCATCTGCCTCAAGCAGTCCTGATGCTCTTCTGGGTCAGCACACATCCTGTCATGCTCACAGCTGCAGTTGATGCCCTTGTTAGCATGCTGCTCTCATGCTGGAGGAGGACACTCACTAGTTTCTCAACATATATGTATTATATTGCTGTGTGCAGAGAGTAGATTTCTCTCCTGCTCTGAGTTCTGGGCCGAGGGCCAAGAGGAGGAAACTGTGTGACCTTCAGCTCTAATGCAGCACATCCAAACCCTCCTCATGGGGGCGTGGCTTCACGTGGTTTGATGGGAATAACCGCGGTCTGGCTCTCCCAACATACACGCGGTTTGATTGGCTAGTGCTTCTACTGTCAGATTTACATACGAGGGATTTGATTGGCTGATGCCTCCGTAGAGGCGGCACCGCGAGAGAAGCTACGCTTTGCTCCCACAATGCAGTTCGGTGAATCGTAACGTCACCCCGTTCAAAGTGAATGGGCAGAAGCGTTGAAGCGGCAACGCACGCCACCGTGTGTAGGGGCCGTTAAAGGTGGGGTAGGTTAGTTTGAGACCCCGACTCGAGATCGCTAGAATTTGAAAATACACGACCGGAGAAAATCTGCCACTTCCTCACAGAGCCCCTCCCCCAACACGCACCAACGCGCACATGACCAATGAGGGCAGAGATCAGTGTGTGCCCCGATGGAAGGCTGACAGGCAGGTAGGCCGTCCAGTTACTTTAGCCGGCTCAGATGATTGGTCGTGCTCCCACAGCGCCACGGCTTCAAAGCACTTCAGATATTCATTGCTATCGGGATGTTAAGAGCATTCCATGGAATATAACAAGAGGTGTATCTCGAGCCGGTTTCTCAAACCTACCGACCCCACCTTTAAATGTCATGTTTAAATAAAACTATACTCCCAATTATCCAACTAAGGAGGAAGGGGAGCATTATTTCATTTTACTAGATGTTATTGATCTTGTAATATTCAAAATAGGACTCTTGGTTATCAGATTTTCGTAAGTTGCCCTCTGATGTGACAAATCCAATCTTTAAAGTGGTTAGGGGGAAATATTCACTCCTTTGATGTTGTTGTGAGGCAGCGTAAGACATCGCTGGATGAAAAAGCACCTGCAGTGACTATAAGCCGCAGGTGTTTTAATGTTTAATTCCCGTATGTAAGCAGTCCAGCCTTTCGGAACCCGTTGGTGATCGTGGATGTTTTGACGCTCCTCCACGCCGTCGGGATCCACTCGCAAACTTGAGCGAAAGTTGCTTTTCGCATGCGACCAGTTTTGGTGAATGATTTATCGCCGCTAGTCATCCACGCCTCCCGCTGAGCGAAGGGTTTGTGCATGAAAACGTCCTTTGCACAAACTGTCTCGCTCTCGTAATGTCCGTCTGTCTCGCTCTCGTTCCGTCTCTCGGTTCCACTTTTACTTTGGCGCGCTACCTGTCTCACTCTTTCCCGGCCTCCAGCTTTTCCTGCTGGAGCGGACCGGTCCTAGAGCCCGTAGCGTTAAAGGTGGTGGACTGTAACCTGTAAAATCCATAGATTCAGGAGGTCCCCTAGTGGCCGTTAGCTGAACACATCCATAGATTAGCCGCACGGTCGAAAAATGGGAAAAAAGGCGCGGCTTATAGTGCGAAAATTACGGTAGTTGACGATAACCTCGACAAGTGTATCTCGAGCCGGTTTCTCAAACTGACCTGCCCCACCTTCGAAGGCACCTTCACACTACATATGAATATGTACAGTACAGCTTATAACACACACTGTTATCCAACGCTGAGCATTGGAGGCAGCGCTGAGATAGTAGAGGCTCTTTAATCATAATCATACTGCATGTTTTATATTCAAACTTAACCACGTGACATCAAACATCGCTCATTACAGCAAACGCCCCTTTCAGCCGGTCTTTTGTTTAAATGGAGCTGATTGGACAACTTTCTGAGGGTGGCTCCTCGCTCTCCGCTTCCTCAGCGGCATCACTCAGCAGAACGATCCTGGATCATCGGTCCTGGTGGATACCCTCGTGGATTCATCTTCCTATTATACACACAAACATCTGGACTACCTATGTTGCAAATGTATTATCTTTTCAATTTACACACGGCATCTATTGCAGTCTGTCCGTCCTGGAGAGGAGCCTCCTCTGCTGCTCTCCTGAGGTTTCTCCATGGTCCATGAGGGTCTGAGGACAGAGGGTCTGAGGACAGAGGGTCTAAGGACAGAGGGTCTGAGGACAGAGGGTCTGAGGACAGAGGGTCTAAGGACAGAGGGTCTGAGGACAGAGGGTCTGAGGACAGAGGGTCTGAGGACAGAGGGTCTAAGGACAGAGGGTCTGAGGACAGAGGGTCTAAGGACAGAGGGTCTGAGGACAGAGAGTCTGAGGACTGAGAGTCTAAGGACAGAGGGTCTGAGGACAGAGGGTCTGAGGACAGAGGGTTTGATTGGTTGGTTGGTTGAATTATTGGTTGATTGGTTGATTGATTGGTTGGTTGGGGATTTGGATCAATCACAGCTTGCTTTCTAAACTTCTGCCACTTGATGAAAGCACACATTCCTCCCCGGCGATATCCACTCGTCTCCTCGTTGATGTTCCTTCCGTCTCGGCCGTCTCTGTTTGAGATGCGGGGACAAACCAAGCGTCTGCAGGAACATAGCAACGGTTATCACGATTCCAAATACAGCAGCATTTAAACGTGTGCGTGAATCGGGGAAAGACCTGTGCTCGACGTGCTGCTTCATGCTCAGACTCATCTCCTTCCGATCTGGGCAGGAGGACTTCTAGACGCTGCATTCCTGGATGGAATGTCTCTACGTTTGGAGAAGTGCATCCGATAAGTCTTAAAGTCAAACATGGGTGCAAGCAGTCTCTTGGGTCTATAAGTACGTGACAGTTGTTGACCCGGGAGGAAGAACCCTTTACCTTTAGACTCTTATTCGTTACGAGCTTCGTCAGAGAAAAGCTTTTAGTTCCTCCGTCAGATACGCGTGTCTGGAGGTCTTTGATCCGCTCGCTGGAAAGACAGTGAAGTGGTTCTTCTGTCCTTCGGGGTCAGGGTGTGTGTGTCGATGATTGCTGATGCTATCTGTGGCTAACGTCGAGATAAGCGAGAGGTCGGCTGATCGAAGACGCTGATGACCTCTGCAGACCGACTAGGTCTCCGTGCGTCTCGCAGGCGTCTCCAAAGTGTGTGTGACAGGAGGCGATACGATCTCCTGTCCTGCAGAGGAACCACAGAAGGGCTGGAGCTTCAATATCAAAGCCCAACGACTCGACACGATCCCGTCTCTCAGAGGACGACTCGTCAGACCTCTTGTCGTTGTAACCGCTCCGGGGTTCAATCTCCAATCTCTTCTTATTTATTTAGAGATGTTTCCCACCCTTACATTTCTCCACACCAAATAGTTCTACATGTTATCATTTTAACGTTAGGGTCCTGAGCGATATGATACGACTCGTAAGGATTCCTTTTCTACACGGTGGAAAATAAAGTGTTATATTCCCACTTAGTGCTAAGGCTCTGGAGCTCTTATATTCAACGTGTTTCCCTCTCTGTGTTTCAGGGAGCGAGAGTTCAGAACTCAGCGAAGAATCTGGGCGTGAGAGATCGAACACCGTCATCTGTCCCGAGGTAACACACACACACAGACACACACACACACACACACACACACACACACACATCTTTAACATGCAGAGAAACTCATTATGTCTACCATGTGGAGTCTAAAATGTGTGTGTGTGTGTGTGTGTGTGTGTGTGTGTGTGTGTGTGTGTGTGTGTGTGTGTGTGTGTGTGTGTGTGTGTGTGTGTGTGTGTGTGTGTGTGTGTGTGTGTATTGTGCAGCACTGAGGCTCCTCCCCCTCTGTTAGTGGGTGACGTCCTCAGTGTGACAGGCTGCCCTTTGAACCTCTTAGTGAAATTGACAAATATAATTAAGTGTGTGTGGATGATTAGTGTGGAGACGCTGAGAGGGAGTGTGTGTGTGTGTGTGTGTGTGTGTCAGTATCGTGAGACGTCAGCTGCCTGTTCTCTGTGAGTTAGTGAGCGTTCGCCCTGCAGCGTTTTCTCCTCCAGGTCTGAGCGTCTGATTATTATTTAAACTTCAGCTGAGAGCAAAGAAACGGCGTGAAACAGAAACGAGTGAAACGTGGAGGAAGATGTGGACACACAGTTTCCTGCAGAGCACGATGTTAATACGTGAGGTTACGCTGCAGCCTTCTCTCATCGAGCCACAGGAAGCGAGCGGAGCAACGGATATCTCACCCTCAGGCGTGAAGGAAACACGGCTGATACGAAGGCTATCGGTTAGCAGATAATACAGAGAACAGCGATGTGACAGTGAGGGTTCCTTAGGTCACTGTGACGGAGCGGAGAGTGACTGACTCCACCACTGACACACACACACACACACACACACACCAAACATGTCCTGCTCTCTTCCGTTCGTCGATAAATCAGGTTAAATCATCACTAACCCTTTCCCCCGTCCTTTCTGCAGCGCGACCACACGTGCACGCTTGTGAGTCTACAATTATTTAAGCATACATTGAACTATATTATTATATATTACCCCATACTCACGTGGGGAGCGGAGTTTCGCCGCCGTCTCCCCAGCAAAGGGAAGGTGGAAAAGACGGAGGCGCATCACGTCCATGATTTAAATAGGATGCTATTTATTATTTCGTTTATCAATTAGGGGATGACTGTTAAGAGGTCGTTAACCTGCGTGTGTTTGGGTCGGATAGTCTCCTCATGTTTGAGGACACTACATTGATGTTGACCATGTGGTGTGGAGATAATTATGTAACCGGTTGACGGTAAGCCTCGGGCTATGGCAGTGTTTCTCAAACTCTTTCACACCAAGGACTTAACAATACAAAAACATTCGAGGACCACCTGACTCTACAAATATAAAAAAACACATGGTTTTTCTAGAACAGATTACAAATCGCCTGAACATGGTACAAACAGATTGCAACATGCGTGACGGAGGTGTTGCGCTGGGCTATATCATGCGATCGAAAGTGGAACTTAACCTCGCTCCATTGCGGAGATATTCCCGCGAGAGTGCGGAAAACTTACATGTATTTATTTATTTAAAATGTGAAATGTTACCAATATACTCACGGACCACTAGGGGGCGCTCGCGGACCACACTTTGAGAAGCACTGGGTTTCATTGGGCAGGGTGTTGCAGTGAAGGCAGCAGCTAGGATGTGGTTGGAGGGGCAGACAACCTCATTTGGTAAACTGTGGTTTTGTTTGTTTACGTTGTACTGTTTACCTTTTTGTCGAACAGTATATATTTGTTTGTGGCTGATTATAAATAAAGTTTTTTGGAGCGTAAACAAGCGACTAAGCGTATGTATCGAATGGACGAATAGAACCACAGTCATATTTTGCAATCGTTCATTTAGCAGCAGCAGCACTGACTCACCTCGAAAGCCATGCTTATCTGTTGGGATATATGTTGTTGTTGTTGTTGTTTGTGTTTACAGCTCGGTGTGGGACAGTAATTCCTCCGTGCAGCCTATCCTCTGATTATTGCTCCACACCAAGAGCACTTGAAGCACGCTGCTTTGTTTCATGCGTTAAGAAGCGTCTGTCTCTCTCCTCAGGTTGTATAAGCTGTGCCAGCCTCCACCCCCCGACGGCGACCCATAATGCATTGGGAGAAGCCGACGAAGGATGCACCAACAAAAGAAATCCGTTTTTAAATCTCCACAGTAGCTGCCTAAAGTGTAAATAGAATAAGGACATAGTATTTTCTAATACTTCATATTTGTATTGCTGTACTTTATGAATGTCATGTTTTTATTTCAATGTATCTGAAGAGACTGACTCGGAGCGAGAGCGCTGAAATCAACTTGCATCTAACGCATGCAGCGTCCCTCGGCTCTGCCTCCGCCGCTCAGCGTTGGCTATCGGTGTGTTTCATAACCGCTGTTGTAAATATGAATTTGTGTGAAGGTGCCTTTAGGGCAGGGGTGTCAAACTCAAGGCCCGGGGGCCAAATCCGGCCCGCGACTTCATGTTCTGTGGCCCCGCAAGAGCTTTCATAGAATATAATACGTTTATTAAACGGTTACATGCCACTTTACAGAAGCACGTTGCCCATAAACTACATGTCCCACAATGCATCTCGTTTTGTGACATGCGCACTGAAGAGACTTGCCATTATTTGCCCTGGACTTCTGCTTTCAGACGGAGTTAATTACTAAGGTATTATCCTATCCCATAATAATCTAATTCAGAGGCGATAATAATGTAATATAATACATTATTGTCTATATTATATATGTATATAGTTACAACCGGCCCTTTGAGTGCAACCTTTATGCGAATGTGGCCCGCGATGAAATTGAGTTTGACGCCCTGCTTTAGGGTTTCCAGATGTTCATCAGTATTACAGGTTTGAGAGATATTCTGCTTTCCTCTACGGCACACATCAGGATCAAAGTGTCTGCTACTTCTCATTGGACGCCTCTGCAAACAGCGGGTGGTATGAAACCAATACGTCAACACGCTGTCGTCTCTGAGAAGTTATAACATGTTTGGAGACGTTTTATACGCCACTAACCCGCTAATGTATTACACAACTTTGATATCAAGAAATGGCTGTTTTTATTGAGTTGTACACATTTCACATCTTTGGTTTAGGATTTCAGTTTTGAATATATTACATTTCCTCGTTCAGAGACTATAAATACTCAATATATTGAGTTTTACCATCATTTAATAATAATAATAATAATATATTCATTTTGTGAACTCAAAGACGCTTACATTTGGGAGGGAGGGTCGCCAAACAAGACAAAGGACTTTTTATTCCATATTTAACACTTTGAAGTAATTATTCTGACTTTATATCTCATATATTCAACGTCTTATCAAATGATTATGGCTTTTATCTCATAAGTTTCTAAGTCATTCTTGTGATTAGTATTATCTGATCATTTGGATTTTCTCCCTCATGACTCTGATTGAATCATGTAGTCTCCAGATCACATGGTAACTCATAATAATGGCTCTTTCATGTTATATGTATGACTTTCAACCTCATTATTATAACTTTGTATCTCATCATTTCGAAGTGCTATAGTCTTTGTAGTCTCTAGATCACGTGATAATGGACCATTAGTCACTATTTCCAACATTAAACTCTTCATGTCATGACTATCACTTCCTATCTCTGATCACGGCGGAGATGAACTTCCATAGTCCGAGATTTAGCACAAAACAAACCAGTTGATCTTCCGGTAATTAGCAGCATGCCTCTGCGCACCTGCTGTTGCGCAGCTGGCTGTCGGTCAGGCGGACCCGAGGAACCGGAGAAAAGGCTCTGCTGCAGCCGGAGAGGAGGGTCTGCTCCTCCGTCACTGAGCTCCACAGAGGGGGGGGACGGTGATGATCCTCCGCCCGCACACCCTCTCTCTGCAGGACGTCCTTTGGGGACATATGGCACACTCCATCCCCTCATGATCTCATCCCGATAAAGGAACTCCACTCAGCTTTCCTCATGGCGTCTCCGCAGCAGTCCCGGATCCATTCCTATCTGGAGAAGAACAAAATCGGACGGCTGTTTGAGGTGAGTGCCAAGTTCAGGAGACACGCGCGGCGTCCACTCCCTCTTCCCTCTGCTGGTGCACTCTGGCTACATGCGAGCATGCAGGAGCTCGGCGGGAGGAAGGACGCACATGTCCATGCAGCATTCTGCACGTTCAGGGAGGGTTCTGCGGGACGGGACACTCCGCGGGAAGTTATGGAGGCAGTTGTGATCGGGATGTGTTTAACGAGCCTCTAACTACCCGTCAGTGCGTGTGCGTGTGCGCGTGTTGTTGGCACGGGATGGAGAGAGGAGAAATGCATCTGCTTACATCTTGTACAAAAAAAATCCGTTGTACTCTGTGTCCATGACATGCAGTGTGTTTTATGGCATGATGGGTTTCACAGAATGCTGACATGTCACTTTGGAGCAGCAGCGCGCGGGCTGCATGCTAATGTGAGAGGTGTGTGTGTGTGTGTGTGTGTGTGTGTGTGTGTGTGTGTGCTCTGTTTGTTTTTCCATCTCCGCCCCCCCCTCTGAGCATCACTTTGTGTTTCCTCTGTGCACAATTACATGGTGTCGCCTTCATGTGACAACTGGAGCTGATCACAGCAAAGATCACACAGCTTCTATATATTCTCTCCTCCTGGTGTGTGTGTGTGTGTGTGTGTGTGTGTGTGTGTGTTCCCCCTCTGAATGAGAGGATATCTGTCGCTTCTTCTCCCTCTTGTTGAAACGCTCGAGAAGCTTCTGGCCGTCTCGCCGTTGTCCCGGAGAGGAAGTCATCCGTGTGCACCGAGCTGTGCGGACGCGAGCCTCTCTCCCAGGAGCAGAGGATCTGTCCTCTCCCTCTGATCAGAGGATCTGTCCTCTCCCTCTCTATCTGATCAGAGGATCTGTCCTCTCCCTCTCCCTCTGAGCAGAGGATCTGTCCTCTCCCTCTCTATCTGATCAGAGGATCTGTCCTCTCCCTCTCCCTCTGAGCAGAGGATCTGTCCTCTCCCTCTCCCTCTGAGCAGAGGATCTGTCCTCTCCCTCTCTATCTGATCAGAGGATCTGTCCTCTCCCTCTCCCTCTGAGCAGAGGATCTGTCCTCTCCCTCTCTATCTGATCAGAGGATCTGTCCTCTCCCTCTCCCTCTGAGCAGAGGGGTGGCGGCAGAAGTCATGATACAGATGTTCTGCTGGGTGCGTTCACTGAAAGGAGGGATGGCAACTCAAACATGAGTCTGATGGGGAGATTTCAAAATACAAAGCAAAGAAATGTTATCACTAGATCATCTGGATAACTCTTGGACCGATCAGCCCTTTATTCTTACGGCCCGTCTACACTACAGCGTCGACAGCTCCAATCTGCCCATTCACTTTCAACGGGGTGACGTCACGTAGCCGCGCTTTTTCGCCGAACTGAATTGTGGGTAGCCGAGCGAGGCGTCTCCGGCGTCCAGGCGACCAGAAGTTGAACATTGTTCAACTTCTGGTCGCCTGGACGCCGGAGTAGCCAGCGTCAGCCAATCAAATCCCGTTTCCCAAAATCTGACAGCTGAAGCCGTAGCCAATCAAACCGCGTCTAAGCTGGGAGAGATATCCCGCCGTTCATTTCTATATTTCAAAAAAAGTCGGAGGAGAAACTAACTATCGCCGTAGCAACTCACCCGGTTAGGGTTACCCTAACCCTTGTCGCACTTGTTTGAGTTGAGTGGCGTTGACATGCAACTCTTGACATGACATAAAAAGGTCGGTAACGTTAATCATTACGTTCCGCTGCCACCGTCTACTGGCTAACGTTAACCGTAGAAAAAGTTACATCCATAAATACATCTGTGGGTTTATGGGCAGGTTACAGGTTGATTGTTGACCACGTAGCGTTAATGTTACAGGTTTATCAGGTTACCATGACACTGGCTTTGAGGGAGAGGATAGAGGAATACGTTTATTAATAGTAGACGTAAAAGATGTCATTAGAGACCCGGTGTAATGAAACAATACGGTTGCAGAGGTGCAGTATAGAGCTGTGCAGTATTCTCAACAGACTGGAGAGCAGCAGACGATAGAAGGCTGATTACAACCAGAAGAGACATGAGACTTTGATTTTGTAGAGACTTGAGACTTGACTTGGACTCGTGACCAAAGACTTGAGACTTGACTTGGACTCGTGACCAAAGACTTGAGACTTGACTTGGACTCGTGACCAAAGACTTGAGACTTGACTTGGACTCGTGACCAAAGACTTGAGACTTGACTTGGACTCGTGACCAAAGACTTGAGACTTGACTTGGACTCGTGACCAAAGACTTGAGACTTGACTTGGACTCGTGACCAAAGACTTGAGACTTGACTTGGACTCGTGACCAAAGACTTGTGAACATCTCACTTCAAGGTGGGGGAGGTAAGTTTGAGAAACCGGCTCGAGATACACTTGTTGCTATCTTCCACATCTCATCTGTGGAAGCCGTGGCGCTGTGAAAAGCTCGACCAATCGGCTAAAGTAACTGGACGGCCTCCCTGCCTGTCAGCCTGCCATCTGGGCACACACTTACCTCGTGCCCTCATTGGTCATGTGTGTGTTGGTGTGTGTTGGAGGCGGGGCTCTGTGAGGAAGTGGCAGATTTTCTCCGGTTGTGTATTTTCCAATTCCAGCCACTCGAGATGCTTTCTCAAATTGTAAATGATCCACAGCTACCTCAGGGCACACGGCGACACATGACCCTCTTCTGTCGTGGCCCAACAACTGAAACCAATACAATAGTTCGTCTCTTCTTAAACCAGACTGTCTGCAGATTCATTACATACATCATATGGTACGATATGAATCCACCTCTATGTTATCGCTGCCGTCGCTTGATTGTACGGAAGCCTGCAGGGACAATCGGGTGGGATTCGAGAAACGCTTTATTATCACATGTATTTGAGCTAAAGTGTCGTTTTTGGGGCACTAGAAATGTAAAGTCGCATGCTCCTCAACTATTGTGACGTACTTAGGACATAAAGAAATATGGAAATTGAATAGAGCACGCGACACAACGGTGCATAATATAAACTGCTCCAATGCAGAAACAACGGGAGAATGTGAGGCTCCGAATTGATGATTTTGGGGCGAACCTAATTTCAACGATGGAGGAGCTAGTTCCTCACAGCGAGACACAGACCGAGTGGGCAGGACATGAAGTCATCTCCACAGGACGTCAAATAAATGATCCCCCGGTTGTTTCCATGAGAGCAGCAGGATGTGTCCGAGCAGCATTACTCTCTGAAAGGTCATCCTGTTGTATTTCTGCAGGAAGATGATGTGTCCAGGAGCCTTCAGAGCACCTGGGTGCATACCTGCCAACCCCGAGACCTCAGACATCGGGAGCATTTCAAAACCACCGCGGCGGCGTAAGGGTGGTAGTGGATCGCCGGAGCTGTATTAGATTAACGTTAACATGCTTAGTGTAGTTGTAAGTGCACTGCCCTTCGGCCTGTAGCAGCATCCTTGATGGAGCTGTGTGGGCACGACCTGTACTTTACAGGAGAGGAGGAGCAGAGGGGCGAGTTGTCGATTCTTGTTCTGCTTTCTGTGACTATCAGCTCACCCTCTCAGACTTTCAGTTGCGCGCGCTACTAAAGAGACGTGTTACCATGGCAACCAAACAATGGTGTAGCTGTATTAAAGTCCGAGTGGAAACAGTTCTGAGTAAATCTGATTTAGTTAGAAATCGGGAGAAATATGACCGCGGGAGGAGACCGCGGGAGGGGGCACTGAAATCGGGAGTCTCCCGCGAAAATCCGGAGGGTTGGCAACAGGGGCGGAGCCAGGACATTTTCAGTGGGGTGGCCAGGATGGAACCAGTGCTCACTTTGGGGTGGCATTGAAATCACTATTATATGAACATAATGAAAATGAACATCTCACTAGAAAACAAGGGGTTATTTAAGGCACCGACAACACACCTCTACATGATGTGGGATTGAGTGGTGGAAGAGATCAAATCATATTCAGTATATCTCACTATTTTGTTCGTATTCCCGCAGGCAAAGTATCAACGAAGCTGACATTATACAAATGTAGTGTAATATACAGACTGTATCATCAGGAATACAGACACACACACTACATTTAAATAAGAGTTTTTAAATTAAATGATAGGTGAAGAATAAACATCTTAAAGTAAATCACAATAAACAACAGCCCTTAACCCTGTAAGGCCCCCGGTTGTAATTTTACAACATTACTTGAAGCTATACTAAAAAAGTCAGTCCATGTTTTGGTTTTTTAAAAGACTACATTTACATGGTCAACAGGTCCTTTTGTTCAGCCTCACGATGCTATTGGGTAGTGAATGTGTTTAAAGGCTAGACCCTCCAGAAAAACGCAATTCTGCGATCGCAGAATTTTCCGCATAATCAGAAAAATGGCGCAGATTTTTAAAAGGCCGCATATTTATCAAAAGGCGCATAATCCCCGCATCTTTCCACACAAAGTTGAGAAGAAAAAAACTTGTCTTGACGTGAAGTGATGATGATGATGATGATGATGATGATGATGATGATGATGATGATGATGATGCGACGTCATCAGCTGGCGCATCACAGAAGGTAAACAACACCGTGGAGTGAACGTGTGGAGCTCACACGAGAGAGAAAACGGAAAGACTAAAAATCGATCCATCTCATTTCCCGACGAACATGCTCTGCTAAAGACGGGCAAAGCAGTTCCCGATGTCTCGCACGGAACTGGGGGGCAAACTATTCTGCACCCGTGCGACTGTGTGTTGGAGCATAAGAGAACATCGACGGTGACGACCCGCTTTGATTCATTCAGACATTCGAACATGCTTTCTGCTGCTGCGGACAAGAACGCCGAACAACTCGCGTTCACCGAAGCATCGACCTCCAGAACCCTTTAGAGGGCTACGAGGAAAGCGAGGTGAGACGCCTACGAGACTGAAGCTGGTCAGATAACGAGTAAATGGAAACAGAATGAGGCGGAGAAGTGTGTGTGTGTGTGTGTGTGTGTGTGTGTGTCGAGTGTGTGTCTGTGTGTGTGTGTGGGTGTGTGTCATCTCTGTGCGTGTGTGTCTGTACAGTGTGTGTGTACCTGTGTGTGTGTGTGTGTGTGTGTACCTGCGTGTGTGTGTAGTGTGTGTGTGTGTGTGTGTGTGTGTGTGTGTGTGTGTGTGTGTGATTAAAATAGCCCAATTGCTTTTACAATAAATAAACATTGAATGTGTTTAATTGAATAGTAAGGGGTTTAACGTTAGTGGCAGGTTGTGTGTGTGAGAGAATAAATAAATAAATAAGACAGCCCAATATTTATTTTTTCCGCATATTTCCCAACTTTCCGCATATTTGGCAATTTCACCGCATAAAATCACATAAACCTCCGCATGTTTGATCGCATTATCAAGGAATTTTGCCCGCGTTCTTCTGGAGGGTCTACTAGGTCCTGACCTCTGGCCATACACGCCAGGGATTTTGGGCCCCATGAAAAGATATCACATCGGGCCCCACTACCAGGCCCAGGCCACGCCAACCAAGCACAATTGCACACCTCCAGAACCCAACCCACTCATTCATGCTTTAAATAGCTCTACCTGTACAGGCTTGCATCTATCTTGTAGTCCAATACTAACCGCACAATATTTACTGACACTGAGCGGTGAAAATATAACACTTATGGGGGGGACAGGGCTGCTGAGCCTAGAGATGGATCTGTTGGTTCTGGCACCAGGGGAGGGACAACTGATTTAGTGAATAGCTGCTAAAAATGTACCTGCATTTACTAAATGTGAAATCAAAAACCTGTATAGATATCAACAGGACTTAATGTCAGCTTAGTACAAAAAACATAACAATTATTATTTACAATGGAATAGCTAACAGGCACATTTCCACCACTCATGGACCACACTAAAAGGGATACTGTCGCCCTTTAGTCCTTCTCTCTTTCTCTCCTTTCTTTTCTCTTTTGAAAGCCTGACTTTGTGAGTCGTTGAGACATGGTATAATACTACACACGTAAGTACTCCAGAAAAACGCGGGCAACAATCATTGATAATGCGATCAAACATGCGGGGTTTTATGTGATTTTGTGCGGTGAAATATGCGGAAGAAATAAATATTGGGCTGTGTTATTTATTCTCTCTCACACACACACACACACACACACACACACACACACACACACACACACGCCACACACTATCACACACTCGTTCGTTATCTGACCAGCTTTAGTCTCGTAGGCGTCTCACTTCGTTCCTCGTAGCCCTCTAAAGGGTTCTGGAGGTCGATGCCTCGGTGAACGCGAGTTGTTCGGCTTTCTTGTCCGCAGCAGCAGAAAGCATGTTCGAATGTTTGAATGAATCGAAGCGGGTCGTCACCGTCGATGTTCTCTTATGCTCCAACACACAGTCGCACGGGGTGCAGAATAGTTTCCCCCCACTTTCGTGCGA